>CM062819.1:458825831-459149502 GCA_031772625.1 Pinus tabuliformis | reverse complement strand
TGAAAAATTAAACCTCAAAAAACATCGTTCCAGAACACACACTTTTCATTTTTTGCACTGTTTTTCATGTTTTTTTCTCGGGTTTTTTTGCTAGAATTTCCTATTTTGAGATTATAGTTCCCATATCAAAGTTTACATTGTTTATCGTGTAGTATTTTCTAAAGTCCTAGATTAACTTTGTACTAGAAAAAGACATGCAAAATTTTATTTTGTTGGGTGCATGAGATTGAAGCTAATTAGAGTGTTGGCATTTCATTTTCATCTATCTTTTCTGTTTTAATTTTAATGTTATTGGGTTGCTAATCAGAGTGTTGGCATTCCCTTGTCATCTATTTTTGGTGTTTAAATTTTAATATTATTGTGTTGACTTGTTCGACCTTTATTTATCTCGTAGAACAACCTTGATGTTTCTTGGTAACATACTTTTCTTGCTTACGTTGTTACATGTTCATTTATGTTTCCTTTTTCATTATCTATAATTCACTTCAAGCTTCCCTATTCTTCTTGTAACGTGGAGATTATTATCTTCTTAAGATGAGGAAAAATACACTTAATTGAAGGTTCTTGTACTTTTTATTTTCAAGTAGTAGTTTCTTTTTGAGATGCATGTTTTTCATTATTATTTTGTTAGGTGCATGAGATTGAATCTAATTAGAGTGTTGGAATTCCTTTGTCAGTGTTTTAATTTTATTGTTATTGGGTTTCTAATTAGAGTGTTGGCATTGCTTTGTGATCAATTTTTTTAATTTTAATTTTAATGTTATTGGGTTGACTTGTTCTACCTAGATTTATCTCGTAGAACTATGGTCCAAATGCAGCAAAACGCTCTTAAGAGAAGCCCTACAATTATGAGCCACTACTTGATCAAACTGTGGTATCTTGAGAATATGGGAATATGATGTAGTGCCAAAGAACTATAAATGATGCAGCTATCATTAATTCTATTTGCATATCCGCATCTTCTCAGCACATAACATTTTAATCGGAAAAATGAAAAAAATGATCAATGAAGAGGACGTCAATGAAAAAGATGATAGCATTGCCATTGAAAAACCTTGATTGCTTTGTCATCTATTTTTGGTGTTTTAATTTTAATATTATTGGGTTGCTAATTAGAGTGTTGGCATTGCTTTGTCATCTATTTTTGGTGTTATAATTTTAATTTTATTGGGTTGACTTGTTCTACCTTGATTTATCTCGTAGAACAACCTTGACATTTCTTGCTAACATATTGTCCTTGGTTTTGTTGTTATATGTTCATTTATGTTTCCTTTTTAATTATGTGTAATTCACTTTTCTTCCCTATTTTCTTGGAAAATGGGTCTTATTAGCTTCCTAAGATGAGGCAAAATACATTTAATTGTAGTTTCTTATACTTTCTCTTTTCAAGTAGTAGTTTCTTTTTTAGATACATCTTTTTCATTTCTATTTTGTTGGTTGCATGAGATTGAAGCTGATTAGAGTATTGGCATTTCTTTTTCATCTATTTTTGGTGTTTTAATTTCAATTTTGGTGGGTTTCTAATTAGATTTTTGGCATTTCTTTATCATTTATTTTTGGTTTTTTAATTTTAAAATTATTGGGTCGACTTGTTCTACCTCGATTTATCTCATAGAAAAACCTTGATACTTCTTGGTAACATAGTTTCCTTGCTTTTGTTTTTATATGTTCATCTATGTTTCCCTTTTCATTATATGTAATTAACTTCAAGCTTCTCTATTTTCTTGGAACATAGGTCTTATTAGCTTCCAAAGATGAGATTGAATACACTTAATTGAGATACTTCTTTTTCATTCTTATTTTGTTAGGTTCATGAGATTGAAACTAATAAGAGTGCTGGCATTGATTTCTCATCTATTTTTTGCGTTTTTATTGTAATGTTAGTGTTTTAATTTCATGAAGGCAACATAGATATTAAATATACTAGAATAAACCTCGGCCTATCATTTTTCATTTTAATTTTTTTCCTCTTTCCTAACTATATTTTGAAATAAGCATATATAAATAGACCAATTTAGACCATATAATTAAACATGTATTATAGTGTTAGTAAGTAAATTTTATAACAAAGTAATATAAGTGTTAAATTTACTAGAATAAAACCCGCCTATCATTTTTCATTTTAACTTTTTTTTCCTTTGTTAACTATAGTTTTTAAAGAAACATATAAATATATCCATGTATGGCATATAAATAAACATGTATTATATCTTCAATAAACAAATTTTATAACAAGGAAAAATAAGTGTTAAATTTCCAAGACTGACAATAAAAATAAATTAATAAATACTTTCAAATGAACATAAAAATAAATTAGTAATTACTTTCAACCTTCAATTGAATTGAAGCTAAGTTGAATGAATTAGATAATTTTAGTTGAGTTGAATTAGAGATCTCTAATTGTCTTCTTGTTGCAATTCTCTAACCATCCAACCAAGTAGAAACAACCTTAATTGCTACCTATACTTCTGACAAATTTTTCTAAACAATTATCTTTTGTAAAACCTAACAAAACATGTATGAATATATTAAATTCATTTTATTTAATTTATTTTTACAGAGATAAAATAACTCATTAAACATGGTTAAAAAATGGACATCATACATAGAAGTTTCTTGTTATCCCTATCGAGGGCAAGGGGTGATTACTTATGTTCTATTAAATATTGTGACAAACTAATTCCTCCAAAAGAAAAGGAATATACCTAGAAGAACAACATAAAATGGAGCATATTATATTGCATTTATAGAAGGCTTAGGAACAACTAGGGGGTATGGATCCAATGGAATTGTAGCCTTCACCAACTTCGAACATGTGTGCAACCAGATGAAAGGTGTGTACCAATTTAAAAAAGAGAGATTAAAACAATTGAATGGAGAAGAAAAAATATTGTTAGTCAATTTCAATCATTTAGCATAAGATATTGTGAAAATTTTAATAAGATGTCTAGTGATGTATTCTATGGGGCAATGCCAATTCAAGATTTGTGTGTGAAAGATGAATTAGTGTTAAGAAGTTCTCTACAAATATTTACTGATGGACATTGTAAGATATCATTGATATGTGTGTACTTTTCAGTTATAAAGGTGTCATTTTTAATGACCATGTGTTTTTTCAATTCTATACCAAGTGTTCCCCCATTATGTAAGGACAACTCGGTGAACTTGACATGTTTTAGAAATTTTTGTATTTAATTTTCAAAACGTGTGTGCTTTAACATTTGTGTTTTTAGTCTTGAGTATATTTTAAATGAAGAGCTTTGGATTGTTACATTAATTTTCTCGATTCTTTCAATGTTTTTAAATAGCAATTTTAAGATCTTAAAATGCATGATGTAATTTCAAGGGTTACATCAATTAAATGCATGAGGTCACTTCAAGAGTTATATGAATTTTCTGAATTCTCTTAATATTTTTAAATAAAAATATCAAGATTTTTAGATGCTTAAGGTAACTTCAAGAGTTACAATAATTTTTTGAATTTTTTGAATTTTTTTAAATAACAATTTTAAAAAGAATTGTAAATGCATGAGGTAGATTTTTAAATATCATGCATCTATACATCTATAGATATCCATATCATGGGTGAGCATTTGTCACATGATTCTTTGAGGCGAGCATTAATAGAGCCTCGTGCATCTACTAGAAGGGGAGGTCCATCGTTCACATCCGGTTGTATATATATGCATGTACTTAAATGAAAAATAAGTACAATCATATTTATGTACACATATATTGAAATGATTTTCTATTTTTTAAATGCTTTGCTCACTACTTCCTCGTGGTCAACATTCTCCAAGTGCTCATCAATCTCAGGGTGGTTAGCATTCTCCGAGTGGTCATCAATATTCGGTGTGGTCATCAATCTCAATCGGATCATCATGATCAACATAATTTTGCTAAATTATATAAAAAAAATTATGTTAAAACAAATTTGTACATGTAAATGCATGTACATGTCTATCTTGCATGCGTGTATGAATATATTTGTTCACATGTTTTTATATTTATTTAATTTTATATATTGATCCAGAGGGTGAAAATGTTGGTCCAAGTAGATGTAAGCGACTCCAGATAGTTCAAAAGAAATCCAGACACCAACTACCACTTATCCATCTGATATTCCAGATGAGCTTCCTTGGGAGACAAACCTTCACCAATGCACATTTCAAAGGTGCAAAACATACCTATAGAACCGAGATTAACATAAACATACATATAAAACTAAGATTAACATAAACTTATACTAGTAAGTAATTCAATTAAAATTTTGAAAGCTCTAAACATGTTTATCCACATAATTAATATTTCTTTTAACCATTTTAACTACTCTTAATATATTTAAATTAAGTTCTGTCCCATACATTCTATACATTAATATCAATATTTTCTTAAAATTAAAATTGTAAAATACTTTAAAAAAATAATATAAAGGTTAATTTTATTAGACAAGGTATTTTAAAAATGATTTAGATATAACATTTTATATTATTTATTAATGTTTGTATTTCTTTTTATTGGGTTAACCACCAAATTTTTAATTCAAAGATGAACTCTTATCTTTTAAAAATGAGAAGTTTATTTGAAAGATTTAAAGAGACAACACATATAGACATTTGAAATGGATATTCTAAGTATGTGGATGGGAAAACATCATTCTTTTATATCGATACTTATTCTAAGTATGTGGATGGGAATGCTTTTGTTCACGACTATCGAAAAGATAAATATATTAATATTTGACTTAAAATGATATATTATAAAAATCAGCAATTAATTATAATTGCAAGTTGATTAATTATAATTGCTCCGATCGTTTGGGAGCGTTTTGTGAATATGTTGTCAGTTTTCATTACAGGAATTCGAAACGCAGCTTTTTGTGAATATGTTGTCAATTTTCATGAGAGGAAATTGAGGTGAAGCGTTTCAGAATATATTGTCAGTTTTCAGCAGAGGACTGGTAAGCGAACCGCTTTATCATTTGATTCATCTCTATATAATCCCTAGGAATACAGGCAAATCTCTGTGAACTGGGAAGGGAAAAGGTTGCAGATATTGATTCATCCAATTGCTCCAATCATGTCGACTCCACCAGTTTAGATCCCCGAGATTTGCGTTTCACACATGACAGTATCAAAATTCCTTCAGCGAATACCACGACGGCAGGATGTTGAGCGAAGCGGTGAGGGCCATTAAGGATGGAAAGTTCGAATTGGGCCCTTTTAACGTCCATAAAGGAGACGATGGCCACCTCTTATTGCGACAACAATAGAAGTCTCTATGTGGCTTGTTGGAAGAATCATCTCACTTTATGGAATTTGTAATTTCTACTCTAGGGATCTAGTTACTGGTTTGAAACGTTTACCAAAATCTATGGGTTTTGGTGTAACTGAAAACCTCTCCCTAGTATCAGACCCCTGGACCAAGATTTGATTCCTCCGAGTTTTGTTTGGGGGGGTGTTGGAAGAATCTCCGTATCTCTATGGAATCCGTAATTTCCACCCTCAGGATCCTAGTTACTAGTTTGGAATGTTTACCAACTTCTGCGGGATTGGTTTAACGGCAAACCTCCACGTCGCTACACATAAGTGTTGGTAAACGTTCCAAACAAGTAACTAGGATCCCCGGGGTGGAAATTACAGATTCCATAGAGGTGCGGTGATTCTTCTAACCCCCCGCCCTCGCCCCCCCGATCAAACGCAACTCGGGGGAATCGAACCTGGGTCCAAGCTCTGATACCATGAAGAGGTTTTCCGTTACACCAAAACCCGCAAGTTTTGGTAAACTTTTCAAACCAGTAGCTAGGATCCCCATGGTGGAAATTACGAATTTCATAAAGGTGCGGTGATTCTTCCAACACGGCCCGGGAAGTCGGCGTTGAGTCAGTTGAGGTGAAGATAATGTCAGACGATTCCAAAATCTCGCCATTTTGGAAGAGAAATGAGGGAGAAGCTGAGTGACCCCAATTTTGTTTCCAAAGTACAGGGCGCTAGACCATGACACCCCGGGCCTTACAAAGGTTTGGCGGTATGGATGCATCTAGCTGCTTTGTAGACGGCCTTTTGTTTTCAATTCAAGTGATTAACTCTCCCTCTTTTTGCAATGTGTTTTTAGTTTTATGACTATTAATAGATATTAGAAAGTTTGTTTGTGTGTCATTCTATGGTAAATTATCTATCTGGACTCCGTGATATTTTAATTTTATTGGTAAAAGATTTATTTTTGTTTTTTTAAGAATTTTTTGAGAGGAGGAGGAGCTTATTCTGTAGTTGAGTGAAGGCACTGTGTAAGTATGTTAGTGCTCAATTTGGAGTTAACCAGTGTCCCTCTTGAGTACAAATAAAATGTTCTCTAAATTGAAAAGCAACTAAATACAAATAAAATATTCTCTAAATTAAAAAGCAAATGTTGGATATAATAAGAAAGAATATACTATGCATGTTAATTAGTGGTTCATATAACTTAATATAATTTCATCTAAAGTAATTAGAAGTGAAAGAAAGAAAAAATGTTTAAACGTGGTACTTTTCAAAAATATTTTAACACTTTATTTAAATAAATTATTTGAATATCTATGTTAACCCATTTAAGTGAATATTAAGTTCATGTATATTTATATATAATAAAAAAAAATGTTAAAAAAAATATTTTAATATTGTGTATAATAAAATGTGCTATATAAATTATGAATAAAATATTTCAATATGAATTAATATTATTATATACTTAAAATTATAAAAATATATATATCATTCAAGAATATAATTTATACAATAAAAAAAATACACATGTTTTTTTTTTACTTTAAATTTGTATCCTAAAAAATTTAAACTTAATTTACACTTCAAACCATTCAAATTCTCTCCACTCATATTATATTTGTACTTAAAATAAATCTATAATAATAAAATTACATAAATAACTTAAAACTTAAATCATATAAAATTACATAAATAACTTAAAGCTTAAATCATATAAGCATATATGCAAATACATCTTCCAAATCATTATTGTTGCAAAAAGGTTTCCGAATTTAAGTCTTAAAAAATGCATTTTTGATATTCTCTCTCATGATTTTCCCTTTTTTTGCATGAGTACTTACACTGACATCTTCTTTCACCCTTACAATCTATACAAAAATCCATATAAAATCTGGCTACTTATTCACGCTGCTATTAACTTTTATTCTTCTACCATATTATACAACTAATGAATTTAATGATCTTTTTATAATGAATTTAAAACAAAAGGAGGTTTGTTTAATAGAATTTTAACGAATCAGTACGGCATGCATTTTAACATTATAATCAATGAATATCAATATGATTTTGATGCGAAAATTCGTACTTCAATCGTAATTTTATTTATTAAATGATAATATATCCATTCTCTAACTTGGGGAAGAATATAATTTAGTAATATATCCATTCTCTAACTTGGGGAAGAATATAATTTAAAGCATACAATACGTATTGACTGACTTGTCAACATTAGTGACTGACTTGTCAACATTATTGTTTATTTTTGCTGATTCATGGTGACTATTGCAAGTTTTGTGTGCATGCTTATTATTCTTGTTAGGACTCTGGACACCACATATCTCCACAATGGTATGATATTGTCCACTTTGGGCCTAAGCCCTCATGGATTTGTTTTTGGGCTTTACCCCAAAAGGCCTCATACCAATGGAGATATTTGTCCATCCTTATATACCCATGATCCTTCCTACTTCTAGTCAATGTGGGACTTTGGTCGTATACCAACAATCCTCCCCTCGAACAAAGGACCATTGAGCCTCCCCTCAAACGATTATCCATCCGTCCACTCTCTACCAACCAGGATTCACCGCAGGATTCTCCGCTCCAATGCGTTGGAAGCACACGCCTTACATGGAAGCACCACCTACCTCGAGAGCTTGCTCTACCCAGGTCAACTCCTCTTCACCATGTTGGGACCAGGACACGTCCATGAAGAATCCGGAGCACACTGCCTATATAACCGAGGTCATCCACGGATCCCATCGTGATATTACCGGGGCCCACCACCTTTGTTCGGCATTCCGAGGATTCATCCACTTGGCTAACTTCGGGGCATGGCTCTGATACCACTTGTTATGACTCTGGACACCACATATCTCCACAATGGTATGATATTGTCCACTTTGGGCCTAAGCCCTCATGGATTTGTTTTTGGGCTTTACCCCAAAAGGCCTCATACCAATGGAGATATTTGTCCATCCTTATATACCCATGATCCTTCCCACTTCTAGTCAATGTGGGACTTTGGTCGTATACCAACAATTCTTGTTCATGGCAATGCATGTTGCTGTGTTTACCTCGGCATTCAATCTTGTCTATGGGACTGCTCCAAAGCTGTATAGTGAAAATTGAGATTTATATGGTTTTGAAAGTCTATTCGTATCCCATTACGACCGGCTGGTTTTCAGTTTTTTTATTAGGTTAATTAAATTAATTAATTAAAAAAAACTATATTAATAAGTGTCAATTTTATTTTTAGGAAATGTAATATTAATAGGCAATAGTAAAATAGAGTAAATCTTTCTTGTTAAGAATTATGTATGTTTTTTTGTTTTATAATTTTCTGGCAAGAAATTTATTTTAATGCTTATTATAGATTGATGTCTATACACATTCACTAGTCATTTAATTCATACAACTCAGCTTATAAGTAATTAAATGGTATGCTTATAAGTAATTAAATGGTATGTTTTACCACCTTATATTATGATCGCTTCTAGAGGCCAACTATGTGCCATTTTGTCCATGTTCAATGTGGAGTTGACATGTGTACCCTTTCAAATAAAAGTAAAATATATTCTAAATACAAAAACAATGTGATTGGTTTTCAATGAATAAACATATTTTGTTAGTTTTAATTGAAATCATAGTAAAACATCAATATTCCACTTTCATTGTAGCTTAGTGAGCTTGGTGGTGTGTTCATATTACAATGCAGTATGAAAGAGATGCTGTGAAAAAATTCACTATAACTTTCAAAGCCATAAATACTAGCAATTGCACCACATGTTGCAATGGAGTGTATGAAAGAGTAGCATAGAAGATGGAAGTCAAAAATTTATGCAATTTTATTTATTTATCACCGTTTATGTGAGAAAAGCTTTGAAATTTAAATTTTACAGAATTTAGTTATATCATGGATTATAATTGCAAGATGGGTTCATTACTAATTAATAGACTATTTTATTGAATGTTTCATCATTTCAATATACATGATTTACTTCAAATTTGTATGGATAATCTTAATAGATTATGTGGAAAGTTTTAATGATTGAATAATGAAATTGATATAGTGTTTGCAAGGAGAAAATTGCAAGCTTGCCTCATGTTTACAAGTAGAGCTCAGTATAATATTAGCAACACCATCTAAATAATCCGAAATATAATTCTATGGATAAGGTGTTCTATGTTGTACAAGTGGACTTCAACATAGTATTAGATACAACATAAGATGATTTCCATGTTAGCTAACATGAATTCCTCTTCCACATTTTGCTTTCTTTATCCTAACAACGGGAAGGCATAAATATTTAAAAGCATATGAGAAGCTTTTTTATTGGACATGACCAATCCCACCCATTCTAAGAAGCACATTGTTGATTTTGTAATGAAACTTGACATTCATTCACTTCACATATGATTCATAATGAGATTCATAAACATAAAACAGGTTATCAAGCACTATAAATGGCAATTTATCAATGCAATTAAAAAGCCCTTTTAAGTTCTCTCTACCAAATGTTTTCATGTCAACAACTTCTTCACTACTTGTAAAAATCCACAAGTTTGTGTTTTTGTATCAAAAGTGGCTTAGGTTGTGGCTTCTAAGAACCAAATCTCTCTAGAGCATACATTAGGAGTTTTGTTAAACAACTAGCCTCATCTAGAAATCATGTAATTCGTGGGTGTTTGTACCCCACTTCCAAAACTCTGGTAAAAGAGGATTCTATGATTGACACGTGCTCAAGCTCCAACACATATTGATCAAGGAAATGGCAATATGATGAAGTTGTCATCCAACTTAGGTGAATAGGCTATGATCAAGGAAATGGCAAGATGATGAAGTTGTCATCCAACTTAGGCTAAGGCAGCAAAGAAAATTATTCATTCCAAGCAGAAGCGCGAAGAGCTTAATTCGTCTATGTTGTTTTATTTCTATTTCTTACCAATTGGATGTGGTTGTTTAAATGCTTTCTTTACTTCTAACCATCACTTTTTGTCTAGTCATTTTATCATCATCATATATTCGGATTCCATTCACTTTCTGATATTTTCAAAACTTATTCAGCAACAGTTCAGTTTCTACATAGATATTCTGAATAAAAAATAAGCCTTATATTTCTTGTTGCCACTATTTCAAAAGGAATGCCTCCGCAATCCTGTTTTTGCTAAAGTGAAAATTTCCCATCATATCATGATGTGGCTAGATCGCTACAGATTTCCTTTGTCGAATGCCCGGTAATGAATTCGCCCCTGGCTGCGCTGCAAGTAATATTATCTTGAAATTTTGACTTTTAGTTATATTATTTCTATTAATATAATTTCTAGCAATTTTAAAAGATGTAATGATATTATTATAGATAGAGAAAATTTAGACATTTAAAATATTATACTTTAATAATATTTGTTTATCGTATAATTTTATATTTTAAAAATTATTTAAAATTACATTTACGAATATTTTTAAAAATAGTGGTTACCTGTGTCATTTTAAAAAATACAGTTATAACGTGGGCAATTGATTTGTCAAGTTTTGTCTTATTTTCACTGCACCAAACTCCATATGGTTTTTGTCATGAACCCCTTGTCCCACTCTCGCTCACTATACTATACACCAGAGTTATTGGTTTCACCAATTTCTCTGTATTTTTTTATAAACTCTAGAATGTCCTATCTTCGTTCCCACGAAGACTCTCACAAATCTTAACCTTTTCCCCTTATTAACTAGGATTTTGGCTTCGATATACATATCTGCACTATAAATAGTACTCCCCCTTAAAGAGGTGATTTGTTCTACATATAATTCCCTGAATGGTATATCGTTATACGCGTGAATGGTAAATCGTTATATGCTTCCTTCGATACTTCTGCTCAAACTGCACGATATGGCATACTCTTAATATATATATATATATATATATATATATATATATATATATATATATATATATATATATATATATATATATATATATATATATATGGGCATATTATTTCTTTATTCACTTAGGACCTGTATTGCTCTTTTCTTAAACATAGTAATGATACAATGATCCTTGAATACTTTTATGTGCCTTGCTATAAAGTATCTCACCCTCTTAATCTTATGTATGGCTTTGCATGGGGTTTGGTGGTGTAACTAGGTGAATGAATCCAAACCTATTTCTTATCCTTGTAACGAGGATTACACTAATACAAACCCATGTGGTATACCATTTCTATGCTCAATGTGATATGTGGGTGATGCCTTATCGTTTTCGTTCTATCCTTAAATTATCTTTAGTTTGCAACCTATTAGCTTGCATAAAGTTTTAAATACACCGAGTTGATTAGATGCATTATCGGCTCAAGGTTATTCATGGATACTTAATGCTATAAGTTGTGTTAACTGATGGAGATTTTATTTATGAGCATAGCCACCATTCCTTACTTTTAATGTCTCCATGCTTTAATTAGATGTTCACCTTCTCCACTGTAGACTGGTAAGGAAGATTCTACAATTGGAGAATGACGTGTTCAACATTGCAAGGCTCATGCAGGGGCAACAAATCACACCCCATATGCCGGTCACATGGGCAACGTCATAATTTTTGTTTTCGTGTATAGCTCAAGTGGCGTGAAGTGTTCCTATAGTTGGCAATACCTCTCGTCCATGCCCAAGCCTTTCCAATTCTCTTTACTTATGTCCTCTACCAGTTAAATTATACCCTATTCTCTACCACAATGATAATTGGGAGGTTTGAACAGGCGCCTTGGTTACCCTACTATGCCTATGCACATAATCTGTTCCTTTTTCCACAAGTGCAAGACTAGGAGACTAAGGTTATCAATGGCCTACAACTTTAGTTTTGTGTTCTTATGGCTCTACCATTCTTTGCGAATCTAGTATGCGATGTATTAAACCTCTAATTGATGATAATTTTGGCTATGTATTGGATGTTAGGACTGAGAAGATCTGTAGCTATCACCCTGTAGCTGAAGTATTTTTGGGCCCTAAAATTGTTCTATCAACGGATCCAAGATGCCGAGACAGCAATCTATAGGTTTGCTTTCCCATGTTTCGATACCCTTCCCCACAGATGCATATTGCAGTAAGATCTATCCATGGATCAGACTCATACATGAAAGGCAAGGGAACAGATAGAATAAGGCATTCTTGGTTCTACACACTCGAAAGGCAACTATCTGTAACGGGATATGGTATCTGAAGTTGTATAATGGCTACCATGGAGCCAAGCTCTTCATATTCGTATATGGGTAACAGAAGCCCCAAAAATTTGGCGACATCATTAGAGGTGAACTCAAGCATTACCATCTTCATCGAAGGGATGACGAGTGTTTCTGTACTTAGTGCCTACTTTGGGGCTTTTATTCTTCCTAGATATCTCGCACACAATAAAGGTAGAAGGGAGGAATTTCGTAGCAGCCACAACAGTCTGGAAGAGGGAGTTGCCTCTAATCACGAACTGGAAACCTGTCGAAAATATTGTTTTAGGGCAGAGAGGCATATAAAGCCATGGGATATGGCTTACCATTGGCATGCATATCGTGAATACTGGTTGGTACCATGAGCCTACAAACAAATCGGTCCAGATCCACATCAAGCATTGGCGATTGAACATGAACCACAGGAAGTGGCGATCAACTCTCCACTAGATCTGGAAGCTTAGGTAGCAAAGCCGCTTGAAGGTAAACAAATTACCCTTTTCATTAGATCCATAGAAGGAAACACAATATGCTTAAAAATATGGAGCTCGGAGAAGATCAAAACCCTTAAACAAAGGATACAAGAAAGGATGGGCATTCCACTTTGCAAACAACTCTTGACCCATGCAGGAAAAGTATTGCAGGAGGAATACAAGCTAAAAGAATACGACATAGGCAGAGACTCAACTATCTACCTCAATACAAGACTCTATGGTGGCTGCTTTGATACAAGCTCCAAAGGACCTGTTTCTTTCAAAGATGCAGTAAAAGGGAAAATGGTGCCTAAAATGCAATAAGAACAGCAAGCCACAACTCGCCGTGCCTACATCATCGAGAAGACAACTCAGAATCTTACTCTATCGATTGTTATACCTGAGGTAAATGAAATGCATGATGATTATTTATCAAAAGCAGTGATATGCAGATTTAACGGGTTTTGGCCCAAACCAAAAGCCCTAAGTCAATGGATTTACTCCATATGGATAGAAAACTGTAATATACACCTATGCTTAAAAGGTTTCTTCATTGTCAAATTCTACGCAGTCAATGACAAGGAATACGCATTGACTGAGGGACCATGGTTCTGGGGCAATGCTGGCCTTTTCTTGAAATCATGGTTTCTAGAATTTGATCCAAACACCATGGTAGTCTCCAAAATTCTTGTGTGGGTAAATCTATATAACCTACCTCTCCATTTTTGGCACATCAAAGTATTAGTAGGCATTGGCAATGCTCTTGGGAAATTTTTAAAAGTAGACAGTGAGCATCTTACCAAGGATATATACACTTTCACCAGAATCTGCGAGGAGGTTGATCTCAGTTAACGAATTCGGTGGCAACAAGCAAATACACTCAATAGAAAGTTCAGATTCCTATAGAGAAATCCCAACTACTACCAAAGAGGCAGAAATGCCCATTGTAACATCCACTCCCAACACTGAAGGTTGGTGAAAAGTGGAAAAAAGGAAAGGTACGAAAGCATATATATTTCATAAATTATTGTCTTTTTTAGATCCCGTGCATTAGGACAAGTTTATACAACATATGCTAATGTAGCTTCTACATAATGTAATTTTGCTCAATATGAATAAAATTACGATTTTTCTTTTGGGGAAAAAAGATCATTATAATACTAGACTTCCAGATCCTTTGTATTGTTCTAAAGAAAATACCAGAGTTTGCATGTATCTTGGTGATACCATATTCTGTTTATAAAAGCTTTCCTAGTATTTCTAAAATGCTCAACTTCTATTTTACCAATTGTTCTATGTGTTGCTATTCGTAATTTTACTACTTTTTTGAAAAACACAATATAGGTATTGTTGAATTGGCTTGATTATACTAGACTCCATTATATTCTTTAGTCGTATCTAAATTCCACTATTTCTAAGTGTCATTCTTGTCTTCTATTATATGTATGTGCATGTATACAAGGTAATGTTTATTTCTCATACCTTTTTATTTATTCTTAATGAATTGTTATCATCTAGTGCTCAAACATGTATACTTCATTTAGACCAATACCCATTTTTTTTTTCGTTCTTTTGGATTAAGTTCTTCCCGACCATCCTAAGTTAAATACTCGGGTCTAACTATCTTCCTCATGAACATCCTAGTTATGAAATCAAATCAGATAGTTCCCATTTAATGGAGAATCATATGCACACAATTTACATTTCAATGGTATTTTCTTAGGGATTTCTATCAAAAGTGTACCAATTCTATCTACAATAAATAAGGCTTATAACCTCCCAAGTTTTCTCTAATTGAACTCCTATTCAATAGTAATTCATGTAAAACGATTGTTTCGCCACAGTATCCACATCGTTTTTGCATGCATATAAAACAAAACAACATTCTACTAAATACAACCATGGAGGCCACATATTTTTTGCATGTAGATAAAGTAAAACAACATTCTACTAAATGTAGAAAATTTGTGATATCTTAACCCGATAATGTAATATAAATCAAAGCAGAATACTATAACCTACTTCTACTATCAATTTTTGGAAGCTTAAAGATTGAGCTGAACAATATAAGCAGAAGAAGAAGAATCAATGGCACAATACACATGTAAATACTTTGGGGAAATCCTCAGCTAAAATCCCCACACTATTGTATTATCATACATGGTGGAAATACATAGGAATTATACAAAGCCTTAGCTCTTACAGCTAGCCAGCTCTCAGTACAATCCTCATAGATGCTCGAAGGCAATCTTGGCTTCTCTTCAACCTTCCTCTCTACCATTGAAGCTCCTATTTCCTTGTGTTGTTCCTTGTGTATGATTAGCCTATCACCAAGTGGAAAACCAACCTTCAAAACTGCACAATCCTTGAGGATGAATCCGTGAATGCATGCATGAGTTTTCTCCATAAACAAACACATGCAACTAATAGTACATTGTCCTTGAACTTTAATCTCAACTAGGTTTTCTCATAATAGAAATGCATGAATTTCTGATGAGGGAATCTTCAGTCAACTAGAGTAGCACTAGTTGAGTGCATTAATGCATAAACTAACTGTTAACTCACTATTAGTTCCTAAAAAAGTTTGGAACTAATTTAACTGGACTTAACTTAGTAAACTGAGTTAACTAATTACAACTCAACTATAACTCAATATTATCTCCTTAATTTAAGGGATAACTCTTGCACGACTTTAGAAAGACTTCTAACTTGAATTTCTCCAACTAATTAATTTAAAATAAATTAATTAATTATTTCCAAGTAGCTGTTAAGACAAAATTCGAGTTTAATTCACAATTTAATTAAGGGCCAAATATCAATGGAATATTCTTGTTGTCATATTTCAACACTAAATACTATTGTTGTCATTACTTCGAACAACTAACATACCTCTTACACCATACAACATAATTTCCACACAAAATATTAAGTATTCTAGTTCAATGCAACAGGTACCTAACTAGTTGAAATAAAATCATAGAGAAAATAATAAAATGGAAAATTAATCAGCAGAGGAGTACTTGGATGAAGAGGAATCTCAAAGCCATATAACCATATGCACAACAAATTAACACACAAAAATTAAACTGGCGGAAAAGGAAAAGAGCCATCATGTGGTCTCTCATGTTCATGTAATTCACATTATTCAGAAAATTTAATAATACATTTAAATACACGAGTAAGTGGTCTTAATATAGTGTGTCTATCTTAGACTCACTTGGTTGAGACAATTTCTCAAGTTACAAACTAATTTAGGAGAGCTAGTTAGATTAAATCTCTCATCCAAACTAGACTCCTTAGTTTGAGGAATTCTCATGATTTTATTTATTTAGTTTAATAATTGGATTTATTATTGATTTTTAAGAGATTGAGGCTAACATCCCCCCTTCAATGATAAATCCAAAATGAACAAGGAACCATCTTCCAAGTTCTCAAGTTGATCCTCAAAAAACATTTCCGTGAAAAACCGCCAAAGCTGGATGTTGAAGAAACTACAATATGAAGAGACCATGAGTCAGCTGCATCATTGATTCATCTTTGAAATATCACTTGACAATTCCATCATGTGCCAAGCCACAAAAGGATCCAACAATCCTTTACTTGAAAACAACATATGGTGTCCACTGACACAAATTGATGAACGCCCACTGGTGTACTTGGTAATGATGATCACCCACTGGCTGCTTCATTGATGTTGTCGAGAATTTCAGTCTGACAACCACTTTTCAATTTCATTGACATTTTCCCCCCTTTGTCAGCTAAAAGGAGAGGCAATCTACTCCAAAAAATATTTGAACTCACCACCTATAGGTGGAGGAGTATTTCACTAGTGTACTCCCCCATTCAACTGCACGAGAGTACCATCTTCATTTGACTATTGGTTGCAATATGTGTGAATGAATTCGATTGTAAAACTTATACAATCTTCTAACCGTGAAGGGCCATTCTCAGGGATCAATCCATGGATAATTTATCTTCAATCTGGCTGGTTGTCATTGGTTGCAGCATTTCTCTTATGTATGATTTTACTTGCCACAATGGCTACAAGGATGGAGATCAAAACATTGATTTTCCAGATGATCAGTGCTTTGACAATGATAACATTTCGGTTTGTCTGCAACTTGATTTTGTGTGCATTTATGTTTGTTTGAAACTTCAGTTTGTGTGCATTGACGTCAGTTTGCAAGTTGCTCAGAACTTTCTGAGGTGATTTTTTCAAGTAATCTAGCACTAACGAACTGAATGGGCTTTGAATAATCAGGGATATGTATGTTGTTGTTATCTTTGACATATCATAAACCTTGTCTATTTCGATTAATTTGAATTTCTTCCTATGGATTGATTATGGGTTTGGAAGAAAGTTGAACTGGAACAAATTCAACACTTGAAGCTGGTTGGATGAAAGAAGTCGATTAATCTGTTGTCTATGGATTGGTCAAATACTTGGAAGCAACATGCTTCTCTTGCAACTCATTTCTCTGCAGTTGTGACTCTAGTTGAAGGAACTCAATTGTTTCATGTGCATGTTGAATATGCACTTGAATGTCAGCAAGAGTTGTTTTACTGATGTTCACCATGTCGCCAGTTGATGATAAAATCAAATTGGTAAGAATTTGGGATAGTTGAATGTGTGTCACCATGTTAGCTTGCTCACTTTGAATTCAGACTTGCTTGCACTGTTGCTTGTTGTTGATGCTTTACTTGCTAGAGTTTTATAACTTGTTTTCTTGAACTCTTGATTTCACGCTTGCTTGGTGATGATTGATTTGCTTGAAAGCTTCACTGACGCTTTGTGAATGCCTCAATCAACTTCACACTGTCTCGTTTGTTGTAGATGTCGTGCTTTAAAATTTCACACTTGATTTTGACACGCTTGCTTGCTTGGTTGTTTGAATGACACACTCGCTTGCTTTGTTGTTTGAATGACACACTCGCTTTAAACACTGGCTTGATTTGGTTCTTACTTGAACTTTCTTGATTGGTTACTGACACTTGTGTTTTCTTGAATGTACTAACTGAATGTGATGATTTCTAAAAAAAGGAAAGGGTGTCGAACACTGTCGAAAATGAACCCAAGATGCAAATGACAAGTTCAATCTTGATGACTCGGTTGAAGACTTACTTTGACTTAATGTATTCCTCTTAACAATTCAAAGCTTGGGTGTCGGTTTCAAAAGAGAATGCACCCTTACCATTTTTCAACCATGTTTAATGAGTTTTTTGATCTCTGTAAAAATAACTTCAATAAAATGAATTTAATATATTCATACATGTATTGCTAGGTTTTACAAAAGATAATTGTTTAGAAAAATTTGTCAGAAGGATAGGTAGCAATTAAGGTTGTTTCTACTTGGTTGGATGGTTAGAGAATTGCAACAAGAAGACAATTAGAGATCTCTAATTCAACTCAAATAAAATTATCTAATTCATTCAACTTAGCTTCAATTCAATTGAAGGTTCAAAGTAATTACTAATTTATTTTTATGTTCATTCGAGAGAATGCACCCTTACAATTAGTAATTAGCTTGCTCATTTTGAATTCAGACTTGCTTGCACTATTGCTTATTGTTGATGCTTTACTTGCTAGAATTTCATAACTTGTTTGCTTGAACTCTTGATTTCATGCTTGCTTGGTGACGATTGATTTGCTTGAAAGCTTCACTGGCACTTTGTGAATGCGTCAATCAACTTCACACTGGCTCGTTTGTTGTAGATGTCGTGCTTTGAACTTTCGCACTTGATTTTGACATGCTTGCTTGCTTTGTTGTTTGAATTACACACTCGCTTTAAACACTGGCTTGATTTGATTCTTACTTGAACTTTTTTGATTGGTTACTGACACTTGTGATTTCTTGAATGTACTAACTGAATGTGATGATTTGTAAAAAAAGGAAAGGGTGTCGAACACTATCGAAAATGCACCCAAGATGCAAATGACAAGTTCAATCTTGATGACTCGGTTGAAGACTTACTATGACTTAATGTATTCCCCTTGACAATTCAAAGCTTGGGTGTCAGATTCAAAAGAGAATGCACCCTTACAATTCAACTGAATTTGACATTAATTACAATGAAACTTACTAATTATGACTTGCAAGTTGTAGTTTTTGTATTGAGCTTATTAAAAAATAATGGTGCAAGTGCAATTTCCAAAAAATTGTTGTTGGATGGATGCAAAGATTGTTGATGTAGATGATAGCTTGATTGGATGTTGATGCAGAAATGTCTTGACTTGAAATGCTTGATTTTTTAGCGTCCTTAACTTGATTGATTTTATTATGTGATGTGAAATGTGCTTGCTTGGAATATCATCTTATCAAGTTGATTATGTGACACTTTGTGCTTGTGTGCTTAAGCTTGGTTACAAGAGCTTGATTAAGTGTTCTTTTACTTAAGCTTGCATATGTGCATGTAGTTGTTTAAGCATAATCCAAAGAGATAATTTGAACACAAGTCATGCACATGCATACATTACACATGGTGTACCTAAGATCCCCTTATTCAATTTCGAACGAATCTAGGACACAAGCACCACAAAAAATTATGATTTTATTAATTAATGGAGTACATCATTCTTCAATGTCACAACATTGTCGTGGAAACTTCTCAATGAGAATGTCACACTTGCAAACTTTGGAAGTAAATTATCTTCAAAAAACATTGTGCACTGACTCAATCACTCTCAAAGTAAATAATTACTTTGGATTAAAACAATGACTTTCACTTATCACTCCAAATACAAAACTTCACTTATGACTCCCAAAAACCACTTCAATGAGATTGACATGTATATCTTGGCCAAAGTTTGTGCAAAAACATACTACAAAATCCACTGTGATATCACCTTTTTTCTCCACAAATATTACAACTTATTACTCCAAAATACAAATGATAAATTATCACTCAAGAAAGCAATTCACTTTGTAAAGTGATTTTATTTTGTAAAACTCAAATTTTGTTTACATTAAAAACACACCTTATCTTTCCAATAAAAAAATCCTTAATGCACTTTATTTCTCTAAATCATTTAATGCACTTTATCTTTTGTGGAGAACAAAATCAACTTTCCCAGAAATATTAGTTTAGACTTTTTGCCCATGAAGTAATTGATTTAATAAAAATAAAAAAAATGCCCATGTTAAAAGCTTTAAACGTAAACTTCATGTGTTGACTTACTAATGTGTTAGATGATGATCTGCGCTAGTTCAATAGAAAGTGTAAACCGCTGACAGGAAATGTTTAGCAAAATTCTCAGGAAAGGATTAAGAGTGAAGTTCAACTGGATGTTTCAGGAAATCAAAGCCTGTATCACATTTATGCCACAAATGAATAAAAACAAGATAGGAGATGCGGATGGCCAGAAATAAAGATGCAAAATTACCCATTCAATCTGAAATTTAAATAAACTAAAAACTGAAGACGTGTAGGATTATGCAAATATTTATGAGGTGATACCTGTAGCTTGTTGAAATCTCAAATACTGTCAGAAACTTGAGACGCTGTCCCTCAAATTTAGGCACGGGTATTTGGGGGAATTATCATGGTGTTGTTCTGTCATTCACCCCTTGGGGACTCTGCTACTTTAACCATCATGCATAATTGTTCAGATTTGTAATGCCTCTATTTCCATAGTAGTGGTTGATCACTCAGTGTTCTTGCCCAATCAAGTATCCAATTTAAGGAGATTAATGTGATATTTGGTTAGGGGTTTAAGAAGAAATATATTAGAAGCAAGGGAGATACAGATAAGAAGTTGGACACCATGAATCCACCACCACATTCTGACAAGAACAAAAGAATTATTACTAAAGATGATGATGATGCAACATTGAAAAACTAATTCAAACAGACGGGTTGTGCATTTTAGCCCAAAACTACCAGATAGAGCTGAACCTTCTCAGTTTCAGAGTAAATCCAAAGCTTCGAAGATGAAGATGGGCATGTGAAAAAAGGAATGACAGGCATGTTGGTCTATCTTCCCTTCAAAATAGTGATTGAGAACATATCTGCGATCTCACCTTACTAGGATCGCGTTTTAACTGGAGTGATTTCCCTTATTCTTTGCGATGTCCACCAGCTTAAATAATACCTCTTCAAAACTCACCCAAACCATGATCATGCTCCTTTGGCAGAAATTAAGCAAGGAAAACAGAATATGAATCATGTTCCTATAATAAAACTGCTTCAATGTCTTACAATGCTCTACCCAGATCAATTTCACGCCATTAAATTCACCTGCGTAATCCATGTGCTCCACTACTAACCATACTCACACAGATGACCTTTGATCCAATAAAAAATAGAACACAAAGAAGACTCAATTTTTCATCAATGCCTTTCTTCAGCACAAGCCTTCTCAAGCCTTCTAAAGTTCGACTACAAAGTAGGATCGTCTGCAGATATTTCTAGAGACATAATCGAGCAATTACAATACATATACTTTAGATCTCCAAGAAGATCTTCAATCACAAAGCATTGGTTCATTTTCCCATAAATGACGATTTGTTCAAACCTTGGTGACGATTTTTTTTTGGGCATAAACAATGGTGTTGTCTCTCTCAGATATCTCGTCCTTCATCTTTCATTAATCCATACTTCATACTTCATACATAGGATAACAATCTAATTACACAATGTGAACATACTTTTCCCCTATTTTGACCTCTGTTTGATTGACTGAGATCCCTTGGTGTTTGTCTTCATCCACGACAATTCGTCTTTACACCATTGAACTTATTATGGCATCGCTACAACAACGACGAATGGTGTGGTTCCAAGTACCATGCAATGAGTGTGGAATCTATTGCCAAATCGAATGCAGGGAAAACCAACACAGATATTGGATAGGTTAACTCTCTTATCACTCAAAATTTTAATGTAGTGACACAACAAAATATAGGGTCCAATACCACATGAAGAAGAATCACACAGCGATATAACCATATGCACAACAAATCAACACACAAAATTTAAACTGGCAGAAAAGGTAGAGAGCCATCATGTGGTCTCTCATGCTCATGTAATTCACTTTATTCAAAAAATTTAATAATACATTTAAATACATGAGTAAGTGGTCTTAAGATAGTGCGTCTATCTTAGACTCACTTGGTTGAGACAATTTATCAACTTACACACTAATTTAGGAGAGCTAGTTGGAGAGAATATCTCAACCAAACTAGACTCCTTAGTTTGAAGAATTCTCATGATTTTATTTATTTATTTTAATAATTTGATTTATTATTTATTTTTAAGAGAGTGAGGCTAACATTGGAAGTTCACACCTTCTCACCACCCAACCTAGAATTGTTCTCCTCAATTCACCTCCAAGCCAAATTCTCCTTGTCAGCAATCAACAACGCCATGTTGATTTCTTCATCAAGTATTTAATACTTTTCTTTCATAATAAAATTTCCTTTTGGTGGCGTCCCGCATTTGTGGATCTTTTTTATCCATTTTCCTAGGCTTTTCAATAAAAGCCTGCCTTTCTCTCACACAATGCTTTTATGTTTTTTCCAAGCTTAACATATTTCTCCAACTAAGAAATTTAATGGATCTTTCTCTCCCATCCATTAAGCTTATCTAGAATTTTAACTAGATTCCTTATCATGAAAGAATTACCCAATCTCATTTACGTATGAGATTATATTCTTTTGTTTTGGAAAGATTCCTGTTTATAGGTGTCTCATTCCAAGTAACTATGCTTTATTTATTTATTTATTATCAATGATTCATTTATATCATTGTTCCCATATTTTTCATGGATTTTCCACAATTCTAGTTAAAACAAGATTACAGTGTTAGAGGGATATTACATTCTCCTCCCCTTTTATTAACATTGTCCTTGGTGTTTGCTATCTGATTCCATATTTCCCTGAACTCTTGTTGGATAACATTCTGCAACTTCCCTTCACATGTCCATGTAGTTCCTCAGAAATACAATATTTTGTTTGTAATTCAGCCTAGATTTGTTCTCTTCCAGAACCTGGTATGAAGGAGTTCGGTCCACCTATCTGCATCAAGTGCTAACCACAACATTTGTTCAAGCACCGTTGTGAGAGTAATCACGAACACCTTTTTAAATTACTGCTACCCAAACTAAAATATGATGAGCTTTATTTTAACTAATAAAAAGGTTTTGCAATTTTCTCAATATTTCTTATTTTGACTTCCCTTGAGTTTCTAATAGCAGGAAAGTTCCCATTTTTATAATATGTGTGTACTCATGATCTACGCTTACTTCTTGCAGTTCTTATGTAGTCATCATCTCAATTCACATGCATGCCAAGCACTGTGATATTAGTAACTTTAATATATTATCATAATGCTACCATAATTTCCTTTTCATTCTTCTTATTCACACTATATCCAATGTCATGCATATGATCTATCGTAAAACTCAAAATAGAACTGTTCGTATTACTTCCCCGAAAGTCGTAGTAATCAATCGACTATTCGTTTTAGTTCATTTGTCAATATGAATCTAGTATGCATGTTTTTAGTGAATGATAGTTTATTTCTACTAGTGTTATGCTTCACATGTACTTAATTAATCCCGATCAACTTATTTTGTTACGTATTTTCATGCCCTTCCAGAAATAAGTGAAAGTATATGGCTATCTATAATCTAGATACTTAAGGAGTATATTGATACATTTGATATTCATGGTTAGGGTCTAATTTCCTTATTCATACCACAAAACCTTCCGTACTTCGTCATTCTTACGTGCTTCTGTTTCTAACTTAGTTCAATGATTTTCTTCATTTATCTAGATTGTACCCTTTTACTTATTGTTATTTAACTATTTTTGCATTTGATTTGGCTATTTAGTTGATCTAAATGTATCGGTATTTCTATTTCCAGTGGTTTGTAGTCATCATTTTTTTTTAATCACACAGTAACAATGTCGTTATCCACATTTCTCTACTTCATCTTTTAGTCTATCCATTTTGTTTTCCAAATTGACAATACATATCCATAGTTGTGCATGTTGCAACATTTCTGAAACAAATATACTTTAGACATTGTTCATAAATTTAAATTCGGCGTGACTCAACCCTACTTGTTACCGAGTTATGTATCCACCACTGGCTACCTGTTGTGATTATTGTTTTTAAAAATGAATATGATGGTATACTACATACTATGTGTATTTCATCCATACCCAACAACTCTTAATGCAGAGTTGAACAAGATCAGTAACAACATCATTGTACCATATATGATGTTCATATAATCACTCACCTAGTTGTATGACCACTGTTATATGTGACACAAAAAATAACGAATTACATTTCCACCTTGCTCATATCAAGGTAGTATCTTTAGTAGTCTATTGGGTTCATATGATGTCATTAGTTGTTCCTTTTTATATTTAAATAGATTCGATGGTTGCTATCTTATCATCAAAGCAACTTTTAATGGGACTTAGCTATGTCCACTTTTGATTTTTTTTATTTTTATTTTTTCCGATTTCAGAATACAAGTTGAAATCATTTCATTCATATTACTGCAATTTTGAAGTTTCTCATATTTTTATTAGGAGCTAATGGGTTGTAAAAATATGACTTGTGTACCTTTAGGTGTAGAGAACCTTACTCACCATTCTCATATCTGGTTGGTGGTATCCCAAGATAACTTAATCGACCGATTCCTATAGGCTGCCAATGTTTTCTTAGGAATACCCTTGTTTTCAACTTGATGGTTTATGTATCTTCTCGAATTATCATGCATTGTAGGCAATTTCTAGTCTTCATTTCCCTTACAGAAGTGTTTTTAACCCCCCTTTTCGTAGAATGTTAATTTTCCACAGAACATGTTACTAATTTTGGTGACTTTGTCCCTCGTTTAGCCTTATACATCTCTCACCACTTGTCCTAAGATGATATTCTTTGTACTACTTGGAATTACAAGTGATAATAACCCTGACATGTATACATGATTTTGGGTTAGTTTAGATGAAAAGTTTTGCAATATACTCCGGGGACACACAATTTTCTTAGTCATAGTGCCCAGAAATGACGTCTTATTCATTGCACCATTTAGCCTTTATTAACATAAAAATTGGATCACATCCTCCACTTGTACATACCCTTAGTTGGGTTGGAAAATAATGGTTATTAATTAGAGGTCTCATATTACAAGTACAAGAAGTTATTTTTGCATCATGGCCCAAGCCACTTCTATAATTTGAAACATGTGTGAATTCTTCTTTTGCCCAAATCCCTCATATATTCCTCTTTTATTGTATATTTCTTTTAATACTAAGGTGCAACAATCAAGTAGTGGGGAAGAGATCAATCTGTTGTAACCTTCTAACCAGCATTCTCAACTAAAATTTGGTGGCAAGGGTTTCCACCATATACTAATATCTGTTGGATAGGAGCTTTGAAATGTAACCCCATGAGCATAAATACAATGCAAATGATATTGCACATATAGTAAATCATTTTGGGAAGTGGCATTAGTTAGGTTGATATTCCTCATTAATCATGAATACACATAATTACTATCAATTTGCATTATCAACTTCGACTTCCAAAGTGACCTTTAAGGTTGTACAATTAAGCTAACTAGCAAGCTGGTAGAGTAAATACCTCCATTTTTCCTGGCTTGAACACGCTGAGAAAGGTTGGTGATTCAATGGTAATACTTGGAAATTTTATATTCTTCTTCTATATCGTCCATTTCCCAAAATTCAGGTTATGATTATAGTAAATTTAATATCTTGATTCATCATGAATTTTATCCAAACAATCATTATATAACAATCTAAAATATTTGCATGACACACCTAATCATGAGCATTTCCATCGCTATTGGTATTTTTTGTTTTGTAGTTGCAGTTTGGCCATTGAGTTCATCATCGAGTGTATAGCCTTGTTATCCCAGTCAATGCTAGTTTTCGAACATTAAGTTATTATGGAAACTTTTAGTTATATAGCGACATCTATGATATGTTGTTAAAGTGATGCACTCTACATATCTAGTTCAATGATTTGTAACCATGCTCTTTCCTTCCCATTAGGTTCGAGATTTCAATGTTGGCTCTAATACCACTTGTCATGAACCCCTTGTTCTACTCTAATAATCTGACATTTTTTTTCCACTCACTGTAGTATACAACAAGGTTAAACCAAGGTTACTGCTTATAACAATTTCTTGTTATTCTGGTATAAACTCTAGAATTTCCTATCCTCCTTCCCATGAAGACTCCCTCACAAATATTAAGGGTGAAAGCTGAAATTGGGTTACGCTTTTGTGAGAAATGGCCCTGAAAATTTCACAATCTCAATTTTTTTGCCGAACAATTTCATTTTTTTGACCGAATTTTCCAAATTTATTCGATTGGACCATTATACTAATGTTCAACCAAAATTTTGGCTATTTAGACTGGCACCGATCGTTAAACGGAATGTTTTCCTTAGTTGAAAAAATCAATGAAAAAATATTTGGCCAAACTACTGTTTTGGCCGAATTATTTATTCGGCCAAAAAAAATTTTATACATACGATTGGCTAGACCCTGCTCTGAATTTTCTTGCTCTGTTGATTTTTGAGTGTGGTTTGTCGAGCATTGTGAGATCTGTTGATTTTCTAATGTGGTCTGTCGTGCGATGTGAGCTATGTGGATTTTTAAATTTGGTCTGTCGAGCACTATGAGGTTCACTCATAATTTAAATTTACTACTTTGTTGAGCATTGTTGGTTTGAGATGAAGCCCTGCCGAACGTTGTGAGGTTCATTCTTAATTTATATTTTCTGTTTATAGGAATTTTTTAATTGGAATTTTTTATAATATCTTTTTTTTTTTGCAGCTTGGCAGCAAAGGAATTTTGGTTGGTTGCACTCGCCACTAGCAGCTTTCTCAACCTCCTCATCCAGATCAAGCAAGTTGCCCAAGGCTCCTTTATCCCTATAAATTGGAAGCTCACCTATTGGAATCTCATTTAAATATAAGAGAAAAAATTCTACCATGCCTCATATTTATATATTTGGAATATGGAATTTTGTTTAATCTCGATTAGTGAAACTTAAAAATGTACTGTATCATGTAGTATTTCCTAAAGTGCTAGATTAACTTCATACTAGAAATTACCTACAAACTTTTGGTTCAATCCTCCACATTATCAATTTGTTCTAGGTCACCTTTGCTTCCCTTTACAACATGACTTCCTTTACGGGAACTCCTAGTGGCATTACAAATAGGATCTTTCATCCCTCTATCTATACCAATTTTGCCATGTATTTATTGGTGGATCCAACGATCTAATGTCGTCCACATGTCAAATACTGTAATTGTAAGAATGTACTTCATTTTCCAGTTTTATGTTATTTTCTACTCATTTTACCATATAGACAATGTAAACTTTTAAACGGGAACTGATACCATTACTCTTTTTTTGAGGTAGCAAAAAAATCAACCAATTTTTAAAATCATTGATTCAGAATATATATATATATATATATATATATATATATATATATATATATATATATATATATATATATATATATATACTTTGACACTTTAAGGTTTTTTATGTACATTATTTTTTAGAATGTTAGTGATTTGCGCGTTGATTTTAAAAAGTGTTTATGCTGCATCAGGCTCTTTTTTTAAAAGAATTATATTTTGACTTTAAATTTTCTAATGTATTAAATGTGAATAATTATTTTCTAAATTTAACAATTTTTTAAGTAGTCTTCTTCTTCATAATTTTTTGTTTTTGTTTTATTTATTTTTTTATAATGAGATCTTTATTTTTTTGCATAGGTTAAAGAAAAAGGTCGATATATTAAAGTTTCGATATTCTACATATTTATATATAGTTAATTCATTTTCAATGTACATCAAATAATTGTCTCTAAAAAACAATAATTTTTAAAAATTGACATAGAAATAAACATTTTGAACATACATATAGAAAAACAATTACACATTTTAATAGTTTTTTTGCTAGCAATGACAGGTCAAAATCATAATTTTTATAGGAAAAATTTAACAAAAAATGGTTAAAAAATAGTTTTTTTTATGAATTTCATGTCAAAAAATAATAATAGTCATGGTTTTTTCAAAAAATAATGATTTACATAAAAATTGAAGAGAAAATCACATAATACAAAAATTGAACATATAACAACATTAACTGAATACTTATTCTTCTCATAAAATGTCAAAGTCAAAACATTACAAGTATAACGAATTAATAGTTACAAAAGATGTGTTTGATTTGCAATCATAACTTAAATTTAATCAATAATATCACGTAATCCAAACTCTTCATCTTCTAGAGTTTCATCATTGTCTTCTTCCACAATATTTTCTGCTTCAGTTTGCTCATTTTTCTCTTCCAATGGATCTTTGATGTGTATGAATCTCCCAATGTATACCTTTCCAAGCATTCCATCTAATGGTGGATGAGGCTCCTTTTCCTTTTTTCTACACGTGATTCATTAAAATACCCTTTCCTCAACCCAATTTATTGCATTGCATGTGAAAGAAATTGAAGAGTATTAATTCTTTGCTAAATAAATTTGCATTGTACTGAGTCTTTTTAAATGACAATGAAATTTCTTCTTTTTTGTGGGCGACATGCTTGTGTTGTACCTAATTATCAAGCACAAAATAAATAATGAAGTAAATTAGTATAATCACATATAAGTTAAGAAAGAAGTTTTATAAATTTAATTTTTTTATAATAAAACTTACCTAAACTTAAGAATAAATCCAAAACCCAATCTCCTTCATTTGAACATAAGTCTATAAGATAGTTAATCAATGATTGTGGTTTTTATAAATGTTAACTATCTCTCATTTTGCTTCGTTATCTTCATATGTTAGTTTTTTTACAACGTCATCACAAACTAATACTTGTCTATGACTCTTTCCATCTACCACATTAAGAAGCATAGAGTTATAGTTATCATCTTTTGTCCAACTTTTAAGATGGATGAACTCACAATCACTTATAATTGGTTGATCTTCACGATTAATAAGATTTGAATTTTTTTTGTAACATGAAATAGTAAAAGTTTAATTAACTTGTACATAAATGAATTTTTTAACATTAATCAAACATACAATTTGAACGTCTTACAATGTAAGCTACATCCTTGAGTTTTCTTTCCCCTTAAAGATTGTCAATAACATTGCTAATTCTATGTCTAAATGAAATGTCACAAATCTCCGTAATCGTGATTACATGACTTCTACAAATTCCTCAACCACTTTAGTAAGATCTTGATAAGTATAAGGGTCACTATCGTGGTCAATGTTTGGGATATTGGAACCATGGGGAATATCTACAATAACTAGGGAATAATCCCTTTTAGGTATGTGTTTCGCAATGTCTTTGCAATCACCTTGTATTATTTGATATTGAAAAGCATCAATCCCATTCCAAACGAAATAAGAGTTGGATCATGTTCAACATTACTAAGACGTTGATTTCTCAATCTTTCGATCTTAATTTTTTCAATAAATCTTATGAAACTATTTAGTGATCCACTTCACTATTTTGATATTTAAATTGTCTTTCACTTGACTTATATATTTTTTCTGACATTAACCTGAAAAGTAGGACCACCGTCAATTAATTTTGTCTTTGTCAAGTGATTTCAAATGGAATTTTGTTTTGTTTTAATAATTCCATCGTCTAAATCAACTCCTACTATAGTGATTTCCCTTCTTTCTTTTAAATTTTCACCAGGATGTTCACAGATAGCCTTGAATTTTTTAAAATGATCAACTGTTATTTTCTTCCTCCTGCTTTCTTCTAGATAAGTAACATCCTCATCATCAAATAGAATAGAGACATTCTTGGGCATTTTTTCTTTTTGTCTTTTATGGCTCTTCTCCTTTCTAAAATAAGTTCTAATCTCATCCTTAGTAATGGAAACATATTCTTCAGCTTTAGTTTCAATTTCCTCCTCTTCAAAAGTAACATGACTATCTTTGCTAGATCTATCCACTATAGCCATTCATTGTTGATCCCTTGGATGAAGTTTTGTAGCATCATGAATTACTTTTTTGTTTGTTTTTCTTCCATATCTTCTTCTAACCCTGAGTAGAAACTGCTGACAACATTCATAATATCTTGTTCAATAAAATAAATGTCTGCCAACATAATTAAAATATTTTCAATAAAATTTTGTCAAAAAAATATCATATGTCAATAAAAACTAAGTTATATAAGATATAATAATATGGTTACAGTAACGCAAAACACTTAAATATAAATAACAATACTTATGATATCTTGTGAAATCTCATTTATGATTTGTTTACACATCTTTGTAGATTCATCTGTCATGTCATACATTGATAATGCAAGCTAATATCTAATATTGTCATGTGACTTGGGCGGTTTTGTAAGTACATAAACAACTTCACTATCTGATATCAAACACATGGCTAGTTCTTTTCCTTGTATCTCATAACTTCCACTATCATTAGGGATATCAACATATAGATATATTTGTAGATGTTATTCGTCTTCTCTATCTTTCACAAACCATATATGTTATGTATGTTTCACTTCTTGTGATTTCTTCCTATAAGAAATCAACTTCTTATCCTTTGAGGCACATGAAAGATTTGTAGTTATTACCTCAGGTTTGGTTTCTTAGTAGTTTTTTTTTTAGGATAAACCTCTAGTTTTAATAGCCTTTGGTCCAAAAAGTTTCATAAAAATATTCCTTGATGCCATTTTCTTCCAAAAATAATACACATATATATAAATAAATAAATTACAAAAAAACAAATAACTTAAGTGAAAAAAAAATCAAAACAATATCTAGAAACAAAAAAGACTAGAAATATGCACATCGACCCCCATGATAATTTAGATTTTAGGTTCATACATGGAACAATAAAAATTCCATCCTTAGAAAAAGAATTATTATTTTTTCATTTGTCCCTAGTCCCTTGGCAGACACTTGCTAGGGGATCATTGTGCCTTAGTGTCGTGTCATGATTATGCCTATAAGTAGGCACTCCCGACTATGGGCATGGCCACCCAAGGAAAAAATGCCCTTTGGCCTACTAGGGGTCAAACCCTATAATAACCCCTGCCCTGTAGGGGGCCAATTTTGGGAATAGCCTTCGACAGGACAAGGGGTTGATTCCTAGAATCGATCCCTAGCAAGCCAAGGGGAAATTCTAGGAATCCTCCCCACTGGCCTGTCAAGGGTTATTTTGGGAATTGGACACTTGGCAGGGGGCGAATAGGGGAATTGACCACCTCGCCCAGAAGGGGCCGATTCCAAGAATCTCCCCCTAGCCTACCTGGGGCTGATTCTAGGAATCGGCCTTCGGTTAGGCCAGGGGACCATTTTTCATTTTTCCCAGGGTGGGCAGGCCCACGGCCTGATGTGCAGCGCCCAACCATAGGCCTTCCCACCTACGACACGTTGGCATGTTGTGTGCTATTGTTCATGGGCAGGCACGCCCAAGGTCTCACATCCCCCCTTCACCCCCCACCCCTACGACACAACCTACCTAGGGGTGAGGGTCAATTCTGAGAATCAACCCTTGCTCCTAGGTGGGCTGGGTCGTCGGGAGGGCGTGCCCCCAGCAAGCATGTCCACATCTGAGTGCACTCGCCCATAGTCAATGCCTGTGGATGGGTGTGCTTAGTCATGGGTGCGCCCGCCCGAGGCAGAGTTCCCCCTGGTAGGCCAGGGTGTCGATTTCGAGAATTAACCCCCAAGCCTACAAAGGCGCCGCTCTGCCCCGGGAAAGCACGACCACAACTGGGAAGCCCACAACCGAGCCCACCACGCCAACTACTGTCATAGTGGCCTCCTTCCTACTAGTGGGCTATTGGGTAAGCCTGCCTCCTCTGAATTTTTAATTTGTAAAAAGAATATAAATTTCATTAATAAAAAAGTTATTTTCTTTTTAACTAGAATGTGTTTTTTGTCTTGTATTTTGCGTGAACATAACAACCCAACTGACACATAACTACTAGTAAACCTATGGGAGTTTAATACTTGCACTAAGCAAAACGGAAACTAACCTTTCAAATGCAATAATCTCCGGTTGAATGTGTTGTCGATAACAATGTAGTTTCCCCACAAAATCACTCCAAGTCTTTAAACAAAACCTTGAAAAGTCTTGGTATGACGTGAGGAATAATGATAATGAAATTTATGATATAGTAGAAATTACAGAATTTTTTTACTGCATGGTGAATGTTGTATTAATTTTTTTTTAGAAAAACTTAACATATAAATCATGTTATGGGGATATAGTAATTTATTTTTAATGTGGGATAGAAGATATAATAAAAAATTAAAATAATTATTCAATTGTCTAGTAAACGATATATAGTTTAAGTAAAAGATTCAGTTTAAAAGATTAATTTCATGAGAAAATTTTAGTTAAAATTTTTCAATAAATTGTAGAAGAAAACATTGGAGGGAAATACATGAAAAAAAAATGGAGGGAAACTTTTCAGCGAAAACTTTTGGAGGGAAATTTTGGAGGGAAATTTAATTATCATTAGGAGAGAGTTCATTTGTATCATTCAAGCTCTTTTTTTTTTAATCCATAGACTCTTCTGATACTAAATTTTCACTTTGTGAAGCATAAACATCTTCATCGTGTACCAACTCTACCCATATTGATGAATATAACAAAAATTCCTTCACTATGATTAGAGAGTCAAATCTTCCATGTAGTCATAATCCTAAGAACTATGAGAGCAACATTGATGATGGGCAAGATGAAGAATTTCAAATAAATAAAGAGTCACGATTTCCACTTAGTCCTAATCCTATGGACTTGGAGAGAAACAGTGATGAAGAGCATGATGAAGAATTTAAAATAAATAGAGAGTCACGGTTTCCACTTAGTCATAACCTTATGGAGTATGAGAGAAATAGTGATGCAGAGCATGATGAAGAATTTCCAATAAATCGAGAGTCATAGTTTCCACTTAGTCCTAATCCTATGGACTACGAGAGGAGCAGTGATGAAGGCCAAGATGAAGAATTTCCAATAAATCGAGAGTCACGATTTCCACTTAGTCCTAATCCTATGGACTATGAGAGAAGTATTGATGAACTCCAGGATGAATAATTTCCAATAAATCAAGAGTCAAAGTTCCCAACTATTCCTAATCATATGAACTATGACACTAGTGATGAAGGCTAGAATGAAGAATTTCCAATAAATAGAGAGTCACATTTTCCACTTAATCCTAATCCTAAGGCCTATGAGAGCAACAATGAGGAAGGTCAGTATGAAGAATTTCCAATAAATTGAGTCACACTTTCCACTTAGTCCTAATCATAACGACTATGAGAGTAGTAGTGACAAAGGGAAAGATTATGAATTTTTAGTAAATACAGTCACATTTTCCACCTAGTCCTAATCCTAAGTTCTATCAGAGAATTAGTGATGAAGGGAAGGATGAAGAACTTAGTCCTAATCCTAGGGACTATGAGAGTAGTAGTGACGAATGGTAGGATGAAGACTTTGCAGTAAGTAAAGAGTCACATTTTCCACGTAGTCATAATCCTATGGACTATGAGAGCAACACTAATAATGCACATGATGAATAATAACCAATAAACATCAAATCAAATTTTCCATTTAGTCCTAATTATAAGGACTATGAGGGTAGCAATGACGAAGGGAAAGATGAATAATATCCTCCAAGTCAGTATTTCAAAACCACATATGATCATAGTGAGGATAATATTCCACCTAATGATGATGAAAATTATTATACAGATGATGATTCAATGATGGAGATGTTGCCAACAAATATTGTATCGAGGAGTAGGAGCAGTCCTTTTAATATCAATCCAATATGTTGTAGCTATACAAGGGGTAGAGAAGAATATCTCACGAGAATAAGTTCTATTAGTGCTCTCATTTCAAGTGAACGATGTCAAAAAGATTACTTGAAACATATGGATTTCAAGTTTGCATTAGAGAAAAGGAAGAGATATTTGTCAATGGATAAAATCATGGAAAAATCATATCTAGTGGGGTGCATGCAATATACATTTTCAAGTTATAATTATCATATTTGTTCTTTATTTATCTTTAGAAAGGCTTTCAAAATGTTCCATTCAATGGATAATTTTCATCTATCAAGAATCTAAAATAATTTAGAAATGTATCCCACATTTTATTCAAAAGTACGTCATAAACGATAGTCTGGGCCATTATCAAATACTGCAATGTCATGGATGAAATAATTATTTTCAAAGCATGGAGAGTGTATGCCAAATAGAGAGACAATACATATTCCATATAATTTCTCAAGACGAGAAATCTACAACTTATATAAAGAATATGCAGAAGGTGTTGAAGGAAATGGTCGATTTATTAAATCTCAATATTTTGTGAAGATATGGAAGAAAGAATTCAACAATGTCTGTATTCCTAAGACGACAAGGATGGGGATTTGCAATACATCTGCTGATCCGGATTTAAACAGGAACGCAACAAATTACAGAGATAACCATATACACAAAGATGCAGCGGAAATAATATTTCATTACATTAATGGAAAATACTGAAATATGCTTACAACCAGAAATGGAAATAAACCAGCTAGGGCGATGGTAGCTTATCTCTGAGAAGAGATGTGATGGCTACATGCCTCTGAACTGTATTACAATGAGGCTCGAAGGCCTATTTATTGTTGAGAAACAACGGAAAACCCTTCACATTCCAAAACCTAACCCTAGGAGATGAAACGCCAAACTGTGGGCCCCGTTTGGGGTAAGTTGGTACATCAACTTCCCGGGGTCATAACTTTGGCATATGATCTTCGTTTGACGCGTACAACAGCTCATTAGAAAGATCTATCCGATCACTATCATTGTTGGAACGGGCAACATCGGTCCATGGAATGGACCGATGTTGCCCCCGGATTCCCCAAAAAACGTCGTTTAGGGCCTCAAAACGGCTCCAGAAGTTCAGGACCCGAAAAACTGCTAAAAATAGTAAGTTGTGCTACAATTAAGGAAACTGAAAATGCTGAGAAAGACAATGGTGGGGGTCCAGGTGGACTTGGCAGGTGGCCACCAATATCCACCTGGCTCATTCCTGCCCCCTTAGGAAGCAATGGTCCACATTGCATTGAGCTCCTCCATGAGATGAGGAAACTTCTGCTGAACTTGTTCCCTGGTGAGCCACTTGCCCTGCTGAAGGAGTTGGCCTGCTTTGACAACTCGATACAGTTGGATATTCTGTTGGCGAGTGTTCTTGATCTGTGTGTCCATGATCCGATCAGTTGCAGCTTGTTCCATGCAGTCGGGATTTAATTTTGTGGGTTTGAGCTGTTGTGCAATGTCGGATGTGTCTAGCAATGGTGGAAAGTATGGCCGGAGGCGGTCCACATTGAACACTGGGTGCAGGCCAAGGAATGGGGGAATGTTGAGCTCAAATGCATTGTCTCCCATAGCCTTAGTAATGGTGTAAGGACCATATCGGAGTGGTCTCAATTTCCGATAGGCTCCAGTAAGGCGTTCCTTTTGCAAATGCAACCAGACTTTGTCGCCCACCTGAAACTTGTGTGGCACCCGGTGTTGATCATGTCGCTGCTTGTACTTGGCATTTGATTTCTCAAGAATGTCATGGACCTGCTGGCGAATATGTTGGATGCGCTCAATGAAGCTGGAGGCCTTATCTGTTTCGGACTGGACATGAGCTGAATTCATGTGAGTAGCTGCAAGTGGCATGGCCACATCAATGGGGCATAGTGGCTGGAATCCCAAACCCACCTGAAAAGGGCTATGGCCAGTGGAGCAGTGAAGAGCTCGGTTGTAGCTGTGCTGAACATAGGGGAGGCTCTCGTCCCATGTGCGTGGATGCTTTGAGTTATACATGCGCAGAATGTGCACAATCATCCTATTGACAACCTCTGTCTGGCCATCAGTTTGATGATGGAAGGCTGTGGACTTCGTGAGTTTGGTGTCCAGCATTGACCAGAGACTGGACAAAAATGTGCTGAGAAACCGACTGTCCCGATCTGAGATGATAGACTGTGGGATCCCAAAGTGCACCCACACTCGTTCAAAGAAGAGTTTAGTAGTGGCTTCTGCTGTGATATTCTTCTTGCAGGCCACCATAATGGCCATCTTCGAGAACCTGTCGACGACCACAAAAACACAGTCATTTCCATGCTTAGTGGAAGGAAGGCCTGACATGTAATCCATGGAGATGGATTCCCAAGGTCGACTAGGGGTAGGCAACGGGGTATAGAGGCCGTGCTTCTTAATGGTCGGTTTGGCAATGGCACAGGCAGTACATGATCGGATGTACTTCCCAACATCCTGTCGAAGATTCGGCCAATAGAAATAATTTTGCAGTACTGCCACTGTTTTCTCGACCCCGAAATGCCCAGTAGCCCGACTATAGTGTGCTTCCCAAATCATCTTGGCACGCTCGCTTGAAGGAACACAAATGTGACCGAGGTGGCATAATAGGGCATCCTGGAGGTGAAAATCTGCAACATGCCGACCCTCCAAGAGTGTCTGGTATGTGTGGCCGAATTCTGGATTGCTTTTGTAGAGAAGTGGCCAATCAGAAGTCTCGTGCCCACAAGAGTTGAGCACGGTGGTTAGTGCCATGATCGGTGGCCGACTGAGGCAATCTGCAACATTATTGGTACTGCCCTTTTTATACTTGATATTCAAGTGAAACTGTTGCAGGTATGTAGACCACTTCTGATGGCGATCATTCTACAATTTCCCTTGGGTCTGTATGAACTGCAGAGGTCGGTGGTCTGTGTGGATGACCGTTTCCTTCCCCAAAATGTAATGCTTCCATTGTCGGCAGGCCTGTACAATGGAATACATCTCTTTATCATAAGTGGGGTACTTCCGGACTGTGTCTGAAAGTGTTTCACTGTGATATGCCATTGGATGTCCATGTTGAGTAAGGACTGCCCCAATAGCATAGTCAGAGGCATCTGTCTCGACCTCAAATGGTTGTTGTAAATCTGGTAACGCGAGCACTGGTGCCGTGCAGAGGCGATCCTTCAACTCCCTGAATGCCTTCTGTTGAGATTCAGACCAAAAGAACTTTGCTTTCGCCCCGCCCTTGGTGACTTGACTCAAGGGCCAAGAAATATGAGAAAACCCCAACACAAACCTGCGGTAGAAGTTGTCAAGGCCTAGAAAGCTGCGGAGCTCTGTTAGAGTGGTTGGAGAGGGCCAATCCCGAATGACTTGGATCTTGGCTGGATCGACATGCACCCCCTGTTCATCAATGATGTATCCCAGATACTGAACTTGGGTCATGCCAAAAGTGCATTTCTCCAAATTGGCACATAGCTTGTGTTGCCGCAGTGTTTGGAGAACCTGTCGGATGTGGTGGAGGTGCTCTTCCCAACTCTGGCTGAAGATCAGAATGTCATCCAAGTATACTACTACAAAGGAGTTGGTGAATGGCGGCAAGATGTCATCCATTAGCCTCATAAAGGTTGCAGGAGCATTCGTCAATCTGAAAGGCATGACCAACCATTCGAAGAGGCCCTCCTTGGATTTGAAGGCAGTCTTCCACACATCGAAGGGTTCGATTGGTACCTGGTGATATCCCGACTTCAGATCGATCTTGCTGAAATATTTCGCCCCCTTTAGTTGGTCTAGGAGGTCATCAATCCGCGGGATCGGGTACCTATTACAGACAGTGATCTTGTTCAGCGCCCGATAGTCAATATAGAGTCTCCACGTCCCATCCTTCTTCTGTACCAACACGATCGGGCTCCCACAGGGCGATGAACTCGGACGGATGTGACCTTTCTGCAGGAGTTCCTGAATCTGCCTCTTGATTTCATTGTTCTCCAGAACGGAGCGCCGATAAATTGGTCCATTGGGTAGCGGCGCACCTCGGGTCAGATCGATGGAGTGCTTGACCTCACAGTGCAGAGGAACCCCTGCCGGGGAGGTGAAGATGTCCTCGTACTCCTCCACAACCTTGTCCATCTATAGTTGTCGTGCAGAGGGACCCCGTTTGAAGGCCGCGACCACTGTCTTCTTCTTTCCTTGAGGGCGTATCATCAGGAAAACAAATTTCCTGGTTTTGGAAATGATCTTACTGCATTGTTTTGCAGTAATCAAAGAGATGGCGGCAGGTGGTGCCACCTCTGGTATCCTGAACAACTTATTTCCCAATGTAATAATAACAGCACGGGGCCTTGATTCATACACAGCATGTCGCTTCCACAAGTATGGTTGTCCTAGTAATACATCACAAACTTCAAGGGGAGAAATGTCACACAATACCTCATCCGTGAAGGGCTTGATGTTGTATGGAAGGCGACACTGCCGGCTCACGCGAAGATCTCGTCCTTGGTGGAGCCACCCGATGGTGTATGGTTGTGGATGTGCTGTGGTCGGTAAGCCCAACCGCTTCACGACCTCTGCCGAAATGAGGTTCTTTTGACTCCCGCTATCAACAATGAACTGTATCGGGGAGCCCTTTACCCACATCTGGGAGTGGAAGAGACGCTCCTCCTCCTCTGGATCTTCGGGTTCATTTTTCTGGATCTTCGCGGTAGCAACAGTGGCGCTGGGATCCACATCAATGATCTGCTTCCCTTTTTCATACCCCTTATCGGGTTCTGACTCAGAGTCGGAACATGCATCTGATTCTGAAACCTTTAGCTCAGCCACCAGTGACTACTTGGCCTGACACTCACTTGTGTTGTGAGTGGAGCTCTTATGGAACTCGCACCATTTTCCAGTGTCCTTTCTCGGCTTCGTGGCACTGTTCTTTTCTTGCAGCTTCGGCTGGTTGTCTTGGGCTGTCCCGCCTTGGCTTTGTCCTTTGTTCTGTGGTTTAGGGGCACCTTTCCCCTGCTTTGGATTCGCAGATCCAAAGTCTCGCTTCTTTTGTTTAAACTTCTGCTCGACCTTGACGGCATATCGGTATGTTGCGCCGAGCGAGGGGATGTTTAGGAATTGTATTTCTTCCTGGATGTACTTGTGCAGGCAGCCACGATATTTGAGTATCAAATGTTGCTCCGAATCCTTGATACCCAACTTTGTGCGAAGGGTATGGAAAAGATTGGTGAACTCCGGCACGTCTTGGTCCCTTCCCTGCCGCATCGTGGTCCACTTTATGTATTCATCCTCATAGCTTTCGACAGGGTAGTACTGCTCCTTGATGGCATCCCGGAACGAATCCCAGGTGGGTGTGGCTGAAAATAGTGAGCCAGTACTTTCATCCTTCTACTCGTAGTAGGTTTCCCACCAGTCCTTGACGTGGGGGGCTGCTTTGAGAAGACAAAAAACAATCTTTTCCCGACTCGAAAATTCATGAACAGAAAAATAACCCTCTAGCAGATTTAACCATTTATCTACGGCATCTGCGTCTATCTGACCCTTGAATATGGGGATTTCAAAATTAACTTGTACCTTAAAGGGTGTGGCTTTTCCAGAGTAGCCGCTGGAAGCCGATGCGTTGCTTCTGGGTAGCCACTGAAGGATCTGGGCAAAGTTGTCCATCATCGCGTTCCGTTGTCACTCGAGGGCTTCTTCGAGCAAGATTCTGATGGGATCTCCTGCCCCCTCGTCTTTCTTCTCGTCCGCCATGGGAGGCCGTTGGGATTTGTGAGGCTGGTCTTGCAAAGGTTCAACCAGTTCAAGCCGTAACTCCTTATATCCCGACCTTGTTGGGGACATGCAAAGAAAAACAGAGAAAAAGCAGACCGCTCTGATACCACTGATCCGGATTTAAACAGGAACGCAACAAATTACAGAGATAACCATATACACAAATATGCAGTTGAGAGCCGTCAGATGGGGAGGGCCCCATCTGATGGTGGACGGAATAGGTGAATCGGTGGGAGAATAATGGACGGGCGCGCGAATATTCGGATTTTGATATAGCGTGGCGGGGAGGGTAAAAACTTAGGAAATGTAGGTTTTCGTGGGTTAGTTTAAGCGGGTGGGGACATAACTTAACATCTAATCAAGCTTTTGAACTTTAATCTTTAGAAAAAGACTGTGGAGGGGTAAAATGTGGGGTTTTTAAGGGGTAAGGGGTGGTGAAGGTTGTTATTCTGACCATGTGTCAAAGTAACTCCTGCTAGGACACGGATGGGTTAAAAACGGCCCCAGATGGACTATTTTCTCCCAGACTTAGGAGAATAGGGCTATAGTGCCAGGGAGGGGATAGTTAATATATATATATATATATATATATATATATATATATATATATATATATATATATATATATATATATATATTTTTGGGGATTTTTATACATAGTTTTAGTAGGGGAAGGGGAAGAATCTAGGGAGTTAGATAATAGAATTAGTAGTCAATATGGAGATGATGAGAAAGCGCTAAGGTAGGAAACCTTGGGCTATTTTGGGGGAATAGAACTTTGTAACAGAAGAATGGAAATCCTTGAGTGAGGCAGATCTTCACCAAGGCCAATGTTATATAAGATGATGAAACTAAGAGGCTCAAGCATATCTTGATCTCTTCAAGGAAGTTAGTGATTGATTTGGGGAATAAGAGGAAGGGGAAGTTAGTTATGTCCAGTTTGAGTTCCTCCAGATGAAAAACTGCATCATGACTATGATCTAAAAAGATATAACACTTTAGAAATACAAAATTGATCATGCATGAACATTCTGCAACCTCAAAAACTACCTACCCAGCCTACTTTCCTAGCATCTTTTCTTCTTTTTGGATTGGGTGCAATTAGACTTGCAGACCCAGCTTTACAATTTTTTCTTTTTTGTGTTCTCCTATCTAAGCCTACACTTATTTCTGCCAAGGACCCTGATTGAGCAGTTGGGCTCCTTTAATTCTCTACCTATTTACAAATCTGCCAAGATTAAGCTGTTTGGACAAATATCATTCTCTATATTTTAAAAAAGGAAATTGAAACCTAGGGAGACTAAGGTTAAACTGTTTGGCCCTCCCTTTCATAGAACATTTTTTTTTTTTTAAATGGTTAAGTTATCAAAATCTGGATTCAGCAGTGGCATTTGGACTGGCACACTTTCATAGCATCTTCTTTGACCTCTTTTGGAAATATGGAACCTTGCAGTATGAAAGATGACATATTTGGCATGTAAAAATGTCAATCATGAAACATGAACACCTGTTGCAACAGGAGGCTAACAGTGGCTCCACTTGGGGATGGCTTTTCCTTGTGAAAAGCAAAGAACAGCAGGTCAGAATGCCTGATCTTCTGTTGTTGCTGTAGATTGAAAAAACTTCTTTGTGCTGGCTATTATATAATTGAAACTTTGTAATATGAACAACCTTCTCCTCAACTAAAATATTGTGAAATGCATAGCACTGCCTGCTTTCTTCTGTGTGCTTTCTATTATGTAAAATGTTGCTTGAGCTTTGTACCTTTGAAACATTCTCAAAACATGGATCAAAACTGATATGTTTGCCTTGTTTTTGCTTTGAGCAAGGGTGCTGATATGAACTTAAAATACTGCTCTGTTTTGATATTTTAGACTAAAGACTGCAAATGACTTCCCTTTACCATGAATTGTTGTGATGTGACTGTGCTACTCTTTGTTGTTTTGTTGATGTAAGTGCAGAGAGAGAGCTTTTAAAACTGGAACACTTGTATTGACTGTGTCTTCACAAAATCTACTGTTGTTCCCTTGACACTTGGTTTGCTTATATAAAAATGAAAAAAAAGTGCTGATATATACAAATATGACTGTACAAAATATATATACAAAGCTACATTGTATCCCCTAAAAGGAATCATGGTAATATTTCAGCATACGGCCATTCACAGAGCCTTCCTCAACAGTGTTGTCCTCTACGGATTTGAGAAAATAAGTGTTATTTCCCTGAACAACAGAAATAACGAATGACCCTCTCCATAAAAAATCAAACTTTGCATGTTTTCCCTTGTCTTCTCTTCTTGAGTCCCACCTTAGAACTTTGTCATCAATATAGAAATCCTCAGCCTTAACTCCCTTATCAAACATCTTTTTGAGTTTTTCTTGCAAAATTTGAGCTTTGTGATAAACTTGCTCTCTGGTTTGCTGAAGATGAATGGTCTGATTAATTCTCCTTTCAATGTCATTTGGTTCAGCCTGAATTTCCTGTAACAGTCTGATAGTAGGGATGCCCAAGGATGAAGGAAATCTAGCCTCCATACCATATACTAGCTCATAAGGGCTCATCCCAATGGATTTCTTTGTTGAAAGTCTATCTGCCCATAGGGCATTTACCAGCTTTTTGTGCCAGTTCTTCTTGTTTTCTTCCAGCACTTTCTTTATGATGTTGATGAGGCTCTTGTTGGAGGATTCGGCCAAGCCATTACCTTGAGGGTAATAGGTTGTAGAGTGGCCCAAGGTAATATGAAATTGGTGGCAAAAATTGATCATCTTTTTGGATTTGAAGGCAGCGGCATTGCCAGTGATGATTTTCTCAGGGCAGCCAAATCTAGAGAGGATATTGCACTCAAGGAATTGGATAATGGTGGTGTCATTGGCTTGCCTGTAGGGGTTGGCTTAAACCCACTTAGTGAAATAGTCGGTGGCTGTTAGGATCCATTTGTGCTGGCCTGAGGAAGAGGGATGGATTTCTCCAATGAAGTCAAGACCCCATTTTTGAAAAGGTTTTTCGGTTGAGATGGGCATCAGGGGCAAAGGTAACAACTTTCTCTTGCCCTCAAAGATTTGGCATTTGTGACATGACATGGCAAACTTCTTTACATCTGCAAAAATAGAGGGCCAGTAAAAACCAACTCTTAAAATTTCATCAGCAGTGGACTTACAATATAGATGTCCTCCACAGTCACCTGCATGGAATTCTTTCATGACATTGTTAGTTCCATTCATGGTTAAACAATTAAGCAATATACCTTCATGATTTCTCCAAAATAATGCACCATCTATGACACAAAATTTTAAGGCCTTCATTTTCAAAAGTCTTTTCTTGGTTCTGGACAATCCTGGGGGAGCAAACAGGTTTAACAGTACAAAACATATATCACATACCACGGAGATTGCAAAAAGGTCTCACTGATCTGTGGAGTCGCCAGCTCCTGTTCATTGTCCAGTTGGTTAATGTCTAAGGCTTGAAAGTTTGTTTCAGACATCAGTTTGGCTAAACCTTGTCCCTTTATCAGCTTGGTTGGTTTTATTTCTATGTCATACTCAAGGATGTTTGCTATCCACTTGCCTCTTTTTCCTTCTAATCCCTCTTGGGTCAATATGTCTTTTACAGCAGCGTGTGGGACATAGGCAATCACATGTGAATATAAAATGTACACCCTAAAATCCTTGATGGCCTTAACGAGTGCATAAGACTGCTTTTCCATGATTGGGTACTTCAAAGGGGCATCTCTTAAGGCTCGGCTGAAAAATGCAATTGGCTTTTCAGCTCCCTGTTCATTTTTTTGTAAAAGGACCGCATCTATTGTATGATCAGATGCAAAGGAAAAAATGATAAAATCTTTGTCAAATTGTGGGATGGTGAGGACAGGGGTTTGTGTTAAGGCCGTTTTGATACTCTCAAATGCTTGTTTGGTTTCAAGAGACCACTTTACCTTGGCATCTTTCTTTAGCATGTTGCTCAACAATCTTATCAGCTCGGCTAGATTTGGAATGAATCTCCTTAGGAAATTGATTTTTCCAAGGAATTATTGCAGCTCTTTTATGTTTCTAGGATATGGGATTTGGAGGATGGCTTGGATTCTTTCAGGATCTATTCTAATCCCATCTTTTGATATGATGTGGCCAAGTAGTTTTCCTTCTTCAAGGCCCAACAGGGACTTCTTGGGATTCAAGGAAATGCCATATTTCGTACATGTCATGAATATTTTCCTAAGATGCTTGAGGTGTTCCTGATCTGATTTGGAAAATGGGGTAAGGTCATCAAGATAGACAACTAGGAAGTCATGTATTTCTTTGGCAAAAGCAATATCCATTGCTCTTTGAAAGGTAGCAGCAGCGTTTTTAAGTCCAAATGGCATCTTAACATACTTAAATGTTCCCCACAGTGTGGTAAAGGCTGTCTTGTCTTGGCCATCCGTGTGAACAAGTATTTGATTGAAACCTAAAATGCCATCTAGCAAAGAGATTCTAGATGACCCCACTACTCTTTGTAGGATGTGATCCATGTTGGGCAAAGGATAGTGGTCTTTTAGGGGGACTTGTTTTAAATTTCTCAGATCTACACAAAGTCTAATTTCACCTGTTTTTTTTCTTGTAGGAACGAGGTTGGATACCCATTTAGAAAATCTGATGGGTGCTATTATACCTACTTCAAACATCCTCTTTACTTCCTTCTCAATCATGGGAAGAAGCATAGGGTTAATTCTCCTAAGTTTATGTTTGAAAGGTTTCTGGTTTGGTTTTAAGGGAATGGTGTGTTGAATTATTGAAGTGTCATAGGACTTCAAGTCCTCATAACTCCAAGCAAATATATCTTGGAACTCTTTAAATAAATCAATGTACTTAGGCTTCTGATCAGGTGGTAAATTTTTGGACAATTTGATCATTTTGGGATTCTCTGTTGTCCCAATGTCGTGTTCTTCTATAGCAGTGTTCAATGGCTGTAATTTTGGCTTTCTGGGAACATCATTGGCATCAAACATGTCTTCTAATGGGGTTAGGCCAGCAAGCAGAAAATTATCCTTTAGGTCAATGATCTCTGCCTCTGTTTTGGCAATTTCTTCCAAATGCATTTGATTCAACTGTTCTATGTTTGTTTCGTCAAAAACAGTCGGGTTTAGGATTTTTTTGGCTGTTGCAGCTATTACAGCCTGTTGGTTTTCATTTGTTTGTTGTTGGGAGTCATTCATAGCATCCATGTCAATGTTGATATTCGAAAACTCCTACTCAAGGGTGAGGAAATTGTTGATCTGGGCGCCATTTTCAAAAACTTGCCAATTTTTAATGTTATTTGGGACAACAGGCCTATGTTTTATTTCAGCGGTAAAGTGATGGCTTGGCTCAAAAGGAAGCTTACATGTACTAGCAAAGGTGGCTAGGCTGTGTGCATGGATGTTATGCTCTCTTGAAATCTTGGACAGGCTGGATTCAGTAAATGCATTTAGTATATTAGTGGCAGCAGTCCTATAGGCCCTCATTCTATTGTCATTGGTTACAAAATTACCTTTCATCTGCTGTATGATTAAGTCAGAGTCCCATAAAATAGACACTCTTACAGCTCCTAAAGCTTTGAGTAGTTTAAGGCCTAAAACGAGAGCCTCATACTCTGCCATGTTATTTGTGCATTTAAAATTCAGTCTGTAGGCATGTCCTTCTGCATGGTTGTTAAATGTGTTGTGAATCCATACACCTGCCCCTGCTCCTAATTTGTTGACCGAGCCATCAAACTCTAAATACCATGCGATTTCTTGCTTGTGTTTAGTACCGAGAGTTTCAGTCATTCTTGTAGTGGGCAGATCTGAAATTTCTGTTTGGGGAGGTTCTTCTAGTATGCTGGTTGTATTGACTGTTGTGACAGTCTCCTGGGTATGGGTAACCGAATATTCGTTAATATGTGCTTGTTGTTCTGGAGCCAGAGGCTCATCCTCAGTTAGAGAATTTGTATCATCATTAAACAAAATAAAGGAATCCATATCAGAATGGATTGAGTAAATGGGAAAAATTTTAGGCTTGCTCTCACTACCTACCATATATTTCATGAGTGTTTCTCTGTACAATCTATTTGGTTGCCCAAAGACTGAAATAGTAGCATAGGAGAGGTCTAGTTGAAGGGATCCTTGGAGCTTTGCTCCCCATGATCTTGACAGGAGCATACCATATTTTGGTGGGATGTCAGCCACCACCACATCCATGAGGATAGTCTTGTTGGGATATTGGACTAGGGAGACACACAAGTCTTTGATGAGGCCTAAACACTTGACTTGACTTGAGTCAAATGAGTATAAATCTTTGTAGGGTCTTGTAATATCAAGGTTCAGCTTTTCCATAACTACTTTGGTCATCAGATTGTGTGAAGCTCCTGAATCAAACATAGTGTTGTGCAAAACTTTGTCATGTATATGCAAACTGACATAAAAGGGTGGAATAGGTCCATATGTTGATTTTCCATTAACTTCTGGGCCAAACAGCAGTTCAAGAGTATCATCCAAAACATTTACACCGTCCTTATTCTCTGGTATTTGAAGTGATCTTTGAATTTGTTGGCTATATACATCGTGCTTGGCAAGTTATGAGAGGGGGATGGATATCTTCAACTTGGCCATTTTTGTCTCTAAATTAAATGGCTTTTCCAATGGAGTTTTGGTGTTGATAATGGCAATTTTTTCTGTTTCATTTGAATTGTCTGCTACTTTCTCTTGTTTGTCAGCGTTATGGGAATTGATTGCTTGCGGTTTTTCGATTTCAGGAGATTTTTTTCGAACGTTGTTCGAGTTTTGCTCAGAGGAAGAAGGTGGTAAAAGCTCATCTACAGAAGGCTACACTTCTGTAATGTCTTTTACAGTCACTTGATGCGGGTTTGGGACGATTGTATCAGCTGGTTCCGTTATGACAGCCTTGCTCTTAATCTTGTTAGGCTGTTTGCCATCCTTTGTTTTGCTAGGTTTAGAAATGTCAATGGTCCTAGTTCTCAGCTTATATTGTTTGTGTACTTCATACACAGTAGTATCATAACCTTGTTTAACATCAAAAGATTCACCAGACGTAGTCTAAAATTGACTAAAGTTATGCTCATTTTGGTCTTCTTGGCTCAGAAAATTCTGATGCTCACCCTTTAGATCCATCAGATTCATGTGAGTGTCTTCTGTTTGCTCATTGGATGTAGATCCTTCAACATAATTATCTTGAAAAGGGGGTCTTATGTCATGATCTGGGCTTGACCTACCAACATTTGTGTTCTGCATTTTCCTAAAATTTGGGTTTCTTATGGTATTGGACTGTTGTCCTTCCCATGATGATCTCCTCTCAACACTTTCTACTCTGTATCCCACCCTTTGCATGCCACTGATAATAGCATCAAGCTTTTGTTCTAAGGCTGAGGGTTCTTCCTTAAAGGTGTTTCTTTATTCCATTCTAGCTCTGTTTCTTTTGGAAATTAGGTTGGCCTCTATGCTAACAGCAACATTTTGCATGTCTGCAAGGGTCTGAGGAGCTCTTTCTTTTAACTAGTATGCCATATCCGAGTAGAATCCATCAGGGAATTTCTACAAGGCAAGGTCGGGTGGTGGTCTTAAGTTCTATGGTATTGCATTATAGACATTATTGAATCTTGCACAGTACTCCAAAACAGTCTCCTGGGGACCTCTTTTAATTGTATCGTATTCTGCTAGTATGTGTAAGGGGTCTTTCTTTTTCTCCCATCTGTTGGTAAAGGATTGGTAAAGCTCATCCGGAGTAGTTATAGAATTTGCAGCAAGTGATCTAAACCAAGTTCTTACATCACCGGTTAAACTTTGAACAAAAAGTCTCATTCTCACGCTATCATCGTCTATCTCGTAGTTTTCAAAATAGTCTTGCATCCTTTTGGTATGCTGAAGGGCTGTGGAAGGACCGGTACTGTCAAAATAGGTAATTTTAGATTGGTACTCCTGAGGTAAAGCCCCAGTATTAGCAGGCAGTTGCAAGGGTGCATATCTATTAGCCATATTGGCAGGGATAAGTGGAACAACGGGGATAAATGGAACAACAGGGATAACAGGGATAACTGGAACAGCAGTAGTGGTAGTTGTAGTATATGCACCAAATGGAGGTGTGGATGGGGTGCTTTGAGATGTGGATGATGAACAAGGGGAAGTAGGGGTTGAACAAAATAAAACCTTAACAGGAATTGGAACACAGCTTGGGAGAGCTACTTCTAGACTCAAATCAGCAAAAACCTCTCTTTGCTCTTGCTTCCTAAGGATCTTTGGGATTAAGTTCGGATTTTCAAAAGCAGCTGGGGGATTTGGGTGAGGATTTGACCTTGTATATCGTGGATTCTTCTTGGGAGCCAGCTTCCGAACTGTTTTGGTATTTTTCTGGGAATGTTTTTAGAATTAGCAAGGAACTGGTCAAATTTTGGAACTGCTATGTATAGTTTAAAACTAGCATGAAGATTGACTGAAGCAGCTTTTATTTACTTCTGCCGCTGCAAAGCAAAGACACTTTCAAAGGCTACCTCGCTGACATTCAGGCTTCATTTGTAGTTTCAAGGAATATACAGAAATTAGAAAATTGATTTCTCAGTGGATTCTTCCAACGTGTTTCGTGAATTTAACTGAGGATAATCCCCAGTGGAGTCGCCATTATGTTATCACTCAGGTTGTCCCTCAGGTTGGAGTAAATGGATACGGCCAAGGTAACCACAAACCAACTTTGGACTACAGGTTCTAGCCCACCTGCAGTCAGAGAGGGCTCTCTCTTTCTGATTTAGCTATGTTGATGATGATTTTAGGCTAGCTATTGAGCTCGGGGGTTTTGTTTTTGTTTTGGTGAGCAGATTAATGTTTTCAGGTAAATAGGCAATGCATATTCTGGTAAGTTTCAAACCATTGGGCGTGGAGTCAAGGAGTAAGACTGTTGGTGCGTTTTCTTGGTCACATGAGGAATAAGGAGCAAGGTAGCTGCACATGGAACAATTTTTCAAGTTTAAAGGATGGAAGCAATGCTAAGGGAGGAGAGGCAATTAAGAATCTCTCAATAAGCTTAACAGAGAAGGGTGGATGAGCTCTATCTAAGGGCAGTAAAGAATCCCTAGATAACTGTCAACCACATGTGAAATAGGGTAAATATGAGCTAAGGGGAATTCATATTCATGTCCAATTCATTTCAGATGAAAATATAAAGAAACAGTATAAATTGAGCCTAGAGTGCAGTTAAACAAATTCTAAGCTAATCATTCTTTCTGTTATTTAGAGGGTGAAAAATGAAAACAGAGGTAAGAGGCACTTATTGATTCATGTTGCAGCACAAGCATTCCTTCATTTACTCTCTAGAGACCATTAACAACACATCAGACAATCATTCCTCCAATCTCTTCAGCATTCTTTGATTAAAGAAAAAGTATCAGACATACAGTGCGAGTCTCTAATGAAAAGTTATCAATCGACCAACCCTTGAAACAATGAAGAGGGTGGTACATATAGAAAAAATTCTCCAAAATTGTTTATTACAGCTATGACCTAAAGAGGTCTGAAAGTAAAAAATTAGTTTAGCCTAAACCTATCAGGAATAAATGCAAGAAAATATCTATGGGATGCGCTGAGGGCAACCGTATCAAAATTGAATTAAATGCGTTGTCCTCGCTGGCTTGGTTCAGTGCCTCTGCAATAACTGTGCATGGACTTCTGCTCCATTGTAGTTCGGTGGCTTTAAGTGCTTTAACTGTGATTTGAGAGCTGGGATGGGCTTGCACCATCTGATTTGACTTTGCTGGAGGCCATTCAATGCATACTTGCTTTTGGAACTGAAGATTTCTATTAAAAATTCAACTGATACTCTTTGCCGCTTCATCTTTCCTCTGATACTCTTTGACAAATGAATCGGACCGATTTTCTTCTTCGTTGTGGGTCAAATCAAAACTTAATGGCCGCTGTTCGGCCCTCTGTTTCCTTTAGAACTGTCTTTTGATCCCTTCTGCATGCCTCGCGAAGAAAACGGATCATTCGGTGCCTTTCGGGCTTGCTGGGGGCTGCGTAATGAGGGGTTTTCCACTTCGGCCCTTTTCTCGTAGCCATGCACGATTAGCGCTAGGTGCTAATCGCGCATCAAAAAATACCTCAGAATTTGAATCTGGGCTTCCTAAGTGTGATTTTCGCCTTTCACTCCAAAAATTGATGATGACTTCAGCGGGTGGGACCCAGTACAGCGGATTACATCAGCATGATGACGTTAGCAGGATGACGTCAACATGTACGACGGGTGATGTGGCAGTGACACGGTGGTAGTGACGTGGCAAGGGTGACTCGGCAGGAGGCTGATGCTGTGTAGACGACGTGGCACTGTGACTCGTCATAGACGTAGAATAGGACAAGTGACATGGGGCACGCGCACAGAAGATAGAAAGCAGTTTCATTGGACTTCTTTCTGTACAGGAGCGGTATCCGTCAGAGCCCTTCCGATGCAATAGAAGGCGGAAATGTGTCTTTGGTACGGCGGAGAAAGCGCCTCGCCATCGGAAGCTAACGGCCGAGCAGCGGGGCGCCTCCGAAATCGTTGAGAATCGTCGGATGGGGAGGGCCCGATCCGATGATGGACGGAACAGGTGAATCGGTGGGGAAATAATGGACAGGCGCACGAATATTCGGATTTTAATATAGTGTGGCGGGGAGGGTAAAAACTTAGGAAATGCGGGTTTTCGTGGGTTAGTTTAGGCGGGTGGGGGCATAACTTAACATCTAATCAAGCTTTTGAACTTTAATCTTTAGAAAAAGATTGCGGAGGGGTAAAATGTGGGGTTTTTAAGGGGTAAGGGGTGGTGAAGGTTGTTATTCTGACCAGGTGTCAGAGTAACTCCTGCTAGGACACGGATGGGTTAAAAATGGCCCCAGATGGACTGTTTTCTCCCAGACTTAGGAAAATAGGGCTATAGTGCCAGGGAGGGGATATTTAATATATATACATATATATTTTTTTGGAGGATTTTTATACATAGTTTTAGTAGGGGAAGGGGAAGAATCTAGGGAGTTAGATAATAGAATTAGTAGTCAATATGGAGATAATGAGAAAGCGCTAAGGTAAGGAACCTTGGGCTATTTTGGGGGAATAGAACTTTGTAATAGAAGAATGGAAATCCTTGAGTGAGGCAGATCTTCACCAAGGCCAATGTTATATAAGATGATGAAACTAAGAGGCTCAAGCATATCTTGATCTCTTCAAGGAAGTTAGTGAGTGATTTGGGGAATAAGAGGAAGGGGAAGTTAGTTATGTCCAGTTTGAGTTCCTCCAGATGAAAAACTGCATCATGACTATGATATGAAAAGATATAACACTTTAGCAATACAAAATTGATCATGCATGAATATTCTGCAACCTCAAAAACTACCTATGCAGCCTACTTTCCTAGAGTTTTTTCTTCTTTTTGGATTGGGTGCACTTAGACTTGCAGACCCAGCTTTACAATTTTTTCTTTTTTGTGTTCTCCTATCTAAGCCTACACTTATTTATGCCAAGGACCCAGATTGAGTAGTTGGGCTCCTTTGATTCTCTACCTATCTACAAATCTGCCAAGTTTAAGCTGTTTGGACAGATATCATTCTCTATATTTTAAAACACGAAATTGAAACCTAGGGAGACCAAGGTTAAACTATTTGGCCCTCCCTTTTATAGAACATTTTTTTAAAAAAATGGTTAAGTTATCAAAATCGGGATTCAGTAGTGGAATTTGGGCTGGCACACTTTCATAGCATCTTCTTTGACCTCTTTTGGAAATATGGAACCTTGCAGCATGAAAGATGACATATTTGGCATGTAAAAATGTCAATCATGAAACATGAACACCTGTTGCAATAGGAGGCTAACACATTCCTATGACAATAGCATCAATCTTTTGTTCGAAGGGTGTACTTTCATCTTTTATAGGTATTCTTCTTTCATTTCTAGCTTTGGCTCTTTTGGAAAGTAGGTTAGGCTCAACACTTACAACTACACTTTGCATTTCTTCCAAAGAAATGGGGTTCCTTTTTCTTAACTGAAAAGCCATAATTGAATCAAATCCATCAAGAAATTTGATCAGGGCTAAACCAGGTGGGGGCCTAAGGTCAATTGGAATGGAACTATAAACACTATTGAACCTGATGCAATAGTCCTGAATGGTTTCATGAGGTCCCCTTTTAAGATTCTCATATTCAGATAGAATGTGAACGGGTCCTTATTTTTCTCCCACCTATTCAAGAATTGTTGGTAAAGGACTCTTAAGTTGTCTATGCTTTAGCGAGCTAAATATTTAAACCAGGTTCTAACTTCTCCAGCTAGAATTTGGATGAAAATTCTCATTTCGACATCTGTTGTGTCGATCTCATGAAGCTAAAAGTAGTCAGTCATTTTCCTAGTGTGCTAATGAGTGGTGTAGGTCCCAATGCCATCAAAAGTAGTAATTTTACTCTAATGATCCTATGGCATATCACCTGGGGCAATAGGCAACACAAGGGGAGCATATCTATTGGCCGTGATTGCAGGTTGGGTAGTGGTATGAATATGAGTTGGCGTAATAGGAGGTGTTTGGGTTATGGAGGAAGAACTAGAGGTATTGGTAGGGTGTTGAGTGATGATTGAGTGAAGAGGAAGTGAAGGGATGAAGGGAGGAGTGGAATGTATTTCATAAGAGTGAGGGAATAATGATGAACTAGCAGAAAGAGAAGTAGTCTTAGAAATTTCACATGTTCTATCGGTGGTATGAGATAACTGAGTGCAATTCTGTAGATATGAATCAATTGACAAATTGGCTCGTTGGATTTCAATCTCTGAGGAATTCTGGATCTTGGACTAGGTCCAATAATTCACTATCAGATGTGGATCTAAACAGAGAGAGTTCAAAATGTTCGTCAAAAGGAAGATCTTCTATGAAAAGCCACTCAACAGTGTAGGAACGTGATCTGAACAAAGGTGTGGGACTCAATGAAATTTCTTGTCTACTGATGATTCTACGAATCAGGTTGGGCTTTTCAAACAAAAGGGGAGGATTTGGATCGGGATTAGCCCTAGTGTAATGAGTCCTTTCTAAAGCCAGATTTCAAATTTTTATATGTTTTCTTATATGAATGTTCAAAATAAATTCTAAAATTCCTTTAAGATATTTTAAATTGAACTTTCGAGTTTCTCAAAGGTTTATTTCAGCTGAGGAATTGTTCATTCCCTAGTATGGTCGCCACTATGTTATCACTCAGATTTCCCTTAGAAGTTATTGGAAATAAGGAAAGGATCCAATGTAACTACAAACCAACTTTTAGACTCAGGTGCTAGCCTACCTAAGTCTAGAGAGGGTTCTGTCTTTATCATTTAGCTATGTTTTGATATGATATTAGGCTAGCTATTAATGTTCGATGAGGTTGTTTTGTTTGAGAATGGTGGAGTTCTGAATCAAATGGGAAAACTAGGCTCTCAAGCCATGGGGCTATGTAGTCAATCAGGGATAATTCACTGGATCAAGTCAAATTGCTGAGGTAGTATTTCAGCAGGCATGATAGTAGAATAAAAACAAACTTTGGGACTTGAATGGATGATATTTATTCTCAAAACTAGAGGGAAATTAAGAATCCTCAAGTTATAATTAGAAATAGGAAAGGAAGATAGGTGAACTAGTAGACGACAACTAGGAATCTAATACCAGGGACTTATTAGAGAAAAACTACAGGGATAAAGGAGCAATTAAGAATTCCTTTATCGAGGTAGTTTAGGAGAAAACATATAAATGGTAAACTGTCGATAATAGAGAGCAATAAAGCTAATTCTGATATAATCTGACTATTTTACCATTTAGATTTCAGATGCATGAAACATTGAAACATATAGGAAACACATAAAATCACAAGGATAGAATACTTATTTGCAATTATACTACACGAGAATCATGATGAAATGTCCTCAAATTTCATTCATTTTCCAGAAAAAATCCAGATTTAGTACAACAACTTTTTTAACTTAAGAACATAGGCTTAGAGATTTGTTATAGAATCCACCCTGAATACTTCGAATGGAGAAGTATTTATAAAAAAATTACATCAAAATATCTCATAACTACATGAGATTTTTTCTAGGGAGCACAAAATATCTTTTACAAAAATATAAAGACAAATGTAAAACTGATTGATGCTGACCCTTTATTCATGCATGAGTTGGAGGTTGAAACTAGGATTTGCCTCTTATTATTGCTGTGGTGATTACGTGCTGGATCTTTGTTTACTTTTTCCTAATGATACTCTTTTCCTGTTTATCAACCTTTACTTTAGTAAATATTTCTATTTACCTCTGAATTACCATAGTAAATTATAGGATATCGAGCATATTGGTCCACCATTCTTCATTTGGTATCTTCATCCTAATCAATTTCCTATATATTTCATCAGCCTCAGTGTGCCTTGCAAAATTGGGCTCGGCTGTGAACAAGTGTTTCACTTCATGCTCAATATAGAAAATATTTTCTAAATCATCATTCAACACTTTTCCAGTTGGTAGTGATTTTACTATGGAATGGTTAGCTTCAATTTTGGCTTGCTAAGGCAGTTTATCAATGTAGTCTACCTAAGTCATCAACTTGTCATTTATGACTAGTGGGTTTGGAAGTCCTTTATTCCTTAGAATGTCAAATTTTACCATGAAATCATCTATATCCTCTTGAATACTTTGAAATCTTCTTTCGAGGTTAAGCATTAAGTTCTTTTTAGTAAGAATTTTCTTCAGTTCAAGGATAGTACTAGTTCGATCCTTGATTTCCCATTGTTCCAGCTGTTTCCAACTTTTTCTATTCAAAAAGTTGATCAATTGAGTTGCCTCTTCAGGCTTGTCTCCTAATGCTTCCCTGGTCTTCTGTATGACCTCAGTAGCTAGTTTAACTAACTTAATCTGTTAAAACATGATCTAAATAGAATACTAAATATCATTGATGGAATCAATGATATTAGTCCATAAAGTCTCTCTAATATAAAGTCTCTCTAATATCTCTTAAGGTATTTTCAAATGTTAATTCCTTCTATAATATTTTCATTCTATCAGTAATCCTTCTATTCTTTCTCTCTTCTTTAGTGTAGTTAATTTGTGATATATCATAATTGTTCTCCAAGCTAGTAACCATTTCTTTTAATTTATGTATCTCAGTTGCTTGGATTTTCATTTTCTCCATGGATTTGATTAAGTCCTCTGTTTGCTTTGTTGAAGTTGTTGTTGCTTTAGAAGTATCTGTTGTTGTTGTTACTCGAAGAGTTGTTGCTAGAGGAATGTTTGGTGCCAAAGATGTTGCAATAGTAGATGACACTGCTGTAGAAACCATGGGTATTACAGTCTGAAGCATGGTGGTTGACCCACCCTGTTTGGACTGTAAAGCTTTTTCTAGTTCCTGTTCTATTTCTTTCAACTACTCATTCAACTTAAGGGTTAGGTCCATAAGTTCTCCCTCATTTTGTTTCTCAATTACTTCTGTAGTTTGTGGATGTATGACGGGGGGGGAGTTTGAGTTGTTTCCTGAGTGCAGCAATGTCATCATTCTTTTTCTTTATTAAACTTTAAGTTGCTTTAACATCTTTGGGATCATGTCCCAGCTCAATCATTAGATCTTCTAATGATTTTATCCTTGTGTCCTTAACGTGAGAAGAGGCTTTTTCCAACTGTAACTATGTTGTAGTATTACTCAAAGAATTCTGCAACTGATGTGTAATGATGGATTTGTTGGTCAATGTAGAATAGACCATCTCACCCATTTACTTGTGGAGCTCAATCTGATCAATTGGGTGGATGTCTTTAGCAAGAACTTCAATTTCTTTTTTAAATAATCAGCCATAGACTTTGGCTGTTGTACTGTTGGCTTCAAAAAGCTCATCTGCATCTTTCCCTCTTTGATGTCAAATGCTGACATCAATCTTGTCAGATTTGTAGGAGAAATTTTCAGATATTTGCCATAGGATTGAGCCTTGACTTGCTCATTCCTAGCCTTAATCTCTTTGTACATTTCTTTCAAATCTTGATTATGCTCTGAAGTTGTCCTCAGTGATGATACTTAAACACCTTTTTATATGCTTAATGCTTGTGTTTGGGAGGTAGATGGTGTCTCCCCTACTAATGTTGTCTGCACTCTGTCACTTCTTATTTCTTCATATTCCTCCTCAGGTAGAGGATTCAATCTCTGTTTTTTTACATATACTTGGTCCAATGGTACTGTAGAGGGGCTAGCCTCATTTCTACTTATTTTTTTAATTCTTTCCTCGTTAAGAGGAGTCTGCAATACTGGAGGATTGCCCATGTTTGTATTAGTTTGGGTCAACTCTTCAAAAATGCTCTGTGATCCTGAATCTTTTCCCTATCTTGAAGTCTCTGGTTGTCCTGATGTTTGTGCACTATCCTCCTGTGTTGGTCTCTATGAGGATTCTTCAGGCACCTGTACAAAGGAATCCAAATCAAGTTGTGCTTCCAAATCTTGCATAACATTTTCTACTTCAACTTGTTCACTATCTTGTTCTATAAGTGTTCCCTCCACCCATTCATTTTTATTTGCATACTGTTCTATTTCTGGAATTCTATGATGGATGTAGGGGGATAGTTTATGATTTTGTCTTCTGTCAAAGATGAAGCTATGAGGATCATCAGGCCAGATGAAACTCTTTTTCAATCTCAGTCACTCAAGGATTTATTTTGCCTCTTTCCTTGCCTTTCTATCATTGCAAACAAATGGTCCTAGGTGATCCTTTATCCTTAACTAGGCTTTCTTCTTAGCTTTCATAAAATGGACTTCATGAGAGTTGATCATTTTCCTGTAGTACTCTAGAGCAAATAATCGCATGGGGAGGTATTTGGGAAATTTAAAGGGAGGGAGTTCACACCCATAAATTCTGATCTCGGTATGGTTCTGGTACAAGTACCAGTCTCCAACCTTATATTGCTTGGATAACTGAAGAATTCTCTTGATATCATCATTGATTCTAGGAGGGGGACTTCCTATCAACATGGTAGTTACTATATGAACAAATTGATCAATAAAATGTGTATAAGGGTAGGGAGAAGATGGTGAATTGTCAAAAATAGAAGTCCAAAAGATAACTGACCTGGGGTTCCCTTTGGTGTCAAGCTTTTGTATAGAGAAAGGGAATTTATCAGATTGGTACCAAAGGAAAAGATGATACAGGACTGAAGAATATTTAAATACCCTTTCATTCTCTAATCTCATGAATTGGTCACGCATCTTATCAGAAATGAATGTATCATAGACATATTTAGCTACAAGAGGTTGACCATGGTTGAAAATAGACATGTAGGCTAAGGTCAACTCATCTACATACTCACTAGTCGTAAAACCCAAAATGCAAGCAATCATGGTGATGATATCCTGGCCCAGACCTGTAAAGAAGCTTGACATATAAGGAGGGGGCTCTTTTGGCCTGCATTATTCTTCCATTGAGGTCTGACAAACTTGGTTAATTTCAGAACCGGACAACCTTGATGATTTTTCAAGTAAATCTATGATGGAAAGGGAAGTGAGATCCTAGCTAGACTGTAATTGCAACATTTCATTTATAGACTCAGCTGTAATGGCAAAAAGGACTTCCTTGTTAGGGGACATTACAACTCTCATATTGGGGTTGTAATTTGCATGGCATTGATGGACAATATTTGGGAAAATATGTACAATAGGGAATTGAAATTTGGGAAGGTTGGACTCCCAAAGACCTATTTTATCGACATTGTTTAGATAATTGTACCGATATATGCAATATAGATTGAAGGGGGTTTGATCAAAAGTAAGGTCCTTAATTTGAAAATCTTTATCAGCCAAAGGAAGGTAGTCCAAATCCCTGTGAGGAGTAGTGATTGGTGTGACATTTAGGGCAGCAGGAGTTTCCATCCTTGGTTCTTGTGTATTCAAGTAAGAAACTTGGGGTTTTCAAGGATTTCAGATAAACAGGTGCTTGGGGAAGTCTTGTGACTTAGAAAATAGTTTAATTGTACCCAATTGTTTGGGTTTAGAGACATTTAGTGGAAGTTCAGTACAGAAACAAGGTTTCTAAGCAGGAAATGCGATAAATACCTGTTTTTGGTTGACTGTGGAGACAAATGGCTATAGTGAAGGCTTTGCAGGGTGCGCAACATAGTCTGCAGTGGCCTAGAGTTCAACAACTAATAGTGGTTGACGGTTGGATTTCAGTTGCTGGACTGGACGTACTCTGTGGATGCATGGAGGGCAGAAGTTGCTTTCTCAGAAAAAACGGAAAATAATCCATAATATTATTTTTATGAACAAATTCAATGACTTTTGGCGGGTGAATGAAAACGATAGTTGGCTTTAACTACCCAATGGGACACATTGTCGTTTACTAGAGGCAGTAAGCGAGAGCGGTAATGGTTTTCATTGCACAAATTTAGGGAGGTTGGTGGTTTTGGTGGAGGGTTGCGCGATGCCACAAACTGAATGACACGTAGCATCGGTGAAAAGTAAAAACTACTTCCATCACATGGTTAACATTCGGCCAAAAGGTCTGCGTGGTATGGATGAGAGTCATTTGATGTGGGAAGGTCGATCAGATGGTAATCGTTAGTGGGAAGTGGTGGAGAGTTAATGGAGGGGCCCGATCATAATTTAAATGACTTTAATTTTATCGGGGGTGATATGATTGGCAGAGAGTCTATTAACTAATCCAGGTGATTAATTAATCCATTTTTAACATGATGGGGGGTTTGGTTCTTAACTAATCGAGGTTCGATTAATTTATCCGACTTAATTAACTTTATTATGGTTTATTTTTCAAACCATTGGGAAGGTATATTTATTAATTTTGGTATTTTTATTAATAATATGGGAAAGGGTAATTTGTTTCTGGAAATAAATAATAAAAATTAAATGTTAATATTACCATGGAAAAGAAAATGTGCTAAGTAAATGTTTCCGAAAATACATTCCTAATCCAACATTATAACTTAGGCTAAAATGTGTTTGGGAGGTTTTTATAAAGAACCTTTATTTTTCCTAAGTAAAAGAGTGATTTTACCTAGGAAAAGGATTTGAAGAGAATGAATGAATTATGAAGGGGGGTGAATTTTGATGAACGGATTTTAGCACTTAGGCCTTACAAGTTATTGGGTCGAGGGTCGAGTCCCTCCAAAAGTCAGAGAAATGCTCTGAGCCCCTTTAACTTTTAGGTTGTTGGTGCGTTTAGTAATTATGGGAAATTAGCAAATTTTAGAGAAAAAATGAATGAGAAGGTTAATTAGTTTGACTTTTGTATATGATGTAAAAGGTCTTCATTGTTATCCATATCTTTAAGTGCTTTTCATGATGAAAGTATATGACTTGATATCTAGATAATCATTCATCACACATAATTCTGCAACCATTCATCTACTTACCCTACCTACTTGTCCTACCATTTTTCTTCTTTTATTTAGGGTGCACTTAAACTGGCAAACCCTTATCAAAACCTTTTCTTTTCATTTATAATGGAAATATGTCTAAGTCTATTCTTATTATATCCAAGGGCTCAGATTAAACCATTGAGCTCCTTTTATTCACTCTACCTAATCTAATTATCTGCCAAGATTATACTGTTTGTTCAGATTTTATTCTATATCTTTATAAACATGAAATTCAATACATGGAATAACCAAAATTAAACTATTTGGTTACCATGGATTGTGCCATAGGTAACAAGTTGCACATGATCTTTATTACAAAATGTGAAATAGTAATGTCATGTCTACTTGCACACTTTCATGGTCTTTTATTCTTCTTGGGGTTTATTTTTTAATCTTTTCATTATTTTTGTCCCTTTATTCTTTTCCTAGGACATACCCTCTTTACATTTTTAAAATTTTTTGCTTTTTTTAAAAATATGGAAAACATTTGCAACAAGCAAAGGTATGTACATATTTCAGAGCTAAACCAAGTCAATCATGATATATGACACCTATTGGTATAGGAACATAACATGTGTGATGCCTTATCTTTTTCATTTTTTCCTTAGATTATCTTCAGTATGCAGCCTATTACCTTGCATCTAGTTTTAAATACACAGAGTCAATTAGGCGCATTATTGGCTCAAGCTCATTCATGGATACTCAATGCTATTGGCAATGTTAAGTAATGGAGACGGTATTTATGATCATCACAACCATTACCTACTTTTAATGTTTCCATACTTTAACTAAATGCTCCCCTGATCCATCGTATAATGATAAGGAAGATTTTACGCCTAGAGAATGACATGTCCAACAACTACTAGGCTGATGCAAAGCCAATGCAAAACACCCCATGTGTCGGTCACATTGGTACTGTCCAAATTTTGGTTTCCATGTATAGTCAAGTGGCGTGAAGCATTCCTACAGTTGGGAATACCTCTCTTTCATCCCTAAACCTTTATGTTTCTCTTTAATTATGTCCTCTACCAGTTAAAATATACCCTGGTCTGTACAACAATGATAACTGAGAGGTTTGAACAACTTCCTTGGTTACCCGAGTATGCGTATGCACATCCTCTATTCCTTGTTCTGCAAGTGCAAGACTAAGAGACTGAGGTTATCAATGACCTATGACTTCACTGTTGGGTTCTTACCTCCGATATTGTTTTCTATAATGACTAGAGAGCGATGTGTAGTGCAATGAGCCACATTTCTCCTGAAGGTGAAATTCTCGGGGTTTAGTTTGAAATACATCGTAACCATATTCTCCGTGAGTGAAGAACATTGCAACATTTCTTGACAAAAATCTCTCCAAACCTATTTATCATGTTAGGAAATGGTAATGATTCAGTTAACCCTACCTGTGAATCATTTATTATATTTTATACCCATATTGGACTGCGCCATTCACATATTCCCTCTTACTGGTTATTGTACTTATATTAACTTTACTATGACGGTTTCCAAGTGTATGGGAATCAACCCCTCTTGTCAAGATTTCAAGGAAGGTTCATGTCGTGCTCTCCTATTGGCACAATATCTTTACCACCGAGGAATATTTTAATAGGTAAGGTACCTACTTGACTCCGAGGTTAATATGAATGTTATTTTGGGCGTTCTTATCTTATGCATGTTATGTGTGTCTATGGTTGAAAGCATGGTTTTGAACCTAAAGCATGGAATGGTGGTGCTATGGTTGGTAGAGTACACAGACCGACTCCCTCATTTTTCTCTTCTATGTATATAAGAACTACCATGTCCTCGAGAAAATCTGGTTCGCTAATAGGTGCAACAAGGGATTCTTTTTTCCACTAGTCGTTTTTATCAATTCGTGTTACCAACTCTTAGGTTTCATTTCTTGGGTTATTTTTTGTGTACATTTCCTAATTCCTTTGCTTTTGTGGTAGAGAATCAAAAGCAGTTGCCAGGTTAAACCTCTTTCTAACAGGTAAATTGTGTCCTCTTCAGTGGATTATTTATATTTCCCACATTAATTTAAAGCTATAAACTTAGTAATTATTACTTGGGTTCCTTTCTTCTGCATCTTGCAGATACACTCTATTCCTATAGTGGTTCACTGGATTTATGGACTTTATACCACATGTGGGTGCCATTGGTTAATAATTTCAGCGTTTGGGGCATTCCAGGTTTGTTACTACTCCTTGGCGGGGATTTCGACATAGTTACTTTCACCATGCTTCCTTAGATACAAAAAAAGAATCATTGACATGATGTAGAAATTTATTGTTGCAAGACTTTATGTGGGTTTTCATTTCCAATGAGTTCTCAACTGATAGCTTGTATCAATAGCGACTTGTCTCTTTCACTAGATGTTAAACTCAGTCATTGTAGTTTATTAAATTCAGTTTCCCCTAATTTCATAGTTTTGATTTTGTAGGCTTTATCAAAATCCAAGTATGTGACACTATTTCCCTACCATTAAATAATTTGTGATATCTTTGAATATTGATGACAATAAATGTTTGAGATGTTAATCCGAAATTTTGGACCTGCCTTATCAATTTCTTTTTCTTGCAGAATATGCTTGGTATGTCACTACGTAAGTTAGATGGGTTATAGATTACTTTCATTGCATCATAATAATAGGTTATTTGAAGTTACTACCGGATTGGTTTTTAGGTTGAACATTTTACTTTGTCCTCATTTTTGTATACTATATTTGGCTAGCTTTCCGAACAACTGCACTCTATTACATTCTGGGAATTCTCATTTTGAATGACTATGAGCATTCAGAGTTCAATTCGGCGGTTCCAACTTTTACAAGTTTAGGAATCACGATAGTCACATCAACATGGTAATAAAGAGACTAATTTATTGTTATTATTATTTCCTGCATTACATACATGGTTCTGAGAAACATACTACCCCTAACTATTGTACTCAAAGTCATTCTCCCCCAATTCTGTACTAAGATTCTATCTAGATTATATATTATGTTCTTCTCTTGGTTTTCCCTTTTTGAGGTAATAATCAATATATTTTGTTGTGGAACATCATTATTTTAATACTAGACTTCTAGATCCTTTGTATGTTCTGAAGAAAATACCAGAGTTTGCATGTATCTTGGCGTTACCATATTCTGTTTATAAAAGCTCACATAGTATTTTTGAAATGATCAAATTTTACTTTACCAATTATTCTATGTGTAGCTATTCATAATTTTACTCTTTTTATGAAAAAAACAATATAAGTATTGTTGAATTGGCTTGATTATACTCGACTCCATTATATTCTTTAGCCATAGCTGAATTACATTATTTCTAAGTATCATTCTTGTCTTCCATTATATATATGTGCATGTATACAAGGTAATGCTCATTTCCCATACCTTTTTATTTATTCTGAACAGAATGTTATTGTCTATTGCTCAAATATGTATACTTCCTTTAGACAAATACCAATTTTTTGTTTTTCTTTTCATTCTTATGAATGAAGTTCTTCTCGGTCATCCTGAGTTAAATAATCGTGTCTAACTATCTTCCCCATGAACATCCTGGTTATGAAATCAAATCAGGTGGTTCCCACTTAATGGAGAATCCTACGCACGCAATTTACATTTCAATGGTATTTTCTCAGGAATTTCTATCAAAAGTGTATCAATGCTATCTACAACAAGTAGTGCTTATAACCAACCAATTTTCCTCTAACTGAAACCCCAATCAATAGTAATTAATGAAAAGCTATTGTTTCACCATGGCAACCACATATTTTCTGCATGCATATAAAATAAAACAACATTCTACTAAATACAACCATGGCAGCCACATATTTTGTGCATGCAGATAAAATAAGACAACATTCTACTAAATACAAGTGTTGTTGTTACTCTGAACAACTAACATACCTCTTACACCATACAACATTAATGCCACAAAGAATATTATGTATTTTAGTTCATTGGAACAACTACCTTACTAGTTGAAATAAAATCATAGAGCGCATAATAAAATGGAAAATAAATCATCAGAGGAGTACTTGGAAGTTCACACCTGCTCACCACCCAACCTAGAATTTTTTTCCTCAATTCAACCCCGAGCCAAGTTCTCCTTGCCAGAAATCAACAACCCCCTGTTGATTACATCATCAAGTATTTAATACTTTTCTTTCATGATAAAATTTCCTTTTAGCGGCATCCCACATTTGTGGATCTTTTTTATCCACTTGCCTAGGATTTTCCATAAAAGTTTGTCTTTCTCTCCCACAGTGATTTTATGTTTTTTCCAAGATTAACATCTTTCTCCAGCTAAGAAACTTAATAGATCTTTCTCTCCCATCCATTAAGCTTATCTAGAATTTTATCTAGATTCCTTATCATGAAAGAATTACCCAATCTCATTTACCTATGAGATTATATTCTTTTGTTTTGGAAAGATTCTCATTTCTAGGTGTCGCATTCAAAGTACCTATGCTCTATTTATTTATTTCGTTTACAACATTGTTCCCATATTTTTCATGTATTTTCCATCATTCTAATCAAAACAAGGTTACAATAGCGGAGGAATATTACAAGCTTGTTCATTGTGGAATTCTTTTTTAAATGTCATGTGTCAATTATTTATTGGATCTCTGCCAAATAAGCAAGGCATAGGCAAGGGGTGAATCCATCCAAAATAGAAATAAATTAGACTCAACTTACTTCGACATGAAGATAATGTAATTCTTGAAATTCTATAACTTTGTATTTTGCAGTTTCAACCCAAAAAAATATAAAAAACAATTTGAAAAAAAAAATATACAAGTCAATTTGCAAAAATAAAATAAAGTAAAAATCTATTTCTCATTTCTGGAATTTTGAAGGCTTTCTATTTTTATTATTACAGTAGCATCATCAAAGTACACCCTAATGTAACTTTGTCATTTCCATTACGATGAACAATCGCAGTCGCAGAGAGACAACAAAATTCCAAAGAATTATCAATTTATTTGTATAAAAAGGAACATACTCTGAACAAAATGTTAAATCCTTTTGCACTGAATGGTTCTCCATGAGATTTTTTTTTGTTGAAACGTTACTTCCCGTGATGGAATAATGGATATAATAGAGTCGTAGCATCGCATAGATATAGCATGTGATGAAATATGGAAACTTGTGTTTTAATTATTGGATGGATGTATATGGCACTGAATATTTTGGATTGAGCTAACCAACCATATATTGGGTATTTAATGTCTTCAGAGCAGTACGCCACTTAGCCCGATAACACGGGAGCGGGCAAATATTATTTAATGCTGAATTTGCCCGCTCTCATGTTATCGCGTTAAGTCGCGTGTTACTCTGAAGGCATTAAATACCCAATATATGGTTGGTTAGCTCTTTCCGAACATTTTGGCCAAAAAATGAATATTCGAAAAACGTTAATGCACAATGTGTAACTCACTGCACACAAGAATAGTGTTTAATAGAGTTATCTAGACTATGCATTCACCAAACACAATCCTCTTTATTTGGCATAAATTACATAAGTATTTGCTTATTTTTATCTAAATTCGTAGATATATATTGGCTCGACGATCTTTTCAAATCTTTTATAACTTCAGTGTATTTTTGCACCTTTAGGGACAATTGCTAGTTTAACAATGCTTACAAAAATATGATGGTTGTTGACCACATGCATTGTAATGATGATTAAAGTTAGTGAATATTTACTTACAACCAACGTGGACAGACATTAGGTCTGTGTGGGCCCGACTATGTAAAATATGCCTAGTGACTCATGACTTTCTGTCATTGAATCTTACTTTCACAATCTCGGGCTTCGATTTCACGTCAAGTCTACCGATTGACTCTTGTGCACATGCACGTCTCTCGAACCTTGCAATATGTATTTGATTGCACGAGAAGTTCACATGTCCTTGTCATGGGGCCCACCTAAGTCATTTTTATAAGACATATAGACGTCCCTCACTACGAAAGAGTAGTATAAAGTTGTTTGCCACATGATTTTGATCTATTTTCCTAACTGTTATTGTCAAAGGTTTTATGTTTTTTTAACCTCCTTTCAAAGATTCAAAAAAAAAGTCTATGACCTCTTTGTTGTCCTAATTGTGTGTATTTTTTAATTTAATAAGTTTAATTTTTTATTAAAAATTTATTTTAAAAAACATAAAAAAAACATTATTATTCCCATACACCATGCAATTAATCTCTAAAGTATTTACACACAAGTCAAGCCTATGACAAATAAACTATGACAAAGTGTGTGTGTCTATATATATATATATATACACTAATTGTATTGTGAGTCAGTTTAATGGTGGTGTCCTTCATGATTTTGAATATTTGAGATAGACAGATTGTAACGACCGCGAATTAGACAAGCATGAAATTACCAATTCATATGATTAATAATCAACACCCAATTACTCAGTGATTGAACGTAAAAATTGGAGAAATAGGAGCCATCAACTAACTTACCTGTATTTACGATATCTGTTTCTTGAGCTTTGGATTTGAGTGCTCCTTGAATTTCGCTAACGACAAAAAGGTATTGGAGATGACTCTCCACCTAACTATAGGCTCAGTTTCACGAGCCATCAACTAACTTACCTGTATTTACGATATCTGTTTCTTGAGCTTTGGATTTGAGTGCTCCTTGAATTTCGCTAACGACAAAAAGGTATTGGAGATGACTCTCCACCTAACCATAGGCTCAGTTTCACATAATCTTTCTACAACTGCCCACCCTTTAGCCCTGAATCAACGTACAATTTCCAGGGAATCTTTTGTCTCACAACATGTTTCTCCCTCATCTTCCTCATCGTCTATTAAATGGACCAAATATTGGAAAGGGAACTACATGCACACATTCCATGCGTCAACATGCAACTTTTATTTTTTTTATTTTAAGTTTACTTTAGTTAAATTTTCTTTCAATTTATTTATTTCTTATTTTATTCATTTTTACTTTTTGATAACTTTACTTATTTTTACTATTTTTATAGTTCTCTTAGTTGACTCTTTATTATTTTATTTTACTTTTTGTTAACATTACTTTTTGTTACTATTTTATAGCTTACATTTATATATACTTATTTAGAACTCTAGTATTGTTATTTATTGTTTTATTTATTTCTTATTATTATATTTCCTTATTGTTTATTATCTATTTACTATTATTATCTTTTCTTTAATTTTTATTATTTATTTTCTTATATCTTAATATTATATTATATTTATTATTATTAATATTATTATAGGACATTACATACTCCCCTGCTTAAGGAACTTCGTTCCAAAGTTAAATCGAATCTTCTAACATTTTATTATTATTATTATTACTATTATTATTATTATTATCAGGAATTACACATTTATTTAGTTATTTATTACTTCATGGTTTCCCTACACCCTTTGTTGAACTAGTATAAGCAACAAGCATCGAAAGTTTTCACAACACCCGAGAAATATCAAGGAATCTTTGTCCTTTTTCCCACTTTCGAAACCATGGATAAGCCTCATCAGTTTGTATCCTAGCCCAAGGCCGGCCCCAAGGCTCACGCCCGACTTAGACCTCATCTACCCCAAGGCAGGCATCCGGTCCCAGTACTTAATGACTTCAAGCATCTCGCAAGGCTGGACCACTCCCTCCACACCTACTAAGGTGCACAACCACAGGCATCGAAGTCCTTACACCCCTACCACACTTCGACATCCCAATCCAATACGAGGCACCTAGTCTACAATATCAAGCACTTCACCTCCTCAATATGGTCCCATAGCCCCTCAAGAGATATACAAGACAAAGGAACCATTGGCATATGCAGTGTTGATTAAGTATGTCCCTAGCCCATATGGTGTTATATATTATCCTTCACATGTATGTAGTTAGTTGTCGACTTCATTTCCTTAATCGGATCTAGGAGGTAGGGTCATGTAATAATAGCTCTCTGTCTCATGTTTTGCATGGTGGGCGAGTGAAATTGGGTAAATGTGGGAGATGTGGCTATATTTTTATATTTTAGAACAAAATTTTAATATTTAATGATAAAGAATAAATATTTGAAGTTATAATATAGTTTTGTATTTTAAAACAAGTGTAAAAATGAAGAGAAATTTTTATAAATTCTTCTTTTAACTATTATAACTACTTGAGTGTGAATATTTCCACAGTTATTCATATTATTTGAATCTTTCAACTATAAACTATGTAGAAGTTTTACTTGTCTCAGATTTCGGTGGAAATTCCACCTATTATCAGGAACCATAAAGCATACAGATGGTAGCGTGAAAATTGATAAAACTATAAATATTTAGAGTTCGAAGATTAGAATAACGGTCACTACGATAGTAAGAAAAAACATTTAACTCAATGTCTTTATTCATAACTAACATAAATAAATTTTAAAAGATAAATATATTAATATTTTTTATTTAAATGATATATTATAAAAATATTCAATCAATTATATATGCAAGTGGATAATGAGTTAAATATCTAGATAAAAGAAACTTATAATAATTTAAATAATTCTAAATTCCAATTTATAAGTAAACTACTATTATTATTATTAAATCTAAAACATTTACATAATATTTAATATATGTAATAAAAACTCTAAAATCTAAAACATTCTTTACAATACATCACACAAATATCTATAGGTATTTATCTAGGAATGAGGACAAAGAATATTTATTTGTTTGTTTTTTTTTTTTTTTTTTTAATTCAGGTTTCTGTGATCCATAATAAATTAAGAAAAGTCTTGCGATAGAAATGACAAAAGGGAATTTTTTGGCTGACAAGTTTCGAACAAACAAGTGTGGTTCATGGCCAGGACCAAATGGTAGACCATGGCAAAGGCTTAAATAGAGAGCAATGTACATATCATAATTTCAAGTAACAACTATATTTGAAAGATTTAAATTATGGTATTAAATTATTAATATATTAAAAACAAATAATATTAAGAAACGACTATATTAAACGACTAGTTTTTCAAAAATAATATTTAAATTGTGATATTAATTTATTTAAAAAAATATCAATAAGTAACTGCTATATTAAATAGCTAGTTTTTGAAAAATAATATTTAAATTAATTTATTAAAATAAAATATTAAAAAAAATTACAAAAATCAAAAAATCAAAGTCATACTCCAAACAAGAAGGGAAGTCAAAAATTATAAAAAGGAGTCAAGACCCTAATCTAGCCAAGATCATTTAATAAATAAAAATAAATAAAGAAAATAAAACAAAAATATACCCAAGTCAAAAGAAAGATATATATATTCAAAGAAAAGTAATCAATGAATAAAACACAACAATAAAATAGGGGGTTGAGGCCCATTAAACAAATAAAAAAAATACTAAAATGAGTTAAGAATGACTAGGATGATAAAATACTTAAGAAAAAAGGATCGAGAATATAAAACCTAATGAAGAATAAACCAACAACAAATACTATAAGAAAGGACACCAATACCTACAGAGATAAATACACAAAAAAAGTAAACCCCAAAAAGAAACCAAAGAAAATTGGAGGATAGGATAGGGATCCAACTTCTACTAATAATCCAACGATCATCTCTATTCAAAATTTTGAGTCTTTTTTCAATTTCTAGGGTTCCCTAAATTTATGATGATGGAAATGACTAACCCTAGCAATGACTTGGGCCTTCTCAATGCAAATGTGATTCTTAGATTTATCTACATGCTCTGCCAAATCAAAGGAACGAGTCATGCATGCTTGATGTAAGTGGCGCGCTCACAAATCTTTTGATTAATTGAGTGACCAATCTCACCAATGTAGGGAGTCCCAGAAGAGCATGGGATATCATAAACACCCTTCATATTCTTGGGGTCCATTGGTTCTTTTACAAATCTAAAGAGACTCCAGAAGGTATTTAAAGGCCTAAAGGTTGAAGCCAACTTATGCTTCCTTAGTATCTCTTATGTGGATTCTACAGAAAGGCTTTTCTCAATATTAGTATTTTTAAACCTTAAGTATCAGCTTAATATATAATATCTATAATAAAAACTCTAAAAATCTAAAAAAATTACCATACATAGGTAGGTATGTATCTAGTTAAGGGGACAAAAATCTACACTTATCTAGTATGTAGGACCTTTCCCTTTAGACTTCCCACTATTCTCTTAGACTCATTGTTGAATGTAACTTAGAGATAAGTCAAATCTATGAAGGTGCAAACCTTTATTTAAATTTTAGATTTAAAAAAAAATCTTGCACCATAAAAAATCAATTGAACCCTCTCACACACTCATACAACTAAAATTAACATAAACATATGCTAGTGGATAATTCAATTAAAATTTTAAAAACTCTAAAAATAGGTATCAACATAATTAATATTTCCTTTAACCATTTTAACTGCTCTTAATATATTTAAATTAAATCGTGTCCCATACGTTTATATAAATCTTTACTTAATATTAAAATTGTAAAATACTTAAAAACTGATATAAAGATTGATTTTTCAAGACAAAGTATTCTAAAAATGATTTAGGTATAACATTTTATATTATTTATTAATGTTTGTATTTCTTTTTATTAGGTTAAACACCATATTTTTTATTCAAAGATCAACTCTATATTTTAAAAACGAGAAGTTTATTTGAAAGATTTAAAGAGACAACACATATAGACATTTGAAATGGATACTCTAAGTATGTGGATGGGAAAACATCATTCCTTTATATCGATACTTACGGGAATGTTTTTGTTCACAACTATTGAAAAGATAAATATATTAGTATTTGATTTAAAATGATATATTTAGGCCGATAGGCCTTTCCTATGCATCAACTTTTCGTCAACACTTTTACTTTGATCTGTTAGATCAGATGAAACACTTTCAACCGTTGATCTGAACCAGAAAACAAAACAATGGAAAATCAAGAAAGCACGGAAAGTCAAGAAAGCACAAAAGCTCAAAAAAGATTCTATGCAAAAAAAATCAAGAAAGCACGAAAAAGATCATAAAAATCAAAGATGGAAAGAAAAAAAGCTCAGAAAAGCAAATTTTTTTGAGGATTTTTATTTTTTAAATGCAATGTATTATTAATTTATTTTTATAATTTAATTGAAATATAAATTTTAAATTTTAAATTTAAAAATTAGTTTAGATTTATTTTTAGTTGTATGTTTATTATGTGTTAAGAGGGATTTTTTTTTGAGGTATTGATTTTTTAAGAGTGAAAAGAGATTTGATTTTTTTTGGCATTTGGTAGATGTAGAGTTAAAATGAATTTAGATTAGTTTAAATATTAACCTTTAAATAACTCACATTAGAGAAAAATAACATGGGAAAAAACCATAGATTAAAAATATGATAAGGAAAAACCATGGGTTGGAAAATTATATATTTTATATTTTAATTTTAATTTGACTAAGTCAAAATGTTAAACATTGTAACATCTCTCTAAAATAATTAAATTCAATTTAATTCCATGCTAGCTCCCATCATTTTCCTGCTCAAAAGATAAAAGTTCTCAACACCTTAGCTACTTCGGCGGGCGTTGCAAGTTTATGAAAAAAATTACCTTGAAGATGAGAAAACTGACCTCCTGGAAGTTTTTAATAAGAATGGCTATAGTAGGTCTCAAGGTCTTAAGGCTTTTCAAAATGCTGAAAAGGGTCCTAAGAGTAAGATTGACCCCAAGGATTGGTCTTCCGATGTTCATCTTCCCTTTATTCAAGGGACCACGGATAAAATTGCTAGGATCTTGAGGAAGCATGAGATTCATTCTTCTTTTAGACCTCTTAACACTATATGAAGTTCTCTTCATTTTGTTAAGGACCCGATTAACCCCAAGGATTAGAAGGGTGTTTATATCATTCCCTGTTCTTGTCGAGCTCCTTATATTGGTGAGACCGGTCAATCCATTAACCAAAGGATTTGTGAACATGCTGCCGACATCAGGCATGGAAGGTCTCGCCCCCCTGCTTTGGTAGAGCATGCAGAAAAAACCAATCACCACATCTCCATTGAAGAGGCTAAGGTCATTGCGAGGATTGACCATTTTCATTATCGTAAATTTAGAGAGGCCTTAGAAATTGAAAAAAAAGACTTGTTAATTTAAATAGAGATGATGGCTAGAGTATCAACAGATGCTAGATTCCTGCGCTTTCTTCCTAAAAAATTATTTTTATTTATTTATAGATTAATTAATTAATTTTTTTTGTTAATCCCCATATTCCTTAGTTTATGACTCTCTTAAATTATTTTTGGTAATATGAATAGGATTAAACCTTAATATTAATATAATATTATATATAATAATATTCATTAATAAGATTATATAGGGTTATGAATCCTTTCTCACTTGAGGGGGGATGTGAAAAAGAGAGCAATGAGGGTTTTGTCGGCAGGAGGACTCGAACTAGGGCAACCTATGCCATCGGCCTAGGGTGCTGCAGACTAGACCTCATTTTGGATGACGAAGACTAGGAGGTACGGGGTGGGTCTACAGGTTTTCTAGGGAGATGGTCCATACAATGCCCATGTAGGCTGTGGGTTGGATCCAGGCTGCCCAATCTGCAAGGATCCCAAGGAATATGTTTACTGGGACAAATTTCATCCAACTGAGAGGGTACAGTGGATGATTGCAGAGGAGGTTTTGGGTGGGGATTCTTCCTTCGTTTCTCCCATGAATCTCAGAGGCTTGATACAGTACACAAACCCCACCCCTTCCCCCTTTGATCCTTTGTTTACGTAATAGATTATACCCTAAATTATTCATTAATCAAGCATGTCCAAAGGTATGAATCAACAATCCAACTGTATATATTTGTGATGCTTACTGGTGCAAATTTTCATTTTTTCACAAATGCGTAATAGCGAATAGATTTACCTTAAAATATGCAACGTTCAAAGATATCAATCAACAATTCAACTGTATAGGTATATGTGTGACGTTTACTGGTGCAAATTTTAATTTTTCACAAAAGCAGAATCGTTGTCAGGGTTTACCGGGAAGAGTTGTGGCAGTGTAGGCAACCAGGCTGATTGAACCAATATCTCTTCTAAAAAAATTCAACAATTCCAATTTAATAATCCTATCGGCCTCTATTTGTAACTTTTGGGACAATTGCTAGTATAAAAATCATCAATTAATTATAATTGGAAGTGCATTAATTATAATTTCTCCGATCGTTTGGGGAGCATTTTGTAAATATGTTGTCAGTTTTCATTATAGGAATTCGAAGCGCAACTTTTTGTGAATATGTTGTCAGTTTTGATGACATGAATTTGAGGCGAAGTGTTTTTTGAATATATTGTCAGTTTCCATCACAGGAATTCTAAGCAAACCGCTTCATCATTTGATTGATCTCTGTATAATCCCTAGGATTGTAGGGATTTACAACGATGTCGAATACAGGCAAATCTCTATGAATTGGGAAGGGAAAAGTTTGTAGATATTGATTCATCCAACTACTCCAATCATGTTGAATCCACCAAGTTCTCCAAAATACATTGATGTAAATCCCCGAGATTTGTGTTTCACACAGGACAGTATCAAGAATTCCTTCAGTGAATACCATGACAGAAGGATGTTGAGCAAAGCGGTGAGGGCCGTTAAGGGTGGAAAGCTCGAATTGGGCCCTCTTAATGTCCATAAAGGAGAGGATGGCAACCTCTATTGTGACAACAATAGAAGCCTCGATGCGGCCCAGGACGCCGACGTTGAGTATGTTGCGGTGAAGACAACGTGAGAAGATTCCAAATCTCATGGTTTTGGAAGAGAAATGAGGGAGAAGATGAGTGACCCTAATTTTGTTCCCAGAGTATGGGGTGCTAGCCCATGACACCCCGTGTAAGGGCCACAAGCTACAGGTGGAAACGCATGAGCGAAGAGCTGCGACATTGTGGACAAAATGCAACCAAGTGTAAAGTTGTTTGGGTATATAGGCCGTGGGTGGTCTTGGCGGGCCGACGGGTGGGCAAGACCAAACATGGAGACACAACACTTGGGTCGGTCGGTGGGCAGGCTGACCTGTTGAAAAAGTTAAAATGGTAAAGTATGGAGGTGATTCAACAAGGGGACGCGTTGGTTCATGAAGTTGGGCGAGCCATATATATGGATGGCATGGAGAGGTCATTCAACAATCAACAAACGCACAGTTCAGAGCATCCAAGGGTGGAACAAGGTGAAAGTGCGAAGGTTGGTCTGAAATTTGGGTGAAGGTGCAGGTGAACAAAGTGTAGGGCTGAAGCACCTGAGCCGAGCCAAAGGAGGTTGTTCGAAGGCATTCATGTAGGTGGTCGTTCAAGGGTGATCGTTCAGAAAGTTTTTCGAGGGCGTTGTGCAGGAAAGTCGTTTAAGGGCGTCCTTTAGAAAATCATTCGAGGGCATCATTCGGAAAATTTTTCGAGGGCGTCGTTTAGTAAATTGGACGAGGGCATCATGCCAGGGTGTTTGTGTAGGATTTGAGGGCATTCAGGCAAGATCGTTCGAGGTTGTTCAAGGGCGTGGCAGGGCATCCACCCGAACGACCCGAGTTAGATGAACGGTGAGCAAGGTGAAGTCTTGAACGAGTGCACAGGTGACATGACCCGCCAGTGCACGAGTTGGGCATTCGGTGGAAGCACCCGATGAGTTGGATGAGTCGAATGAAATGCGTTCGAGTGAATGTGCAAAGGAAAATGACGAGTTGGACAAGATTCGTGCGGGAAGCCGTGTGGGCACACTGACAAGCTGGGCCCACTAAGTTGTGCTGACAAATGTAAAAATATTCTAATTGTAAATTTGGGGTTTCCTCAAGATTTAACTTGTATATTTAAATTGTTATCATTATTATTATGGGCAAACTAATCATAGGGAGTTTCCCCTCCTAGTTATATTGTTGTGTATTTCATGTTAACGTTGATTCATGGTGTAATGAAGTTAATATGATGAATGGTATAATGAAAGATATGCTTAGTTGTTGAAAAATAAACTAAGTATAGAAAGTTAGGCGTAGTCCACAATCACAAGTATTGGTGAAAAGAAAGTGGTTGGTGGTGCCACACCTCCTATAGTGCGGTTGTAAGAGTACCACGAGTATAGGGGTGTGAGAGGTGGTATCAGAGTTGATGAGTGGCAGGACGCTGAATACTTGACATTTGTGACAGGTGATTTAGGTTTGCAAATAGAAGTGTAATACTTCGTGACAGGTTTAGCAGGGTTGAAGCTTCATGTTTGGGCCAAGCTGAATGACAAGACATGGCAAGTTTGGAAGAAAGTGAAGGGAAGTTCTTGCTGACCTTATATAGGTTGAAGAGGATGAAAAAATAGAACCCACATATTCAAGATAAACTTGAAGTCTTGGAAAGGAATGTTGAAGATGAACTTCTTCGACTTGGTTTGGCAATGGAGCAGGATGTAGCTACAGATTGTGATGACGAAGAAGAGGAAGTCGCGATGTGTGAGAATGTTGTAGATATGACAATGACGGAAGATGAACTTGAAATTGTTCAAGTTGGACCAGGATTGTGCAGTTTGTAGACATCCGTAGATGAGGAAACTCATATGGAGGAGCCTCACGATGAAGTGAGTATTATTGATATTTGTGTTTTAGTGAGACTTTTGGAAGATGAACTGTATGCAAAGAAGAGAAAAATCAGTTTGCTGAAGAAAGGAAGGATCTTACCATGGATGTCTACGATGAGATCTTGTATGGAGAGGCAAAGGACTGTTGTAGGACTTGTTGGGGTTGTTTGTGACCTTATGGTAGAAGGTACAAGGGCCCGTGACAAGGGAGGAACATGATGATCATTGCGAAGGAATGGGTCATGTTTTAGCCACATCGAGAATTGACTAAGTACTTGGCATGACTCATGGACAGATTAGTGGAGGGCACACACTTGATTATGGTGATTCTTGGGTGGACTTCTCATGGCCGAGACCAAGAGGGAGTCTTCGTGGAACATTTAGTGGGGGAGCCATGGTGGAAGAGACTCATGTGAGATGATATGGTTGGGTGACCGAGTTGACTAGACCGAATTTGCATGCTTGGATGAGGATGACCGATTGTTGTGATGGGTCTACTTAGTTGGACAACATGGGCAACTTGAGTCATGGACATCAGGTTGGAGACATGGAGCATGGCAGTCTTATGCAGGGACATTATGTAGGAGCACTTGTAGAGGTGCACTTACGGGCATCCAATGATTAGTGCCAAGGCAGGGCTGTCATGCGGAGGGATTTGCTAATATGACATGGAGATGTTTTATTTATGAGATGATGGGGATGTTGTATAGTTAAGTACAAAAGGGCCATGGACTTGGTTGGACTTGTGAGCAGAATATGGAGCATTCCTACTACATAGAGAGTTGAGGCATCTTGCAGAGACCTTTGGGCCAAGACATGTATGCTTACTAGGATGTTGGTTGGAGATGACTCATGAAGCTCATGATGAGATGAGGTTGTGACTTTTGGGGACTTCATATATGGTGGACTTAAAATATCTGATGCATTGAGAAGTTGAGGTCAGAGACTTTGATACAGGATGGGATGCACACTTTTGAGTACATGTACGGGTGTGCTTGAAAGAGTAACTTGATGAGGAGGATCGATATGAGACACTTTGGGGTGATCGAGTTATAACAATGATGATGCCTTGGTGGCAATACTTGGGCATGGGTTGAGCTAAGACTTAACCACTTTTGTCACATGGGAGATGATTGATCTATGATCATGGGCAACACATTGGAGATAAGACAGGTGTATGCTTTTTTCTGTGACAGACTTGAGGGATGGCACATTACAGATATGATGGAGGTTGCTTCATGGACCTGGATGTGGCACATCGAGAGTCAGGGATGATGAGAGGATCTCTTCACTTTGATGAGATGGATATTTCACATATGGATGTTGATGTTGAGATAGATGTCGTTGATTTCATGTAGCACATTGGTACCAAACATCATGGACAACATGTTGCAAAAGAGATGAGGACTACTTCATGGACCTGGTCATGGCTTACTTGGATGGAGATGGATTTTTGATCGAGTTGATGTTGTGACAGGAGTTTGAGAAATGACTGATGATGGCATGAGGATGTGCATTCTCATGGTTTGAGAATGATAGTTGGACTGATCACTCGACTAGTTCGAGGTATGGGGGACGTCAGTGTTTAGAGATGTGATAGCATTATGTTGGAGTATCATGACAGAAGTTCACACAATTATGGTACATGATAAGGTCGACACGATATGTTGTAGTTAGCATGTAGCTTGAGTTGGAGGGGCCAGCCTTCCACAGTGGGATCAGCGTGTGGAGATTGCGACAGATGTGGTATGATCATGTATTGAGGAGACTTTCTGATGTATGACATACCGATGGGTTATATGCCTTGGTATGGGTATCTTGGTGACAGATGGTCACTAAGATGGGAGATTGTTAAGGACAACAATGATTTCAATTGGAGGAGAATGTAAGGGCCACGAGCTGCAGATGGAAACGTGAGAGTGAAGAGTTGTGGAACGGTGGACAAAATGTGACCAAGTATGAAGTCAATTAGGTATGTAGGCCATGGGAATTCCCGACGGCCGATAGGCGGGCAATGCCAAACGTGGAGACACAACACTTGGGACGGCTAGTGGGCAGGTCGACCCATTCAGAAAGTTAAAATGGTGCAGTATGGAGGTCGGCCAAGAAGGGGATGCATTGGTTGATGAAGTTGGGCGAGCCATATATATGGATGGCATGGAGAGGTCATTCAACAATCAACAAACACATAGTTCAAAGTGTCCAAGGGTGGAACAAGGTGAATGTGAGAAGGTTGGTCTGAAATTTGGGCAAAGGTGCAGGTGGACAAAGTGCAGGGCCGAAGCACTCAAGCCGAGCCAAAGGAGGTCGTTTGAAGGCGTTCATGCAGACGGTCATTCGAGGGCATTCGTTTAGAAAGTCATTCGAGGGCGTCGTGCAGGAAAGTCATTCGAGGGTGTCATTCGGAAAATCATTCGAGGGTGTCGTTTAGGAAATCGTTTGAGGGTGTCATTCAGGAAATTGGGCAAGGGCATCGTGCAAGGGTGTTCATGCAGGATCATTCAAGGGCATTGGGGAAAGATCATTCGAGGTCGTTCAAGGGCATTGGGGAAAGATCATTCGAGGTCATTCAAGGGCATGGTAGGGAATCCATTCGAATGGTCATTTGGGGAGTCATTCGAGGGCACGGCAGGGCATCTACCCTAATGACCCGAGTTCATCGAACGATGAACCGGATGAATTCTTGAATGGGTGCATGGGTGACATGACCCGTCGGTGGATGAGTTGGGTGTTTAATGGAAGCACTTGATGAGTTGAATGAGTCGAACGAAAGACATTCGGGTGAATGTGCGGAGGCAAACAATGACTTGAGCAACAGTCGTGCGAGCGACCGTGTGCGCGTGCCGACAAGCTGCGCCAACTAAGTTGTGCCGGCAAATGTAAAAATATTTTTACTATAAATTTTGGGTTTCCTCAATATTCAACGTTTATATTGTAAACTGTTATCATTATTTTATGGGCAGACTCATTATAGGGAGTTTCCCCTCCGAGTTATACTGTTGTGTATTTCATGTTAATGTTGATTCATGGTGTAATGAAGTTAATATGATGAATGGTATAACGAAAGATATGTTTAGCTATTGAAAAATCAACTATGTATAGAAATTTAGGCGTAGTCCACGATCACAATTATTGGTGAAAAGAAAGTGGTCGGTGGTGCCACACCTCCTATAGTGCAGTTGGAAGATTACTGCTAGTATAGGGGCCTGACACCATAGGCCTTACAACAGTTTGGCAGTATGGATGCATCGAGCTACTTTGTAGAAGGCCTTTTGTTTCAAATTCAAGTGATCGACTCTCGTTGTTTTTGCAATGTGTTTTTAGATTTCTGACTATTAATACATATTAGAAAGTTTGTTCATGTGTCATTATATGGTAAATTATCTATCTCGACTTTGTGATCTTTTAATTTTATTGGTAAAAGTTTTATTTTTGTTTTTTTTTTAGCCGAGGGGCTCATTTTACAGCTGAGTGTGAAGGCACTGTGAAAGTATGTCAGTGCTCAATTTGGTGTTCAATTTGGAGTTAACCTGTGTCCCTTTGGAATACAAATAAAATATTCTCTAAATTGAAAAGCAACGAAATAAAAATAAAATATTCTCTAAATTGAAAATTAAAAAAAATATGATATGCATGTTTAATTAGTGTTTCATATAACTTAATATAATTTCATCTAAAGTAATTAGAAGTAAAAGAAAGAAAAAATGTTTAAAACGTGGCACTTTTCAAAAATATTTTAAGACTTTATTTAAATAAATTATTTGAAGATCTATGTTAACCAACTTACTTTAATATCAATTTTATATATATTTACATATAGAAAAAAAAGAAATGTTAGAAGAAAATATTTTAATGTTGTGTAAAATAAAATGTCTTATAGATTATGAATAAAATATTTCAATATAAATTAATATTAATATATACTTAAAAATATAAAATATATATGATTCAAAAATACAATTTATACAATGAAAAATTATACATTCTTTTTTTACTCTTACATTTACACCATAGAAAATTTAAATTAAATTTACACTTCATATTATATTTGTGTTTAAAATAAATTTATACTAATAAAATTAGTATAAATAACTTAAACCTCAAGTCATATATGCGGAATACATCCTCCAAAACAATAATCTATGCGGAATACATCCTCCAAAACAATAATCTATGTATTGACTGACTTGCCAACATTATTGTTTATTTTTTCTGATTCATCGTGACTATTGCAAGTTTTGTGTGCGTGCTTATGATTCTCGTTCATGGCAATGCATGTTGCTGCGTTTACCTCGGCATTCAATCCTGTCTATTGCGCTGCTCCAAAGCTAGATATTGAAAGTAGAGATTTATATGGTTTTGAAAGTCTAGATTTATATGATAAGTAGTTTTTTTATTAGGATAATTAAATTGATTAATTTTATATATATATAAGTGTTAGTTGTATTTTAGGAAATATAATACTAATATGCAATAGTAAAGTAGAGTAAATTTCTATGGTTAAGAATTTTGTTGCATATTTTTTTAGATATATATATATGTATGTTTTTTTTCTTTTATAATTTTTAGGCAAGAAATTTATCTTAATGCTTATCATAGATTGCTGTCTATACACATTTACTATTCATTTATTTCATACAACTCAACATATAAGTAAATGGTATGGCTTTACCACCTTATATTATGATTGCTTTTAGATGTCCATTTTAAAACCTAGTATGAGGGCTATGTGTGACTTTGTCGATGCTCAATGTGGAGTTGACATGTGTATCTTTTCAAATAAAAATAAATTATATTCTAAATACAAAAACAATGTTATTGGTTTTAAATGAATACACATATTTCGTTAGTTTTAATTAAAAGCATAGTAAAACATCAATATTCCACTATCATTGTAGTTTAGTAAGCTTGGTGGTTTGTTAATATTACAAAGAAGTATGAAAGAGACCGTGAAAACACTCACTTTAACTCTACCCATAAATACTAGCAATTGCACCACATGTTGCAATAGGAAGTTAGTACCCCAGGAGCGTATGAAAGAGTAGAATAGAAGATGGAAGTCAAAATGTTATGCAATTTTATTTATTTATCAGGGTTTATGTGAGAAAAGCTTTGAAATTTAAATTTTACAAAATTGAGTTATATCATGGATTTTAATTGCAAGATGGGTTCATTATTAATTAATAGACTATTTTATTGAATGTTTCATCATTTCAATATACATCATTTATTTTAAATTTGAATGGATAATCTCAATATAGATTTTGTGGATCAAAAAAAAATTATTCATTCCAAGCAGAAGAGCCAAGAGTTTAATTTGTCTATGTTGGTTTATTTATATTTCTTACCAACTGGATGTGTTTGTTTGAATGCTTTCTTTACTTTTACCTCTATGTTAATTTTATTTAGTGGTGTAATTGTAATAGGCACAAAAATCCAGATGGGTTTTCCCGTGTTGAGGATAACCTAAATTAATGTACAATTTTTGAATTGACAAGTTGAGAGATCATCATATGATGATTTAAGGAACTGCAATAACATGATATCTCGAGCAACTTAGACATCATTTTATTCTTGCTTCTATAGTACCTTCCATCATGACTCAGGATCTCAGGGATGTAGAGGAATTGTTAAGGAAGTTGTACAAGGTGTGCAACCCATGCATTTATTCTAGCAATTTAGGAGTTTGGATCCCATTAGATTGCTTTTTGGTTCTTTCTTTGCAGCTTGCTTCTAATCATACCAATGCTAAAACACTGAGCCAAGGAGAAATTATGTAATAACATCAAATAAATAAATAAAATTATGTCTGACAATTATGATAGTAATGAACAAAGTGAATGTTGGGGCCTAATATATTCCATGTTGTATTCTTTTGTTTCCCAAAATTGGTCATATATTGATTTCATTTTGTACTATTATTGACAAAGATTCATACAGAGAAAGTATTATTGTTTTAAGATACATTAATATATTTAAAGTGCCATACATATTTTGAATCATAGATTGAATTCAATCCTTATTTTTGACCTTGAATTCCATTTTTATTGTTTACCTTGACACCGGCTTTCTACTGATCTTGTAATCAATGGCTCATCAAAATCAGTCACCTTCATCCAACCTGCATACTAGATAGAGAGCAAGTTGTCTTAGGTAGCTACGGAGGTTACAGTTAGGTGAATTGAAATTCTCTCTTTCCATGCATTTCCCTTTCTATTTAGAAAGAATAGGTCACATTCAATTAATAAAGTAATTACATACCAATATTATTATTTTTTTCAAATTTTTAGTGTTTCAAATTCACATCATGGGTTGCCATTGAAGGAAATATAAAATGTAATTATATAACAATCAGAAGAATTATGTTAATTTTTCCAAAACCGTTTTTTTTGGGCAGAGATTTCTATATACTTGGATTAATAAGAATTGAAATTATCTCTTTCCATTCATTTCCCTTTCTATTTAGAAAAAATAGGTCACATTCAATTAATAAAGTAATTACATACCAATATTATTATTTTTTTCAAATTTTTAGTGTTGTAAATTTACATAATGGATTGCCAATGAAAGACATGTAAAATGTAATCATATAACAAGCAAAAAAATTACGTTATTTTTTCCAAGACCATTTTTCTTTGGGGAGAGATTGCTATACACTTGGATTAATAAAATCGAGTTTCTATAAATTACAAAATTGAAAAAATAACATTCATTAATGCTATAACTTAAATTCATCTGTTATTTTAGGTGAATGAAGTGTCAAGTGATAGACAGTAATTGAAGTTTTCATAAGAGTTAAAGATAAGGATGATTATAAATATATTTAAGAGAAAATATATTCTAGCATAATTTTAACTATTTACATGGAAGGTGTTCCTTTCGAAACAATTTCATTTGCCAATATTGTCTACCTTTTACTTATTGACTGACATTTGTCTGAATGTACACTGACGACTTTTGTCCCTTGGTATGCTCATACTTGCTAGAATCCTTGTTCCATTGGGGCCTCCACACGTCTAGCGCAGAGGAAACAACTATCATTATTTTTTTGGGCGTTGTCCGTGCTCCCTCATTTTTTTTAAAACAAGTTTTGAGAGTTTTTAATCTTTGAGGCTTCCCAGGCCGGGAGAAATCTTGAATATAATCATGACCACAGAGCACTCTATCATGGTGAAATTGAACACAAGCCTCACGAGTGGACATGCATGGCAGGGGAACAACAGGATGCACGAGATACAACCTGGTCTGGAACACAGGCAAGCTGAACAACGGGAAGCAGTTAAGGGTGAAATTCATGCTAAGCCAAAGGTAAACACGCAAGCCTACGTAAATAGTAATGCAAAATATTGCGAGGAAGGCAAGCAATTCTAGATTTATTGATGAGGGTTGAAAGAGGGGGCAAATAGAGCTGGAGAGACTATTGGAGCATCGGACAGTTTCAGACTTTTCACATGGCAATCGTTTAAAGGTTAGTGATTTGAGTTAGAATTGATGATTTACTTGGGATCATGTTTTTTTATATTTTGTTTTCTCTGTTTCAAAGATGCACAAATTAAATTTGTGACCACTAATTTTTACGAAATTCTCCCCGAAGTGCTCAAAATGAACATGTTTTTCGTCCTGTAGTCATTTTCTCTTTGCATGTTTGTTTATTTTATTGAGTATGGTTGGAATGATACCTTTGAGTATTCCACGCATTATGTTGATATGGTATGAAGATTTTGTAATCTTAGTTAACCAATGTGTTCTAATTTTCTTTTAAGGATTATTTTTTAATCATCACTTTTTGTCTGGTTATTTTATCATCATCATATATTCGGCTTACATTCACTTTCTTATATTTTCAAAACTTAGCCACTAACAGTTCAGTTTCTACTCAGTTATTCGTTTATGTGCACAATATTTCTTATTGGCACTGTTTCAAAACGAATTCCTTCGCGATCCTATTGTCGTTGCAGCGAAAATTGCCCCATCATATCAAGATGTGGCCAGACCCCTAGAGATTTCCTTTGTCGAATGCCCGGTAATGAATGCTCCCTTGGCTGCGGTGCAGGTAATATTATCTTGAAATTTTGACTTTTAGTTATATTCTTTTTATTAATATAATTACTAACAATTTTAAAAGATGCAATGATATTAGTGTAGATAGAGAAAATTTAGACATTTAAAATATTATAATTTAATAATATTTTTTATTATATAATCTATATTTTAAAAATTATTTAAAATTACATTTACGAATATTTTTAAAAATAATGGTTGTCTGTGTTATTTTAAAAAATAGAGTTATAACCTCGGAAGTTGATTTGTCAGGTTTTGTCTTATTTTCACTGCACCAAGCTCCATATGGTTTTTCCATGAACCCCTGGTTCCACTCTAAAAAATAGAGTTATAACCTCAGAAGTTGATTTGTCAAGTTTTGTCTTATTTTCACTGCACCAAGCTCCATATGGTTTTTCCATGAACCCCTGGTTCCACTCTAATAATCTGACAAAAGAAAATTGTCAGTCACTGTGGTATACACCAGAGTTACTGGTTTCACCAATTTCTCCTTATTTTGTTATAAACTCTAGAATGTCCTATCTTCATTCCCACGAAAACTCCCTCACAAATCTTAACCTTTTCCCCTTATTAACTAAGAGTTTGGCTTCGATATACATATCTGCACTATAAACAGTACTCCCCCTTAAAGAGGTGACTATGGCAGTTGCTTCATCGAACCATCGTAAATATACTTGTTGTACATATAATTCCCTCAATGGTAAATCGTTATACGCTTCACTCGATACTTTTGCTCAAAGTGCAAGATATGCCATACTCTTAATATATATATAGGCATATTATTTAATTAATTACCTAGGACCCCTATTGAGGTGTATGTCACCGCTACTCATTCAAGATGTGGTAGCTCTTTTCTTATACATAGTATTGATATAATGATCGTTGAATACTTATATGTGCCTTGCTACAAAGTATCTTACCCTCTTAATCTTATGTATGGCTTTGCATGGGGTTTGGTGGTGTAAGTAGGTGAATGAATCCAAGTCTACTTCTTATTACTATAATGATCATTACAATAATACAAACCCATGCGGTATATCATTTCTATGCTCAGATCCTCAATGTGATATGTGGTCGATGCCTTATATTTTCTGTTCTCTCTTTAAATTATCTTTAGTATGAAACCTATTAGCTTGCATATAGTTTTAAATTCACTGAGTTGATTAGGTGCATTATTTGCTCAAGGTTATTCATGGAGACTTTATTTATGAGCATAGTGGCCATTCCTTATTTTTAATGTCTCCATAATTTAGTTAAATGCTCACCTTCTCCACCGTAGAATGGTAAGGAAGATTGTATGCTTGGAGGATGACGTGTTCAACACTGCGAGGCTGATGTAAGGGTAACATAGCACACCCCATGTGCCTGATCTAGAAATGGGTCACTTAGGCTTCTTATCCAACTTACAGGAACTTCTCCCACTTCGAAAGCTTTAAATTTTTCCAATTCTTTACGATTAACCAACGTGGAATTAAGAAATGTTGGAAATTATAGGTGTATGGTTATGCTTGTGTTAAACTAATTATATAATTTACTTTTTGTTGTTATGTTGTAAGATGATGTGCTTAAACTGATATATAAATGCATATAACAATAAATAAAACAGTAGATGCAATGCAGGTATAAAACAAAAATAGAAACAACAATTTAATTAGGAGTTCACCCACAACTCTTGGGCTAAATCTCCGTGAGCTCTAGTCAACTCAACTAGGCTTTATGGGATTATGGTGTAAGTCCTTTTTACAAGCTCTTGGCTCAACTCCTGCTATACTACACAGAAATAGTGGGTCAGACACCATTTTATCCCTTGGCTCTTGAAGCTCTCGCTCTTGGCTCTTGGTTCTAGCTCTTTGGCTCTGGCTCTAGCTCTTCGGCTCTGGCTCTAGCTCTTCCTCTTCGGCACTGGCTTCTTTGGCTTCATTGTCAGCAACAAAACAACCTCAACAACCCACAACAATCAACAAAAACCAAAAACTCTATGTTTGTTCTGTTCTGTGGCTTTTTAAGCCAAATCAGCGTTGTTGGTTCATTTTCCCTTTCCGGCTCTTTGTCTTCCTGTTTTGGTCTACTCATATCCCTTTTTTGAGCATTAGCAATCATTGCTAAATGCCCTTGGGGATGGATGCCACCTATTTGATAATGGATGAGTGTATCAGGCTTGTCAAATCCTTGAAACGACCATTTTTTTTTAACACAGAGAAACGCTGCAAAAAAATTGGAAGTCCTCCAAAACACTATTCATCCAAACTTTAGATATTCATAAACGCATCCTATTCTCCTATCGGGTCCGCTTGCGTAGTGAGAACACATCTTCACTGTTGATCTGGAAAATCCAGATCCAATGGTCGAGGTTCATTTTGGTCGACCCTTTCATACGGGGGTTAACCGCCTAATGAGGGTGGTTTCTTCTCTCCTCAACCTAGACAGGTGGTAGCCGATGTATGGTTTCAGGCGGAGCTCGGCCCAAACTGCTTTCCGCCTTTGGCCCGCCCAAAATCCCACTTATATTGTGAATTTACTTTATATTTCAAAAATACATTAAAACATTGAAAATCCTATTTATCGGACTTGAAATCATATGTAACAGTGTTAATAAACCCTTTCAGGTCTGTAATATCGCATTGGCACATTTTCTTTGTAATTCGTTTACTAAACGAAATACACAAAAATCCGTTGTTTGACAAATCTCAAATCATATCAAATAGAGTTTATATTTGTTATCGGGTCCGGATTATCACATCACATATATATGGGTATAAGCCCCACTCCATTATGTTTCTCTGATTGTAATATTGCAATGCGATAATCAAAATTACATATCGCTCATGCCTAGGCCGGTGTAGCACTCCGTTATTGTCGTTGATTGCGATATCGCTCTGTTGCAATCACTGATTGTGATGTCGCGATCGGAATAGCCATAGCTTGTGCTCCGATATCCTCTGATAACCACTGTCGATAACGACTACCAATCGGATCTGGACTGTTGATCAACCAGATCCAACGACTCCTATTCACTCACTATTCAAGCCTCCGATAGGCCTCATTTTCACCATTTCTTCATATTTTTTAGGTTCTGATAGTGTAATCCGATATTTCTAAGACTTCCCCTTTTTCGATGGTTTTGACCTTTTAGGAGATTTTGAAGACTTGAATATCTAGAGTGTTATCTAGGATCCATTTTTGGATCACGACTTCCCACTAAGAGAACTTTTGGTCTCCAAAAGACTCATATACTGATCTGAATAGTAAATGAGAGTGACTTACCCTCTTCTTTCAGCCTCCCTACACTTTCCTTTGCATAGTGCCTCTAAACCAAAGTTTTTGACCACTTCCCTTCTTGGATGGGCTAGTCTTCCTTCTTGCCTTCATGTGAAACTTCTCCTAAAATGGTTATGGAAGGTAGTTTGAACTCTTCTCCCTTGATCATTGATCCAAGGTGACTCACACCAATGTGAAGTCATCTGCTCCACAAAACTTTCATTTATACCTATTTGACAAGCTGTCAACAACAAATGTTAACAACAACATGCATACAGACAACAACTTGATGGAGTAACTCTTGCTTCAACAAAAGAAACAAATTACACATCTTGTGAATACCTCCATGTCTTACATTTGCATACAAATGATGGACTAGATAACAAGCCCACAAAACATGCCTTTAAACAAATGACCCTTCAAGTCAAGGATGTAGAAAAAGGCCATTAGGACTCTTTTTCCAAAAGATGAAACACTTCATCATTATCTCCATTTGGAGACCAAGCTAACTTCTCCCAAGTCAACATGGAATCACATGCGCATCAAAGCAATCAACCCTACAAGTTAATTACACATACATGTTCAAAAACAAGGAAATCATCAACATCCATGTGTTCATGCATATCATACTCATGCATGCCTTTCATCCTTCAACTTTGACTTAAGTAGACTGTACTTTCAAAGCTGAAATGAAATATAATGTAGATGCATCAATAGACATACAATCTCAATTGGATAAGAACTCTAACCATTCCTTAATCCCTTTCAATGGTACTACCTTTGCCTACACATCAACATCATCATGTGAATCATTCTTAGACACATCATTCATGGAATCTTCACTTCCATTTTTGCCATACTCTCTTTCCACTTTCTTCAGCTTTTGTGGAAGCATTGTTGGATTCAGAGTCCAACATTTTGCAGCAAGATGTCCTTGCTTATGGCAGTAAGTGCACTGCATGTGCATCATCTTGACAACATGATTTTCCTTGTCCAATGGACCTTTGACTTCTTGCTTCTTTTCCTTCAAACATTTTCTGTGTGTGGCCATTCTCTTCCAACATCTAGAAACAAGATGGTTATCCAAACCATAAAAATAACATGCAATTCTTTTCCTGTATTTATGTGGAAATTTATCATTATTTGTAATATAAAAAGGAAAATGTTTAGAACCAGATCTATACCTTTCTCTTTTACCTTTATCACCTTCATGAGGAGGTGAAGCAAATGAAGAAGTGGATCCCTTTGCAACATCATCAATCTCTTCAAGGTTGTTGGAGTCTCCCCAACTCTCTGGTTCAAGTGTGTCCTTTTGAACACCTACATCCTGGAAATGATGTTTCAAGCTATTGCATTCCTCCTGAATACAATCTTCACATTCTGTAATGCATCTCCTTCTTGGAGTTGTTTCAATGGGCTTCATGGCAGCTTGGGAACTTTCTCCAGAAACTTGTCCATAGATAAGACCCAAATACTTAGGCCTTTTCTCAATCATTATTGGCTCAACAATACCTTGTGCATGTCTACCTAAGCCTTTTCCTTCATATCCCATCTTGGACATTAGTTTAAAACCTATGCCTCTAGTATGTTTTTCAAAAGAACCAATATAAGCATCCTTAGAGGAATTTGAAGACAAACTGGAATTGTTTACCTCTTCTTCAAGCTGATACTTGACTAAGGCTTCTTGGGAAACAAAGAGCTATGTTTCCAACTCAAGCATCCTCTATAGATTCATATTTGCAATATGAATTTGCCTCTCCATTTCCTGCAGTCTGTCAGCAAGCAACTGCTTCTCTTCCTTCATGGAATTCAGCTACTTTCTAAGCATGCTGCTCTTCCTTCCATCCTCATACATTTCTCACCATATCCATCATGGTGGACAATTCCTGCTTCATTAATTCATCAAAGAATCTTGTGAAGAGAGCAGAATTTAAGGACTGACTTGTACAAGTTGTCATTATGCCACTGAACAAAAAAAACTTTAACAAGATAAATAAAGAAATTATTTAAGCAACCTCTTGCAACAAACCTCTTGTGCTTTGGATTTCTTTGAGGTCCTTTGGGATATAAGAATGCCTTCAACCCTTCTCCCTATTTTTCCTTCCTGGACTAAGCTATCAGTAACCTTCCCTTCACCTCTACAAACTTAGAAAATAGTCAATCTGCAGCACAAGCATATAATCAACCTCTAATTGTTTAAACACCTTTTAGACAAGCAGTCTTTGCTTTGTCAATCAACCATTTGGATATAACCTTCCTTGAAGGCGGGGTTAATCAATCTTAAGCTTTGATACCACCTGATCTGAAAATGGGGCACTTAGGCTTCTTGTCCAACTTATAAGAACCTCTCGCACTTACAAAGCTTTAAATTTTCCGAAGTCTTTATGATTAACCAATGTGGAATTAAGAAATACTGGAAATTATAGGTGTATGCTTATGCTTGTGTTAAACTAATTATATAATTTACTTTATGTTGTTGTGTTGTAAGTTTATGTGCTTAAACTGATATATAAATGCATATAATAGTAAATAAAATAGCAGAGCCAATGCAACAATAAAACACATAAAGAAACAACAATTTAATTAGGACTCTTGGGATACATCTCCGTGAGCTCTAGTCAACTGAACTAGGCTCTATGGGATTATGTTGTAAGTCCTTTTTACAAGCTCTTGGCTCAACTCTTGCTGTCCTAGACAGAAACAGTGGGTTCAGACACCATTTTATCCCTTGGCCTTTGAAGCTTTGGCTCTTGGCTCTGGCTCTTAGCTCTAGCTCTTGGCTCTTGCTTCTGGCTCTTTGGCTTTAACTCTGGCTCTTCGGCTCTGGCTCTGGCTCTAGCTCTTTAGCTCTGGATTCTTGGGCTTTTTGCCAATTTATAGCTCTCTAGGTTTTTCACATGAATTCCAGGTGACTCCCTTGGTTGTGTTTTTGCTTCTACGCTGCCTCCTTCACCTCAGCTTTCTGCTTTGGCTTCACTGTCAGAAACAAAACAACCTTAGCAACCCACAACAATCAACAACAGTGAAAAACTCTTTGTTTCTATTGTTTTGTGGCTTTTTAAGCCAAATCGGCATTGTTGGTTCATTTATCCTTTCAGGCTCTCTGTCTTCCAGTTTTGGTCTGTTCAGATCTCCTTTCTAAACATTAGCAATCAATTCTAAATGCCCTTGGGGATGGATGCCATCTATTTGGTAACAGATGAGTGTATTAGGCTTTTCAAGTCCCTGAAACAACCATTTTTCATTAACACAGAGAAACATTTCAAAATCACGGGAAGTCCTCCTAAACACTGTTCATACAGACTTCAGATATTCATAAACACGTCCTATTCTCCTATCGGGTCCGCCTGTGTAGCGAGAACACATCTCCATTGTTGATCTAGGAAATCTAGATCAAATAGTCGTGGTTCATTTCAGGCGGCCCTTTCGTACAGGGGTTAACCGCCTAAGGAGGGTGGTTTCCTCTCTCCTCAACCTGGGCATGTGGCAGCCAATGTACGGTTTTGGGCAGAACCTGGCCCAAATTGCTTTTTGCTTTCGGTCCACCCGAAATCCCTCTTATATCATGAATTTTCTTTATGTTTCAAAAATACATTAAAACGCTGAAAATCCCGCTTATCGGACTTGAAATCATATGTAACAATGTTAATAAACCCTTTCGGGTCTGTAATATTGCATCGACACATTTTCTTTATAATTCATTTAATAAAAGAAATATAAGAAATACACAGAAATTCGTCATTTGACGGATCTCAAATCTATAAAATAGCGTTTATATTTGTTATCGAGTTCGGCTTATCGCATCGCATATATATATATATATATATATATATATATATATATATATATAGGTATAAGCCCTACTCCATTGTGTTTCTTCGATTGCGATATCGCGATGCAATTAATTGCAATTGCATATCGCTCATGGCCCAGCCTGGTGTAGCGCTCCGTTATGGTTGCCGATTGTGATATCTCTCCATTGCAATCGCAAATTTCGATGTCGTGATTGCAATAGCCATAGATTGTGCTTTGATATCCTCTGATAACCACTTCGGATTACGATTGCCGATCGGATCTGGAACATTGATCGACTAGATCCGACGGGTCCTGTTCAGTAACTGTTCAAGCCTCCGATAGGCCTCATTTCCGCCATTTCTTCATACTTTTAAGGTTTCGATAGTGTAAACCGATATTTCTAAGACTTCCCCTTTTTCAATGGTTTTGACCTTTTAGAAGATTTTGAAGACTTGAAGATCTAGAGGGTTATCCAGGATACATTTTTGGATCAGTTTCGACCACATGGGCAACGTCCGAATTTTGGTTTTCGTGTATAGCTCAGGTTGTGTTAAGTCTTCCTACAGTTGGAAATACCTCTCTTCCATGCCCAAACCTTTTCACTTCTCTTTACTTATGTCCTCTACCAGTTAAACTATACCATGTTCTCTACTACAATGATAATTGGGAGGTTTGAATAGGTGCCTTGGTTACCTGAGTATGCGTATGCACATAATCTGTTCCTTTTTCTGCAAGTGCAAGACTGGCACACTAAGGTTATCAATGGCCTAAAACTTCAGTGTTGTGTTCTTACCTTTGGTATTATTTTTTATAATGACTACAGAGTGATATCTAGTGCAGTGCGTCGCCTTTCTCTTCAAGGTGAAATTCTCAAGGTTGAGCTCAAAATATGTGGTAACCAGATTCTCTCTCAGTGATGCACACTACAACACTTCTTGACGAAAATCTCTCCCAGCCTATCTTCCATGTCGGGGAATGGTAATTCTTTAGGTAACCCCACATGTGAATCACTTCTTATCTTTTATACCCATATTGGGATTGCACCATTCACATATTACCTCTTATTGGTTATTGTAGTTATAATAACTTTACTAAGGCAATTCTTGGGTGTGTGGGCATCAGTCCCTCTTACCGATATTTCAATGAAGGTTCGAGTCATGCTCTCCCATTGGCAAAATATATTTACCACTGAGGAATATTTTAATAGGTAAGGTGCATACTTGACTCTAGGGTTAATCTAAATGTTATCTTAGGTGTGCTTATCTAATGCCTCCTATGTGTGTCTGTGGTTGAATTTGTCTTTGGCAGGGTTCTGAACTTAAAGCATGGGATGGTGGTGCTATGGTTGGCAAAGTACATAGACTGGTTCCCTCATTCCCGTCTTCTATGCGTACAAGAACTACCATCTTCCCAAGAAAATTTGGTTTACTAACAGGTGCAATGAGGGCTTCCATTTTCCACTTGTCGTTCTTATCGATTTGTTTTACCATCTCTTAGGTTTCATTTCTTGGTTTATTTTCTTATGTACATTTCCTAATTCCTTTTCTCTTGTGACAAAGACTCAGATGCAACTGACATGTTAATCCTCTTTCAGATAGGTAATTTGTGTCCTCTTCAGTGGATTATTTATATTTCCTGCATTAATTTAAAGCTACAAAGTTGGTAATGCTTACTTTGGTACCTTTCTTCTTCATCTTGTAGGTACACTCTATTCCTATAGTGGTTCGTTGAATTTATGGACTTTATACCACATGTGGTTGCCATTGATTAATAATTTCAGTATTTGTGGCATTCCAGGTTTGTTACAACACCTCGTCGGGGATTTTGGCATAGTTACTTTCACCATGCTTCTTGAGATATAGGAAAAGAATCATTGGAATCTTGTAGAAGTTTGTTGTTGAAAAAATTTATGTGTGTTTTCATTTCCAGTGAATACTCAATGGTAGCTTATATCAATAATGACTTCACTTTCACTGGATGCTAAACTCGCTGGTGGTAATTTATTAATTTCAAGTGCCCCTAATTCCAAGTTTCAGTTTTGTAGGTTTTAACGAAGCCCAACTCCTTAATATTATTTCCCTACCGTTAAATAATTTGGGACATCTATGAATATTGATGGCAATAAAAGTTTGAGATGTTAATCTGAAATTTCAGACCTGCCTTAGCCAATTCTTTTTCTTTCAGAATATGCTGGGTATGTCACTACCTGAGTTAGATGGGTTATATTTTATTTTCATTTTGTCATAATAGCAGTTTATTTGAAGTTACTACTAGCTGGGTTTTTAGCCTAAACATTTTAATCTATCCTCATTTTTGTATACTGTATTTGGCTAGCTTGCCGAACAGCTACACTCTATTACATTTTGGCAATTCTCATTTTAAATGGCTATGAGCATTTTGTGTTCAATTCGACGATTCAAACTTTTTCAAGTTTAGGAATTGCGATAGTAATAATGACATGGTAATAAAGTGACTAATTTACTGCTATTATTATTTCCTACATTACTTACATGGTTGTGCGAAATATACTACCCCTAACTATTATACTCAAAGTATTTCTCCCCCAATTTTGTGCTAAGATTCTATCTCGCTTATATAGATTGTGCTTCTCTTGTTGTTCCATTTTCTGAGATAATAACTAATACGTTTTTCTATACAACATCATTATAGTACTAGAATTCTAGATCCTCTGTATTGTTTTGAAGAAAATACTAGAGTTTGCATGTATCTTGGTGATACCATATTCTATTTATAAAATCTTGCCTAGTATTTCTAAAATGCTCAACTTCTATTTACCAATTGTTCTATGTGTTGTTATTCATAATTTTACTCTTTTTTTGAAAAACACAATATAGGTATTGTTGAATTGGCTTGATTATACTAGAATCCATTATATTCTTTAGTTGTATCTGAATTCCACTATTTCTAAGTGCCATTCTTGTCTTCTATTATATGTATGTGCGTGTATACAAGGTAATGTTTATTTATCATACCTTTCTATTTATTCTTAATAGACTATTATCATCTAGTGCTCAAATATGTATACTTCCATTAGACCAATACACATTTCTTGTTTTTATTTTCATTCTTATGAATGAATTTCTTCTCGACCATCCTAAGTTAAATACTTGGATCTAACTATCTTCCCCATGAACATCCTGGTTATGAAATCAAATCAGGAAGTTCCCATTTAATGGAGAATCCTATGCACACAATTTACATTTCAGTGGTATTTTCTTAGGGATTTCTATCAAAAGTGTACCAATTCTATCTACAGTCAATAAGGCTTATAACCTCCCAAGTTTTCTCTAATTGAACTCCTAGTCAATAGTAATTCATGTAAAACTATTGTTTCACCATGGTAGCCACTTCGTTTCTGAATGCATATAAAATAAAACAACATTCTACTAAATACAACCATGGTGGCCACATATTTTCTGCATGTAAATAAAGTAAAACAAAATTATACTAAATACAATTGTTGTTGTTACTCCGAACAACTAACATACCTCTTACACCATACAACATAATTTCCACACAAAATATTAAGTATTCAAGTTCAATGCAACAGGTACCTAACTAGTTGAAATAAAATCATAGAGAAAATAATAAAATGAAAAATTAATAATTATAGGAGTACTTGGAAGTTCACACTTGCTCACCACCCAACCCAGAACTGTTCTCCTCAATTCACCCCCAAGCCGAATTCCCCTTGTCAGCGATCAACAACCCCATGTTGATTGCTTCATCAAGTATCTAATACTTGTCTTTGATAATAAAATTTCCTTTTAGTGGTGTACCACATTTGCGGATATTTTTTATCCATTTGCCTAGGCTTTTTGAGAAAAGAATGTCTTTCTCTCAAGTAGTGCTATTATGTTTTTTCCAATCTTGACATCTTTCTCCAACTAACTGACTTAATGGATCTTTCTCTCCCATCCATTAAGCTTATCCAGAATTTTATCTAGATTCCTTATCATGAAAGAATTACATAATCTCATTTACGTATGAGATTAAATTCTTTTGTTTTGGCAAGATTCTTTTTTCTATGTGTCTCATTCCAAGTACCTATGCTCTATTTATTTATTTATTATCAGTTCTTCATTTACGTCATTGTTCCCATATTTTTCATGGATTTCCCACCATTCTAGTTAAAACAAGATTATAATAGCGGAGGGATATTACATTCTCCTCCCCTTTTATTAACACCATCCTTGGTGTTTAATATCCAATTCCACATTTCCCTGAACTCTTGTTGGATAACATTTTGCAACTTCCCCTCACATCCCCATGTAGTTTCCTCAGAAATACAATGTTTCATTTGTACTTCAGCCTAGATTTGTTCTCTTCCAAAACCAAATATTTTTCATGGATTTTCCACCATTCTAGCTAAAACAAGATTATAGTAGCAGAGGGATATTACATTCTCCTCCCCTTTTATTAACACCATCCTCGGTGTTTTCTATCCAATTCTGAATTTCCCGGAACTCTTGTTGGATAACATTCTGCAACTTCCCTTCACATGCCCAATGTGTAGTTTCCTTAGAAATACAATGTTTCATTTGTACTTCAGCCTAGATTTGTTCTCTTCTAGAACCAGGTACGAGGGAGTTTGGTCCACCTATCTCCTTCAAGAGCTACCTATGACATTTGTTCAAGCACCAGTGTGAAATTTATCACGTACACCTTTCTAAATTACTGCTACCCAAAAATAAAATATGATGAGTTTTATTTTAACTAATAAAAAGGTTTCGCAATTTGCTCAATATTTCTTGTTTTGACTTCCCTTGAGTTTCTAATAGTAGAAAGGAAAATGCCCATTTTTCTAGTATGTGTGTACTCATGCTCTATGCTTGCTTCTTGCAGTTCTTCTGTAGTCATTGTCTCAATTCACATGTATTACAAGCACCGTGATATTGGTAACTTTAATATATTATCATAATGCTACCATAATTCCTTTTCATTCTTCTTATTCACACTATATCTGATGTCATGCATATGATCTATTGTAAAACTCGAAATAGAACTTTTAGTATTACTTCCCCAAAAGTCATAGTAGTCACTTGACTATTTGTTTTAGTTGATTTGTCGATATCCATCTAGTATGCATGTTTTCAATGCATGATAGGTTACTTCTACCAGTGTTATGCTTCACATGTACTAAATAAATCCTAATCAAGTTAGTTTGTTACATATTTCCATGTCCTTCCAGAAATAAGTGAAAGTATATGGCTATTTATAATCTAGATACTTAAGGAGTATCTTTGTACATTTGATCGTCATGGTTAGCGTCTGATTTCATTATGCATACCATGAAACATTCCATACCGTGCCATTCTTACGTGCTTTTGTTTCTAATTTAGTTCAAATATTTTCTTCCTTTATCTGGATTGTACCCTTTTACTTATTTTTATTTAACTATTTTTCCACTTGATTTGGCTATTCAGTTGATCTAAAGGTACTAGTATTTCTATTTCCAGTGGTTTATCGTCATCATTTTTTTTAATTACACAATCACAATATGTGGTTATCAACACTTCTCTACTGCATCTTTCAATCTATCCAATTGTTTTTCCAAATTGACAATACATATCCATAGTTGTGCATGTTGCATCATTTCTGAAACAAGTATGCTTTAGACATTGTTCATAAATTGAAATTCAGAATGACTCAACACTACTTATTACCGAGTTATGTATCCACCATTGGCTACTTGTTATGATTCTTGTTTTTAAAAATGAATATGATGGTATACTACATACTATGTGCATTTCATCCATACCCAACAACTCTTAATGCAAAGTTGAACAAGACCACTAACAACATCATTGTACCATATATTATGTTCATATAATCACTGACCTAGTTGTATTACCATTGTTATATGTGACACAAAAAATAACGAATGGAATTTCCACCTTGCTCATATTAAGGTACTACCTTTAGTAGTCTATAGGTTTCATATGACGACATTAGTTGTTCCTTTTTATATTTGAGCAGATTCGATAGTTGCTATCCTATCATCAAAGCAACTTTTAATGGGACATAGCTATGTCCACTTTTGAATTTTTATTTTATTTTTTTTATTTCAGAATACAATTTGAAATAATTTCCTTCATATTACTATAATTTTGAGGTTTCTTATATTCTTATTAGGAGCTAATGGGTTGTACCACTGTGACTTATGTACCTTTAGGTGTAGAGCACCGTACTCACCATTCTCATATCTGGTTGGCGGTATTCCAAGGTAACTTAATCAACTAATTTCTATAGGTTGCCAATGTTTTCTTAGGTATACCCTTGTTTTTAACTTGATGATTTATGTATTTGCTCGAATTATTATGCATTGTAGGCAATTTCCAGTCTTCATTTTCCTTACAGAAGTGTTTGTGACCCCCCTTTCTTCGTAGAATGCAAATTTTCCACAGAACATGTTATTATTTTGGTGACTTTGTCCCTTGTTCAGCCTTATATATCTCCCAACACTTGTCCTAATCTAATATTCTTTGTACTACTCGGGATTACAGGTGATAATAACCCTAACATGTATACATGATTTTGGGTTAGTTTAGAAGAGAAATTTTGCGATATGCTCCCGAGACACACAATTTTCTTAGTCGTTGTGCCTGCAAATGATGTCTTATTCATTGCACCATTTATCCTTTATTAACATAAAAAGTGGATCACATCCTCTGCTTATACATACCCTTAGTTGGGTTGGAAAAATAATGGTTATTAATTAGAGGTCTGTTATCACAAGTACAAGAAGTTATTTTTACATCATGGCCCAAACCACTTCTATAATTTGACACATGTGTGAATTTTGCTTTTACCAAATCTCTCATATATTCCTCTTTTATTGTCTATTTCTTTTAATACTAAGGTCCAACAACCAAGTAGTGGAGAAGAGATCAATTTGTTGTACCCTTCTAGCTAGCATTCTCAACTAAGCTTTGGTGGCAAGGGTTTCCACCATATACTAACATATTATAGAGAGGGGCTTTGGAATGTAACCCTGTCAGCATAAAAACAATGTAGATGATACTACATAGACAAAAAATTATTTTGGGGATTGGCATTAGTCAAGTTGATATTCCCCGTTAATCATGAATACACATAACTACTGTCAATTTGCATTATCAAATTCAACTTCCAAAGTAAGTTTTAAGGTTGTACACTTAAGCTAACCAACAAGCCCGTAGAGTACATACCTCCATTTATGCTGGCTTGACCACGCTGAGAAATGTTGGTGATTCAATGGTAATTACTTGGAAATTTTATATTCTTCTTCTGTGTCGTCCATTTTCCAAAATACAGGTTATGATTATAGTAAATTTAATAGCTTGATTCATCATGAATTTTATATAAACAATCATTATATAGCAATCTAGAAGATTTGTATGACACACATAATCATGAGCATTTCCATCTCTATTAATGTTTTTTGTTTTGCAGTTGCGGTTTGGCCATTGATTTCATCATCGATCGTATAGCCTTGTTATCCTAGTCAATTCTAGTTTTCAAACATTAAGTTGTTATGAAAACTTTTAGTTGTATAGCGACATCTACGATGTGTTGTTAAATTGATGCACTCTACATATCTAGTTCAATGACTTGTAATCATGTGCTTTACTGCCCATTACATCCAACAGTTAATCCTAGGCTCTAATACCACTTGTCAAGAACCCCTTGTTCCACTCTACTAATCTGACATTTTTTTTCGCTCACTATATTATACACCAAGGTTACTGGTTTCAACAATTTCTCGTTATTCTGGTATAAACTCTAGAATTCCCTATCTTCCTTCCCATGAAGACTTCCTCACAAATATTAAGGGTGGAAGCGTCAAATTGGGTAACACTTTTGTGAGAAATGGCCCCAAAAATTTCACAATCTCAATTTTTTGGCCAAACATTTTTTTTTTCGGCTGAAATTTTGGCCGTTTAGACTAGCACTGGCTGTTAAACAATTTTTTTTCCTGAGTTGAAAATATCGGAAAAAAATAGTTTGTTTGAACTCTCATTTCATCCGAATTATTTATTCAGCTAAAAAATAAAATTATACATAGGACGGGCCAGACCCTACTGCGAATTTTCCGGCTCTGTTGATTTTTTAGTGTGGTCTGTCGAGCATTGTGGGATCTGTTGATTTTTCATTGTGGTCCGTCGAGCAATGTGAGCTATGTGGATTTTTGGATTTGGACCGTCAAGTGTTATGAGGCTTGTTCATAATTTAAATTTACTGCTTTGTTGAGTGTGGTTGGTTTGAGCTGAAGCCCTGCTGAAGTCGAAGCCGAACATTGTGAGGTTCATTCGTAATTTATATTTTTTGTTTATAGGAATTTTTTAATTCGAATTTTTTATAATGTTTTTTATGTTTTTGCATCTTCGCGCCAAAGGAATTTTTGTTGGTTGCACTCGGCACTAGCAGCTTTCTCAACCTCCTCATCTAGCCTCCGCGTCTAGCCCAGGTAAGTCATCCAAGGCTCGTTTATCCTTATAAATTCGAAGCTCACCTATTGGAATCTCATTTAAATATAAGAGAAAAAATTCTACCATGCCTCATATTTATATATTTGGAATATGGAATTTTGTTTAATCTCGATTATCCAAAGTTAAAAATGCAATACTTCATGTAATTTCTTTAGTTATTAATAGAAAATTATAAAAATATAAAAAAACAAATGAAAAAATGCCATGCGAAAGTCTCTGTCATCGATGGATATCCAATACTCCAGCCTCTAAAGAAACCTACCTTGATAGCATTAAGCTTACAAAATAAAAAAATTGAGTACCATTCAAGATATATAAGAGATGGAAAATAACTTTTTCTTTTGTAAAAATAATTGCATTGTGACACTTAGGCTAAGACTAAACAACAACTTCCATTGCCATTTCTATCCCTGGACAATAGCTTTTCAACGCTACCCATATAAGATATGACCAACATGCCACTATGTAAAGGAACCTAACGTGCCACACAAGCCAGAAAACAATTGAGCACCCACCCCCACATAAACAAAAAGTCTATAAATACTATTCTAATTCAACTTAATCATTGAGATCATGTTGCAAAAGTTCTGAGAATTAAGTAAAGGGGTGGATAACTTCGAAGAAATTTTTTAAACCAACATGTACAAACAAATAAAATATAACATCCCTCGAATCAACTTGAACTGGCCAAGGCTATATAAATTTATTACATTGGTAGCTTTCTCTTCATTCTTCTCTTAATATGTTAATACAGTATTGCATTATAGGTTTATTAGTACATTACAGTCCCAATCACTAAGAAAGTTCATGCACACCATGAGAGAAAGCATGAACCTGAGAGAAGTTGTGCATTTTTGCTTTCTAGGGATTCTTCTGTGTACCATCTTTTTGCTTGAAAAGACAGATGTCACCCATAATAAAAATAAAAGACGTATTTTTTTTTCATTTTGAAATTTCTTTTGAGGCTTTTTATAATGAAAAAATACTAGCTACTAATCCCTGTCATATATTTATTGGTGGATCCATAAATATATTGTCATCCACATGTCAAAGGATATAATTGTAAGAATGTGCCTTACCTTCTAGTTCTCTTTCATTTTTTACTGGTTTTAACATATCGTGTAGTATTTGCTAAAGTGCTAGATTAACTGTGTGCTAGAAGATGCCTGTAAAATTTTAGTTCAATCCTCCACATTACCAATGTGTTCCAGGTCACTTTTTCTTCACTTTACAACATGACTGCCTTGATGGTAATGCCAGGTGGCATTACAAATATGATCTTTCCTCCTTCTATCTATACCGACTTTTCCATATAATTATTGGTGGATACATAAATCTAATGTGATCCACATGTCAAAGACTATAATTGTAAGAATGTACCTTATTTGCTAGTTCTTTGTTATTTTCTACTAATTGTACGATATCATGTAGTATTTGCTAAAGTACTAGATTAACTTCGTACTAGAGATTACCTACAAACTTTTAGCTAAATCCTCCACATTATCAATTTGTTCCAAGTCACCTTTGCTTCCCTTTACAACATGACTTCCTTTATGGTAGCTCCTGCTGGCATTACAAATAGGATCTTTCATCCCTCTATCTATACCGATTTTTCCATGTATTTATTGTTGGATTCAATGATCTAATGTCATCCACGTATCAAAGACTGAATAGTAAGAATTTACTTATTTTCTAGTTCTATCTTATTTTCTACTGATTTTATCATATCACCAACGTAAATTTTGAAAGAGGAACTGATACCATTACTCTTTTATTGAGGTAGCAAAAAAATCAACCAATTTTGAAAAGTGTCGATTCAGAATATATACATACATATATATATATATATATATATATATATATATATATATATATATATATATATATATATATATATATATATATATATATATATATCTATATATATATAGATATATATATATATATATATATATATATATATATATATATATATATATAGCATAGTTCTGACACTCTAAGTTTTTCTGTGTACATTACTTTTTAGAATGTTAGTGATTTGCATGTTGATTTTAGAAAGTGTTGATGCTGCATCAGGGTTTTCTTTTAGAAGAATTATTTTTTGACTTTAAATTTTCTAATGTATTAAATGTGAATAATTCTTTTCTAAATTTAACAATTTTTTATGTAGTTTTCTTCTTCATATTTTTTTTTCTTTTGTTTCATTTATTTTTTTATAGTGAGATCTTTATTTTTTTGCATAGTTAAATAAAAAGATAGATATTTTAAAGTTTCAATATTCTACATATTTATATATCGTTAATTAATTTTTCAATGTACATCAAATATTTTCTCTAAAAACAATAATTTTTAAAAATTGACATAAAAATAAACATTTTGAACATAAATATAACAAAGAAATTACACATTTTGATAGTTTTTTTTTACAAGAAATGACATGTCAAGATCATAATTTTATAGGAAAAATGAAACAAAAAATGGTTAAATAATAGATTCTTTTATGAATTTCATGTCAAAAAATAATAATAGTCACAGTTTTTCTCAAAAAATAATGATTCAAATAAAAATTAAAGAGAAAATCACATAATACAAATATTGAACATATAACAACATTAATTGAATACTTATTCTACTCATAAAATGTCAAAGTCAAAACATTACAAGTATAACGAATTAATAGTTACAAAAAATGAGCTTGATTTCCAAGCATAACTTAAATTTAATCAACAATATCATGTAATCCAAACTCTTCATCTTCTAGAGTTCATCATTGTCTTCTCCTACAATATTTTCTACTTCAATCTGTTCATTTTCCTCTTCTGATGGATCTTTGATGTCTACGAATCTCCCAATGTATGCCTTTCCAACCATTCCATCTAATGGTGGTTGAAGTTCCTTTTCCTTTCTTGCTACACGTAATTCATTAAAATCTCCTTTCCTCAACTGAATTTATTGCATTGCATCTGAAAGAAATTGAAGAGCATTAATTCTTTGCTGAATAAATGTGCATTGTACTGAGTCTTTTTAAATGACAACGAAATTTCTTATTTTTTTGCAGGCAACATGCTTGTGTTGTACCTAATTATCAAGCACAAAAGAACTAATGAAGTAAATTAGTATAATCACATATAAATTAAGAGATAATTTATTGCAATTCAATTTTATATAATAAAACTTACCTGAACCTAAGAATAAATCCAGAACCCAATTTCCTTCATTTGAACATCAGTATATAATATAGTTAATCAATGACTGTGGTTTTTTATAAATGTTAATTATATCTAATTTTTCTTCGTTATCTTCATATGTTAATTTTTTTACAACAATGTCATAAACAAGAACTTGGCTATGACTCTTTCCATCTACCCGATTAAGAAACATAGACTTATAGCTATCATCTTTTGTCCAACATTCAACATAGATGAACTCACAATCACTTATAATTGGTTGATCTTCACAGTTAATAAGATTTGACTTTTTTCTGTAACATGAAATAGTAAAAGTTCAATTAACTTGTACATAAATGAATTTTTTAACATTAATCACAAATACAATTTCAATCTCTTACCATGTAAGCTGCATCCTTGAGTTTTCTTTCGCCTTAAAGCTTGTCAATAACATTGCCAATTGTGTGTCTGAATGAAATGTGACAAATCTCCATAATGGTGATTATGTGACTTCTACAAATTCCTCAACCACTTTACTAAGAGCTTGATAAGTATAAGGGTTACTATCATAGTCAATGTTTGGGATATTGAACCCATGTGAAATATCTGCAATAACTAGGGAATAATCCCTTTTAGGTATGAGTTTAACAATGTCTTTGCAATCACCTTGGATTATTTGATATTGAATAGTCTTAATTCCATTCCAAATGAAATAAGAGTTTGATCAAGCTCAACATTACTAAGACGTTGATTTCTCAGTCTTTCGATCTTAATTTTTTCAATAAAGCTTCTAAAACTATGTAGTGCTCCATTTGCATAATTCTTCATCTTTACTAAAATAAACAAATATATGTATAAGTTACAAAATAAAAAAAGTATACTGATGAATAAAAATGAATGTATAAATCAACATACATTTTTAAATGCAAGATAGAAATATTTTAGTGTTGATGTAGAACTTGAATCTGTGTAGTTGCATACAACATCATCCCAACTATCTTCATTCAAAAAATTTACAATTTGTTCTTTTATTTTCATCTAAACCTTGTGACTGAATAGATAAAGTAAAAAAAGTTAGTATAATGATATCTATAACAAATACTACCAAAAACAATATGTTATATTTAAAAGAAAATTATAATTTAGAAATAAGTAAAAATAATTCAACAAACATACTTTTGAAATTCCTGACACATTTTGTCTAATGATAATTACCCTGACTTCACACGAGATAATATTGTTTTGACAAGTTTTTCATCCTTCACTCGTTGCAATGTTGTCCAAGGTGTCATAATCATATCTTTTGGAAGCTGCTTTATTTCAGGAATTGATTCACTACTGCTATATATCAATGCTTTAGACATTTGACCTTCTAGATTTTAAGGCCAATGTTCTCCCATATGATAAAAATCTGATTAATCAATTCCCATATATCTCCAGTTCCAAATATCCACTAGAAAATGTTATCAATACCTATGAATATATCAGAATGTAATTTTTTGCCTTTTGAATTCATTTTTTCCTCAATTTGATAACCTATTTCTAGACAAAATTCCTTCTGAAATTCTATACTAACCTTTATATTATTCCCACCACATTTTTCTTCAAATTCATTATGAAGAAATCTAACCCTTTGGATGAAGGTCATAGTCATCCTATACTCATTCTCTGTATCATTATCCCATGCCAATAACTTTGCTTCCATATCTAATAAACCAACATAAATGATACATTTCATTGTTTCAAAACATGGGTTATTAGGATATTCCTCCATAAATTTCCTTTGATCTTCTATATAATGGTTCCTCCTAAGCACATAATAATTTTATTCAAAACATTTTGACTTATCAAATGATTCTTGTTGGTAGCTTGAACAGGATCAACAAGAAGCACACAATCAAGCACATGAGCATATGGATTGCACCTCATTAATGTCTTCAATTTGTGAACATGCAGGTGGTGTGGGTTTCTATTTTGATATTTGAATTGTCCTTCGCTTGACTTATAGATTTGTCTGACATTAAGCTGAAATGTACGACCACCCTCAATTAAGTTTGTCTTTTTCAAGTGATTTCGAATGGAATTTTTTTTTTTTTAATAATGCCATCATCTAAATCAGTGCCTTCTGTAATGATTTCCCTTCTTTCTTTTAAATTTTCACTAGGATATTCACAGATGGCCTTGAATTTTTTAGAATGATCAACTTTTATTTTCTTCCTCCTCTTTTCTTCTAGATAAGTAATATCCTCATCATCAACTAGAACAAAGACATTCTTGGACATCTTTACTTTTTCTCTTTTATGGCTCTTCTCCTTTCTAACATAAGTTCTAATCTCATCCTCAATAATGGAAACATATTCTTCAGCTTTAGTTTCAATTTCCTCCTCTTCAAAAGTAACATGTCTATCTTTGCTATATTTATCCACTATAGGCATTTGTTGTTGATCCCTTGGATGTTGTTTTGTAGCATCATGAATTACTTTTTTCTTTTTTTTTCCATATATTCTTCTGACCGTGAGAAGAAACTACTGACAACATTCATAATATGTTGTTCTATAAAATAAATGTCTCCCAACGTAATTGAAATATTTTCAATAAAATTTTGTCCAACAAAATATCATATGTCAATATAAACAAGGTTATAAAAGATATAATGATACAGTTACAGTAACACAAAACACTTAAATATAAATAAAAATACTTACGATATCATGTGCAATCTCATTTATGATTTGTTTACACATCTTTGTAGATTCATCTGTCGTGCGATACATTGATCATGCAAACTGATATATAATATTGTCATGTGATTTGGGTGGTTTTGTAAGTACATAAACAACTATAGTATCCAATATCAAACACATGGCTAGTACTTTTCCCAGTAACTCATAACTTCCACTATCATTAGGGATATCAACATATAGATATTTTTGCAGATGTTATTCGCCTTCCCTATCTTTCACAAACCATATATGTTATGTATGTTTCAATTCTTTCGATTTCTTCCTGTAAGAAATCAACTGCTTATCCTTTGAGGCACTTGATAGATTTATAGTTATTACCTCAGGCTTGGTTTGCTTAGCAGTATTTTTTGAGGATAAACCTCTAGTTTTAACAGTCTTTGGTCTAGAAAGATTCATAAAAATATTCCTTGATTCCATTTTCCTGCAAAAATAATACACATATAAATAAATAAATAAATTACAAAAAAGCCAACAACTTAAGTAAAAAAAAAAATGAAACAATATCTAAAAACAAAAAAGACTAGAAATATGCACATCAACCCCCATGACAAGTTCGGCGTTAGGTTCATACAAGGAACAAAAAAAACCATCCTTAGAAAAAAAATTATTTATTTTTTCATTTGTTCCTAGTCCCTTGGCAGGCCACCTACTAGGGAGTCATTGTGCCTTACTATTGTGTCATGCCTATGCTTGTGAACGGGCACTCCCGACTATGCACATGCCTGCCCAGTGAAGAAGGACCTTTGGCCTGCCAAGGGTCAACTCCCAGAATTGTCCCCAAGCCTATCGAGGGAAATCTGGGAATAGCCTCTAACAGGACAAGGGGTTGATTCCTATAATCAACCCCCAGTAGGCTAGGGGGTGATTCTAGGAATCATCCGCTGGCCTGCAGAGGGAGATTCTAGGAATTGGCCCCTTGGCAGGGGGTGACTAGAGGAATCGAACCCCTCACCTGCCAGGTGACGATTCCCAAAAATCTCCCCCTAACCTGCCTGGGATGATTCTAGGAATTGGCCTCCAGTTAGGCTAGGGGACCATTTTGATTTTTTCTTAGGGTGGGCAGGCCCATGGCGAGGCACGCAGCACCCGACCATAGGCCTTCCCACTTGTGGCATGTCGGCATGTTGCGTGCTATCGTTGCATGGGTAGGCATGCCCAAGGTTTCACATCCCCCTTCACCCCCCAACCCTACGACCCAACCTACCTAGGGGTGAGGGTCAATTCTGAGAATCAGCCCTTACCCCTAGGTAGGCTCGGTTGCGGGGGGGGCATGCCCCGGGCAGGAACATCCACATCTGGGTGCACCCACCCACAGGAACTACCTATGGGTGGGCACAGTCAGTCGTGGGCATGCCCGCCTGAGGAAAAGCTTCCCCCTAGTAGTCTAGGGGGTCAAGTCTAAGAATTGACCCGATAACCTACCATGGGGCCACTTTGACTTGGGAAGGCACGAACACAACCAGGAAGCCCACAACTGGGCGCACCATGCCCACTACTATCATAGTGGCCTCCTTCCTGCAAGCGGGTTGTTGGGTAAGCCTGCCTCTTGCCAATTTTTAATTTGTAAAAAGAATCTAAATTTCATTAATAGAAAGTTAATTTTTTTTAAAAAAACTGGAATGTCTCTTTTGTCTGGTATTTTGCATTAACATAACAACCCAACTGACATATAACTACTAGTAAACCTATGGGAGTTTAAGACCTGCATTCAGCAAAAGGGAAACTAGCCTTTACAATGTGATAATCTCTTGTTGAATGTGTTGTCTTTAACAATGTAGTTGCTCCACAAAATCACTCTAATTCTTTAAACGAAACCTCGAAAAGTCTTCATATGATGTGAGGAACAGTGATAATGAAATTTATGATATAGTAGAAATTATGGAATTGTTTTACCGCGTGGTGAATATCATATTAATTTTTTTAAGAAAAACTTAACATATAAGTCATGTTATGGGGATATAGTAATTTATTTTAAATGTGGGATAGAAGATATAATAAAAATTAAAATAATTATTCAATTGTCTAGTAAATTCTATATAGTTTAAGTAAAATATTAATTTAGGTAAAAGATTTGGTTTAAAGATTAATTTCATGAGAAAATTTTAGTTAAAACTTTTCAATTAATTGTAGAAGAAAATTTTGGAGGGAAATACATGAAAGGAAATGGAGGGAAATTTTCATTCTTTAAGCGATATATTATCATTAGGAGAGAGTGAATTTGTATCATTCAAGTTTTTTTTTTTTAAGCCATAGACTCTTTTGATATTGAAGCTTCACTTTTTGAAGCATAAACATATTTATTGTGTACAAACTCTATTCATATTGATCAATATGAAAAAAAAAATCACTATGAATAGAGAGTCAGATCTTCGACATAGTCATAATCCTAAGGACTATGAAAGCAACATTGATGAAGGACAGGATGAAGAATTTCAAATAAATAAAGAGTCACAGTTTCCACTTAGTCCTAATCCTATCGACTATGAGAGAAACAGTGATGAAGAGCATGATGAAGAATTTCAAATAAATAGAGAGTCACGGTTTCCACTTAGTCCTAATCCTATGGACTATGAGAGAAATAGTGATGAAGAGCATCATCAAGAATTTCCAATAAATCGCGAGTCACAGATTCCACTTAGTCCTAATCTTATGGACTATGAGAGAAGAAGCGATGAAGGCTAGGATGAAGAATCTCCAATAAATCGAGAGTCATAGTTTCCACTTAGTCCTAATCCTAATGGACTATGAGAGAAGTGGTGATAAAGTCCAGGATGGATAATTTCCAATAAATCGAGAGTCACAGTTCCCACTTAGTCCTAATCATATGAACTATGAGGGCAATGATGAAGGTCAGGATGAAGAATTTCCAATAAATCGAAAGTCACTTTTTCCACTTAATCCTGATCCTAAGGCCTATCAGAGAAATAGTGATGAAGGTCAGGATGAAGAATTTCCAATAAATCGAGTCAAATTTTCCACTTAGTCCTAATCCTAAGGACTATGAATTTCCAGTAAATAGAGAGTCATATTTCCACCTAGTCCTAATCCTAAGTTTTATGAGAGAAGTAGTTACGAAGGGTAGGATGAAGCACTTAGTCCTAATCCTAAGGACTATGAGTGTAGTAATAACGAAGGGTAGGATGGAGAATTTGTAGTAAGTAAAGAGTCACATTTTCCACGTAGTCATAATCTTATGGAGTATGAGAGCAGCACTCATAATGCACATGATGAATAATATCCAATACACATCTAGTCAAATTTTCCACTTATTCCTAATTCTAAGGACTATGACAATAGCAATGACAAAGCGAAAGATGAATAATATCCTCCAAGTCAGTATTTCAAAACCACAGATGATCATAGTGAGGATAATATTCCGCCTAATGATGATGAAAATGCTTATACAAATGATGATTCAATGATGGAGATGTTGCCAACAAATATTGTATCGAGGAATAGGAGCACACCTTTTTGTATCAATCCAATATGTTGTAGCTATATAAGGGGTAGAGAAGAATATATCACGACAAGAAGTTCTATAAGTGCTCTCATTTCAAGTGAATGATGTCAAAAAATTGCTTGAGACATATGGATTTCAAGTTTGCATTGGAGAAAAGGAATAGATATTTGTCAATGAATACAAGCATGGCAAAATCATATTTAGTGGGGTGCATGCAATCTAAATTGTCAGGCTATAATTATCATATTGGGTTTTTATTTATCTTTAGAAAGGCTTTCAAAATGTTCCATTCAATGGGTAATTTGCATCTATCAAGAATCCAATAAAATTTGGAAAAGTATCCCACATTTTCTTCAGAAGTACATGATAAACGAAAGTCTGAGCCATTAAAAAATACTACAATGTCATCGATGAAATTATTTTTTTCAGAGCATGGAAAGCATATGAAAAATAGAGAGACAATACATATTCCAGATAGTTTCTCAAGACGGGGAATCTACAACTTATACAAAAAATATGCAGAAGGTGTTGAAGGAAATGGTCAATTTATTACATATCAATATTTTGTGAAGATATGGAAGAAAGAATTCAATAACGTCTGTATTCCTAGGAAGACAAGGATGGGGGTTTGCAGTACATGTGCTTCTCTTAAATAAAAAAGGGATAAATGTGAAGGGGTAGAAAGAGGTAAGCATGCATAACATTAATTTTTAAAATTGTATAATCATCAACTATGAAAACATATTTATTAATGATTTTCTTTTATATTGTGCATATTCCATTGTTAAAGTGTTTCAAGAGAATCACGAACAACAAATAAGTGAAAGGAAAAAGTTGTACAAGCATCGAAAGAAGTGTTATGATAATCCAAACAAATATTTGGGTTTTATAATTGACGCTATGGAATAGAAGAAAACACTTCTACCATAATTTGTTTCGCACAACCAAAAATTTATAGCGTGGAAATTTTATTCAGTATCACTTGGTCGGTTGTATGGCCTTCAATGGGAAAATGTTGCCAAGTGTATACTTCACAGCTACAAATATTCATAATGATGCAAATATCACAATAACCATAATTCATTATGTGCTTTCTCATTGGTCTGGCAATATTCCTGAATTTTGTATCTACAATTGGACAACACTTGTCGTCAAAACAAAAATCAGATTGTTTTTTGATATCTAAACATGCTTGTTGAATTGAACATTTTTCAGAAGGTAAAGGTTTGTTTATTTCTTGTTGGAACACTCATGACCATATTGATCAGATATCATTTTTCAGTCACATTAAAGAGGAAGGATATTGGGAGCTTGCCATCATTAATTGAATGTATTAAGAAATCATACATGCCAGAGCCTGTTTTTCATGTGTTAGAAGATATTGTTGGCATGCGAAGCTTTATTCTAGGATCGGATGGTGAGAGAAATGCATTGAACAAATTAATGACATTAGCATCCAAAAACAATCTCGTATAATAAAAATATGATGGGAAAGCACTAATATGCGACAAGAAGTATTCAACTACTACAAAATGGGCATCATCATCAAGTTTGACATTATTGAAACTCATTAGATCATCCAATATTTTGGTCAAATATATTGTTATTACAATTAGTTTATGAAGTTCATAATGCACACAGGCACAATATAGATATAAATTATTTTGGTTGCCTTGAAGAAATGAAAAAATGTATTAGATATATATATATCAATACTTTGGTATTTCTCATTCAGTTTGGTGGTAGTATTTTTTCAATAATAAAAGTGATATCATTTCAAGAATAACAAATGAATATATACCTTTGAAAACTACATTTATTTTGCCACAAAATGTTTCAAATGAACATGAGGAAAGAAACATTTTTCAATGGCAACAATCTCAAGGTATTATTAATTATTCATAGGTAAAGGAAAGAGAAATTTATATAAATCCAGAAGATCTTGTGCACAATGTGAAGCCATGGAAGACCTTTACAAGGGCTCAATATAGGATACTACGGAGGGATGCATGATCACAATGTTAGCAGATGGAGATGTCAATGGCTATCCATTCTGGGTTGGTAAGGTTATAAAGGTCATTACATAAATTGAAGATGTTGCAGGTGTTGAAGTAAATTGGTATACACAAATACACACCCATTCAATGGTGTGTACTAGACAGAGATGGTAGTTGATAAAAAAAATTGTGGAAAAAGAAAAATAAAGAGTACAAATATAAATCGTCCATGCCCAAACCTATTAAAATTGGAGGATGTTGACATACTTGTTTATTACTTCAATTTAACAAAAAGAGGAACTCTTTTCTTCAAGATGATAGCGATTGTGAAGAGGTTGTTACCAGAGGAAATAATGTTGAAATGGGGGTATGCTAAACCCAGTCATAGATCTAGAAGAATTTTGAAACATGAAATGGTGGGAATGCATGTGGACTCAGATGGGCACTAGTTGATGAAATACAAGAATATGAAAAATTTTCATGTAAATTTAGTGATTCATACGAAGATGTGAATTCTGATTGTGTGCAAGAAGATATGACTGATTTTGAATAATTGTCTAAGACAGTTTATATAACTGATGTTTACACGTTATCTTGAAATAAAAGTTTTGATTTCCATATCATGTTAAATGAAGTTATGAGTCATTTTCATGTTTGTTGGATTATATGTTTTAATTATGATGAGTTTTATTGTTTAGAATATCCACAATGAAATAATAACTTAAATATATAATTTATGTTTAATTCAATCTACAAGTATTAACATTTTGATTAATTTAGTCATGTAATTTGTTCATAATGTCATGGTTTAAATGTTTTGAAAACTTAGTGTTTTCTAAATCTATGGTTGAAAAATTTCCAGTTTTTTTTATCTTTAATGTTATGGTTGAAAAAAATTAGAAATTTAGTGATATTTAATGACATGTTATTATATGTATAACAACATGGATGAAAACTTATGGAACTTTAACGTGTTTTGGATCCCATGATTTTATCATTATCGTCATTACTAAAAAATGTTGAAATTATATGTGGGAAAGAAAAATGTTATTCTACCAAAAACATTAGTTTTTTTTTTCATTTATTTTGCCAAAAAAAAAAATTACTACCATTTTTTAAATATGTTGAAAATTAAACCTCAAAAATAATTGTTCTAGAATACACACTTTTCATTTTTGGACTGTTTTTCATGTTTTTTGACTGTTTTTCATGTTTTTTCTTTCCCCTTTTTTTGCTACAATTTTCCATTTTGACTTTATAGTTCCCATTTCAAAGTTTACATTGTTTATCGTGTAGTAGTTTCTAAAGTTCTAGATTAACTTTGTACTAGAAAAGGAGCTATTAACTTTGTACTAGAAAAAGACCTACAAACTTTTAGTTCAATCCTTCACATTATCAATTTGTTTGAGGTCACTTTTTCTTCCCTTTACAACATGACTGCCTTGACGGTGATGCCTGATGGCATTAGATCCAAGATCTTTCCTCCTTCTATTTATATAGACTCTTCTTGGAACATGGATCTTATTGGCTTCCTAATATGAGGTAGAATACACTTAATTGAAGGTTCTTGTACTTTTTCTTTTCAAGTAGCAATTTCTCTTTGAGATACATCTTTTTCATTTCGATTTTGTTGGGTGCATGAGATTGAAGCTAATTAGAATGTTGACATTGCTTTGTCATCTATCTTTTGTGTTTTAATTTTAATGCTATTGGCTTGCTAATTAGAGCGTTGGCATTCCTTTGTCATCTATTTTTAGTGTTTTAATTTTAATGTTATTGGGTTGACTTTTTCTACCTTGATTTATCTCGTAGAACAAAGTTGATGTTTCTTGGTAACATACTTTTCTTGTTTACATTGTTACATGTTCAGTTATGTTTCGTTTTTCATTATGTGTAATTCACTTCAAGCTTCCCTATTTTGCTTGTAACATGGGGCTTATTAGGTTCCTAAGATGAGGCAAAATACACTTGATTGAAGGTTCTTGTACTTTTTCTTTTCAAGTGGTAGCTTCCTTTTGAGATGCATCTTTTTCATTTTTATTTTGTTTAGTGCATGAGATTGAATCTAATTAGTCTGTTGGAATTGCTTTGTCTTCTATTTTTTTCTTTCAATTTTAATGTTAGTGGGTTTCTATTTTTGGAATTTTAATTTTAATGTTATTTGGTTGACTTGTTCTACCTAGATTTATCTCATAGAACTATGGTCCAAATGTAGCAAAACGTTGTGAAAAGAAGCCCTATGATTATCAGGAGCCACTACTTGATCAAACTGTGTTATCTAGAGAATATGGGCATATGATGCAGTGTCAAAGAACTATAAATGATGCACCTATCATTAATTCTAGTTTCATATCCGCATCTTCTCAAAAAATAACATTTTAATAAAAAAAATGAAATATTTTATCAACAAAGAGGACGTCAATGAAAAATATGATAGCATGGCCATCAAAGGACCTTGATGCTTCTTGGTGACATATTTTCCTTGCTTATGTTTTTATATGTTCATTTATGTTTCCTTTTTCATTATGTGTAATTCACTTTGCTTCCATATTTGCTTGGAACATGGGTCTTATTAACTTCCTAAGATGAGGTAACATACACTTAATTGAAGCTTCTTGTATTTTCCATTTTCAAGTAGTAGTTTCTTTTTGAGATACATATTTTTCATTTCTATTTTGTTGGGTGCATGAGATTGATGCTAATTAGAGTCTTTGCATTGCTTTTTCATCTATTTTTGATATTTTAATTTTAATATTATTGGTTTGCCAATTAGTGTGTTGGCATTTATTTGTCATCTATTTTTGGTGTTTTAATTTTAATTTTATTGGCTTGACCTGATTTACCTTGATTTATCTCATAGAACAACCTTCATGCTTCTTAGTAACATACTTTCCTTGCTTTTTTTGTTATATGCTCATTTATGTTTCCTTTTTCATTATGTGTAATTCACTTTTGTCCCTAGTTTCGTGGAAAATGGGTCTTATTATCTTCCTAGATGAGGCAGAATATATTTAATTGAAGTTTCTTGTACTTTCTCTTTTCAAGTAGTAGTTTCCTTTTCAGATACATCTTTTTCATTTCTATTTTGTTGAGTGCATGAGATTGAAGCTAATTAGAGTGCTGACATTACTTTTTCATATATTTTTGGCGTTTTAATTTTAATTTTAATGGGTTTCTAATTAGAGTGTTGGCATTTCTTTGTCATCTATTTTTGGTGTTTTAATTTTAATGTTATTGGGTTGACTTGTTCTACCTTGATTTATCTCGTAGAATAACCTTGATACTTCTTGGTAAAATACTTTCCTTTCTTTTGTTGTTATATGTTCATTTATGTTTCGTTTTTCATTATATGTAATTAAATTCAAGATTCTCTATTTTCTTGGAACATGGGTCTTATTAGCTTCCTAAGATGAGATTGAATACCCTTAATTGAAGGTTCTTGTACGTGCTCTTTTCAAGTTGTAGTTTCTTTTCGAGATACATCTTTTTCATTTCTATTTTGTTGGGTGCATGAGATTGAAGCTAATAAGAGTGTTGGCATCGGTTTTTCATCTATTTTTGGTGTTTTGATTTTAATGTTAGTGTTTTAAATCTAAGAGAGCAACAAAAAATATTAAATTTACTAGAATAAACCTAGGCCTATCATTTTTCATTTTAATTTGTTTTCCTCTTTCTTAACTATATCTTGAAATAAGCACACATAAATAGACCAATTTAGACCATATAATTAAACATGTATTATAGTTTTAGTAAGTAAATTCTATAAGAAGGTAATATAAGTGTTAAATTTACTAGAATAAAAATAGTCTATCATTTCTCATTTTAATTTTTAAACATATAAAAAGATCCATATATGGCATATAAATAAACATGTATTATAGCTTCAATAAACAAATTTTATAACAAGGAAGAATAAGTGTTAAATTTCCAAGAATGAAAATAAAAATAAATTAATAAATACTTTCAAACTTGGGTGATTTGAAGCTAAGTTGAATTAGTAGTATTTGTATCTCTAGATTGAACATAAAAATAAATTAGTAATTACTTTCAACCTTCAATTGAGTTGAAGCTAAGTTGAATGAATTACATATTTTTAGTTGAGTTGAATTAGATATCTCTAATTGTTTTCTTCTTGCAATTCTCCAACCTTCCAACCAAGTAGAAACAACCTTTATTGCTACCTATCCTTCTGACAAATTTGTCTAAACAATTATATTTTGTAAAACCTAACAATACCTGTATAAATATATTAAATTCATTTTATTGAATTTGTTTTTTACATAGATCAAAAAAATCCATTAAACATGGTTGAAAAATGGACATCATACATAGAAGTTTCTTGTTATCTCTATCCAGGGCAAGCGGTGATTGCTTGTGTGTTGCGAAATATTGTGACGGACCAAGTCCTCCAAAGGAAAAGCAATATACGTGGAATAACAATAGACAATGAAGCATATTATATTGCATTTATAGAATGCTTAGGAACAACTAGGGAGTATGGATCCAATGGAATTGTAGCCTTCACCAATTCTGAACATGTGTGCAACCAAATGAAAGGTGTGTACCAATTTAAAAAAGAGAGGTTAAAACAACTGCATGGAGAAGCAAAAAATATTGTTAGTCAATTTCAATCATTTAGCATAAGATGTCTAGTGATGTATTCTATGGGACAATGCCAATTCAAGATTTGTGTGTGAAAGATGAATTAGTGTTAAGAAGTTTTCTATAAATATTTATTGATGGAAATTGTAAGATATCTTTGCTATGTGTGTGCTTTTTAGTTATAAATGTGTCATTTTTAATGACCATGTGTTTTCTTTAATTTTATACCAAGTGTTCCCCCAGTATGTAAGCACATCTCACTGAACTTGACATGTTTTAGAAAATTTTGTATTTAATTTTCAAAATGTATGCGCTTCAACATTTGTGTTTTTAGTCTTGAGTATATTTTAAATGAAGAGCTTCAGATTATTACATTAATTTTCTAAATTCCTTCAATGTTTTTAAATAGCAATTTTAAGATCTTAAAATGCATGATGTAATTTCAAGGGTTACATCAATTAAATGCATGAGGTAACTTTAAGGGTTATATCGATTTTCTGAATTTTCTTAATATTTTTAAATAAAAAATTCAAATTTTTTAAATGCTTGAGGTAAATTCAAAAGTTACAATATTTTTTTGAATTCTTGATCTTTTAAATAACAATTTTAAAAAGAATTTTAAATGCATGACGTAACTTTTTAAATATCATGCATCTATATATCTATAGATATCCATATCATGGATGAGCATTTGCCAGATGATCCTTTGAGGCAAGCATTAATAGAGTCTCGTGCATCTACTAGAGGGGGAGGTCCATCGTTTACATTGTCCTGTATATATATGCATGTACTTAAATGACAAATAAGAAGAATCATATTTACGTACACATATATATTGAATTGATTTTCTATTTTTTAGATTCTTTGCTCACTATGTCGTCACCTGATGTGGTCAACATTCTCCGAGTGGTCATCATTCTCAGAGTGGTCAACATTCTCTAGGTGGTCATCAATCTTGTGGTGGTCAACATATTCTGGGTGGTCATCAATCTCGACCGGATCATCATCATCAACATCATTTTGGTAAATTATATAAAAAGAAATGTTAAAAAAAATTTGTACATGTAAATGAATTGTATGTAAATGAATGTACATGTCTATCTTGCATACCTGTATGAATACATTTGTTCACATGGTTTTATATTTATGTAATTTTATATATTGCTCCAGAAAGTGAAAATGTTGGTCCAGGTAGATGTAAGCAAAGCCAAATAGTTCAAGAAGAAGGCTAGACACCAACTACCACTTATCCATCTCATATTCCAGATAAGCTTCCTTGGGAGACAAACCTCCAATAATGCACATTACAAAGGTGCAAAACACACATATAGAACTGAGATTAACATAAACCTATGCTAGTAAATAATTCAATTAAAATTTTAAAAGCTCTAAACATGTTTATCCACATAATTAATATTTATTTTAAACATTTTAACTACTCTTAATATATTTAAAATAAATTGTGTCCCATAAATTCTATACATTAATATAAATATTTTCTTAAAATTACAATTGTAAAATGCTTAAAAAAAATAGAAAGGTTAATTTTATTGGACAAAGTATTTTAAAAATGATTTAGATATAACATTTTATATTATTTATTAATGTTTGTATTTTCTTTTAATAGGTTGAACACCATATTTTTCATCCAAAGATCAACTCTATCTTTTAAAAATGAGAAGTTTATTTGAAAGATTTAAAGAGACAACACATATAGACATTTGAAATGGATATTCTAAGTATGTGGATGGGAAAACATCATCCTTTTATATCGATACTTATGGGAATGCTTTTCCTCACAACTATCTAAAAGATGAATATATTAATATTTGATTTAAAATGATATATTATAAAAATCATCAATTAATTATAATTGCTCCGATCGTTTGGGGAGCGTTTTGTGAATATGTTGTCAGTTTTAATTATAGGAATTCGAAGCGCAGCTTCTTGTGAATATGTTGTCAGTTTTCATGAGAGGAATTTGAGGCAAAGCATTTTGTGAATATATTGTCAGTTTTCATTAGAGGAATTCTAAGCAAACAACTTCCTCATTTGATTCATCTCTATATAATCCCTAAGATTACAGGGATTTACAGCAATGTTGAATACAAGCAAATCTCTGTGAACTGGGAAGGGAAAAGGTTGCAGATATTGATTCATCCAACTGCTCCAATCATGTCGACTCTATGAGGTTCTCCAAAATGCATTGATGTAAATCCCTCTTATTTGTGTTTCATGCAGGACAGTATCAAGAATTCGTTCACCGAATACCACGGTGACCGGATGTTGAGTGAAGCAGTGAGGGCCATTAAGGCTGGAAAGCTCGAATTGGGCCCTCTTAATGTCCATAAGTGAGATGATGGGAAACTCTATTGCAACAACAATATAAGCCTCTATGTAGCTCGAGAAGCTGATGTTGAGTCGGTTGAGGTGAAGATAACGTTGGATGATTCCAAATCTCATGGTTTTGGAAGAGAAATGAGGGAGAAGCTGAGTGACCCCAATTTTGTTCCCAAATTATGGAGCGCTAGCCCATGAAACCCCGTGTCAAGCCCATGAGTCGAGCATGACATACAGACATGTTTAACCAATAGGTTGATGGGAGTTGGCATGGGAAAATGATGGACGAGGGTGTCCAGGGGCGTTTGTTTGAATGACCATGCGAGAGCTTTGGGCTGAATGACTGGGTGAGGGCGTTCGAGAGTGTTTGTTTGAATAATCATGCGAGGGTGTCAGGTTAAATGACCAGGCAAGGGCATTTGGCCGAACGACCAGAAAAACAAGACACAGCGGTTAGGTCGGCTCGTGGGCGAGCCGACTCGTTCGAAAATTAAAAAGAAGGAATGTATTGTGGTTGGCCAACCATGGAGTCACAATGATTCATGGAGGGTGAGATATATATACGGGTGTGCTTTGGCATTAGCTAAAGTATCATAATCAAACACACAATTCAGAGCGTCCAAGGGTGGAGCAAGGTGAAAGTGTGAAGGTTGGTCTACAATTTGGGCAAAGGTGCAGGCCGACGAAGTGCAGGGATGAAGCACCTGAGCTGAGCCGAAGGAGGTCATTTGAAGGAATCATGCAGGAGGTCATTCAAGGAGTCGTTTGAAGTTATCATGTAGGAGGTTGTTCGAAGTCATTGTTCAGAAAAGTCGTGCGAAGTCATCGGGCGAGGGCATTCGTGTAGGATCACTCGATGGCATTCGGGCAGGATTGTTAACGGGTGTAGCAAGGAATCCATTCAAACAAACGTTAAAGGAGTCATTTCAGGGCATGGTAGATCGTCTGCCCGAACGACAAGAGTTGTTCAAATGGTAAACCGGGTGAAGTCTTGAATGGGTGCATGGGTGACACGACCCGCCGGTGGACGATTTGGGCATTTAGTGGAAACGCCCGACGAGATGAACAAAACTTGTTCGAGTGAACATGCAAAGGCAAGTGAAGAGTTGGGCAGAGTTGTTCAGGCAACTGTGTAGGCGTGCCAATGAGCTGGGCTAATCGAGTTGTGGCAGTGAGTGTAAAAATATTCTAAGTGTAAATTTGGGGTTTCCTCAATATTTAACTTGTATATTGTAAATTGTTATTATTATTATTATGGACAGACTCATCATGGGGAGTTTCCCCTGCCAGTTATACTATTATGTATTTCATGTTAATTTTGATTCATGGTGTAATGAAGTTAATATGATGAATGGTATAACGAAACATATGCTTAGTTGTTGAAAAATAAACTAAGTATAGATGTAAAGGGTAGTCCATGATCACAAGTATTGGTGAAAAGAAAGTGGTCATTGGTACCGCACCTCCTATAGTGCGGTTGGAATATTACTGCAAGTGTAGGGGCATGACAGGTGGTATCAGAGTTGATTTAGGAGACCGTGACGAAGGGTTGATTCCACTATCACTTCATGACAGGTGGTATCAGGGATGGTGAAGTGAGTCAAGGAGCTGATCCCACTGCACTATCATGACAGGTGGTATCAGAGTTGATGGATGAGGGGAAGCTAAATACTTGACATTCATGATAGGGGATTCAGGTTTGCAAAGTGGAGTGTAATACCTTGTGATAGGTTTAGCAGGGGTGAAGCCTCGTGCTTGGGCCAATCTGAACAATAAGACATGGCAGGTTTGGAAGAATGTGAAGGGAAGCTCTTGCTGGCCTTATATAGGTTGAAGTGGATGAAAGAAGAGAACCCACAGATTCGAGATAAACTTGAAGTATTCGTAAAGAATGTTGAAGAGGAAATTCTTCGACTTGGTTGGGCAATGGAGTAGGTTGCAATTGCAGATTGCATTGACGGAGAAGAGGAAGCTGTGATGTTTGAGGATGTTGCAGACATGAGAACGGTGGAGGATGAACTTGAAATTTTTCAAGTTGGACCAGGATCATGCAGTTTACAGACATTGGTGGATGAGGAATCTCACATGGTTGAGCCTCATGATGAATTGAGTACTATTGATACTTGTGTTTCAGTGAGACTTTTTGAAGATGAACCATATGCAGGGAAGAGAAAAATCAGTTTGTCGATGCAAGGGAGGATATTGCCATGGATGTCTATGAAGAGACCGTGTACAGAGAGGAAAGGACCATTGATTGTTGCATGACTTGTTGGGGATGTTTGTGACCTTATGGTAGAAGGTGCAAAGGCCTGTGACAAGGGAGGAACATGATGATCATTATGGAGGAATGGGTCATGCTTTAGCCATATGGGGAATTCGCTAGGTGCCCGGCATGACTCATGGACAGATTGGAGGAGGGCACACACATGAGTATGGTGATACTTCGGTGGACTTCTCATGGCCGAGACCAAGAGGAAGTCTTGGTGGAACGTTTAGTGGGGGAGCCATGGTGGAAGAGACTCATGTGATGGTGATATGGTTGGGTGACCGAGTTCACTAGACCAATTTGCATAGTTGGATGAGGATGACCAATTGTTGTGATGGGTCTACCTAGTTAAACAACATGGGCAACTTGAGTCATGGACATTAGATTGGAGACATGGAGCATAGCAGTCTTATGCAGGGACATTATGCAAGAGCACTTGTAGAGGTGTCACTTATGGGCATCCAATGAGGAGTGCCAAGGCAGGGATGTTTTGCAGGTGGATTCCCTAATGTGACATGGAGATGTTTTAATTATGAGTCAATGGAGATGTTGTGCACTTGGGTACAACCAGACCATGGACTTGGTTGGAATTGTGAGCAGACTACGAAGAATTCTTACTACATGGAGAGCTGAGGCATCTTGCAGAGACCTTTGGGGCGAGACATGTATGCTTGCGAGAGTGTTGGTTGGAGATGACTCATGGAGCTCATGATGACATGAGGTTGTGACTTTTGGGGACTTCATATATGGTGGACTTAGAGGATCTGATGCATTGAGAAGCTGAGGTCAGGGACTTTGATGCAGGATGGGGTGCATACTTTTGAGTACATGTATGGGTGTGCTTGAAAGAGTGACTTGATGTGGAGGATCAATAGGAGACACTTTGGAGTGATAGACTTGCAGCGATGATGATGCCTTGGTGGTAACACTTGGGCATGGGTTGAGCGGAGACTTAACCACTTTTTACACATGGATGAATTAGACAGGTGTATACTTGTTTCCGTGGTAGACTTGAGTGATGGAACATTGCAGATATGACAAAGGTTGCTTCGCGAACCTAGATGTGGTACATGGAAAGTCAAGTTTGATGAGAGGATCTCTTCAATTCGAGGAGATGGATTTTACACATATGGATGATGACGTTGGGATGGATGCAGTTGATTTCATGTAGCCCATTGATACCGAACATCATGGACAGCATGTTGCATATGAGATGAGGACTACTTCATGGACTTAGACATGGCTTATATGGAGATGGTTTCTTGATCGAGTTGATGCTGTGCCAGGAGTATGAGAAACAACTGATGATGGGATGAGGATGTGCATTCTCATGGTTTGAGCATGACAGTTGCACTGATCACCCGACTAGTTCGAGTCATGGGGGCTATAGTAGTGTGTAGAGAGGTGTTAGCGTTGTGTTGGAGTATCATGATAGCAGTTCACACGATGATGATATATGATGAGGTTGACACGATATGTTGCAGTAAGCATGCATCTTGAGTTGAAGGGGCTAGCGTTCCACAGTGGAGCAGCGTGTGGAGATTGCGATGGATGTGGTTGATGATCATGGATTGGGGAGACTTTCTGATTTGTGGAGACATGAGCCTTTAATGGTTTGTGCGATGGCGGAGCAGAGGCAGGTAGCATGGGAATCTTTGGATGTTGGAGTTAGTGACAGTTTGAGACGTCATATGATGGAGTTCTTGAGGACAACAACTGTTTAGAGTGGGGTAGTATGGCAAGCCCATTAGTCAAGCATGTGGGACGGACATGTTTAACCGATGGGTCGACGGGAGTTGGCACAGGTGAATGATGGGCAAGGGTGTCCGAGGGTGGTTTTCTGAACGATCGTGCAAGGGTGTTGAGTTGAACGACTTGGCGAGGGCATCCAAGGGCGTTTTTCTGAATGACCATGTGAGGGCATCGGGCTAAACAACCAGGTGAGGGCGTCCAAGGGCATTTGTCTGAATGACCAAACGAAGGAGACACGACAGTTTGGTGGGCCGATGGGCGAGCTGACTCATTCGAAAATTAAAAAGAAGGAATGTATGGTGGTCAGCTAAGCATGGAGTCACAAGGATTCATAGTGGACGAGCTATATATATGGGCGTGCTTTGGCATTAGCTAAGGCATCAAAATCAAATGCACAATTTAGAGCGTCCAAGGGTGGAAAAAGGTGAAAGTGCGAAGGTTGGTCTGAAATTCAGGCGAAGGTGCGGGCAGACGAATAGCAGGGCCGAAGCACCCGATCCGAGCCGAAGGAGGTCATTCGCAGGCATCATGCAGGAGGTCGTTCGAAGTCGTCGTTCAAGGAGTCGTTTGAAGGCATCATGCAGGAGGTCATTCGAAGTCGTCGTTAAGAAAAGTCATGTGAAGTCATCGGGCAAGGGCATTCGTGCAGGATCGTTCGAGGGCGTTTGGGAAGGATCGTTCAAGGTCGTTCGAGGGCACGGCAGGGCATCCGTTTGAATGGTCGTTCAGGGAGTCGTTCGAGGGTGCGGCAGGGCGTCCGCTCGAACAACACGAGTTGGTCGAATGATGAACCGGGTGAAGTCTTGAACGGGTGCACGGTTGACATGACCCACCGGTGGACGAGTTGGAGGTTCGGTGGAAGCACCCGACGAGTTGGACGAGTTGACGAAACACATTCGAATGAACATGCGAAGCCAAAGGAAGAGTTGGGCAGAGTCGTTCGGGTGACCGTGTGGGCGCGCCGATGAGCTGGGCTAACCCAATTGTGCCGGTGAATGTAAAAGTATTCTAAGTGTAAATTTGGGGTTTCCTCGAGATTTAACTTGTATATTGTAAAATGTTATTATTATTATTATGGGCATACTCATCATAGGGAGTTGCCCCTCCCAGTTGGATTGTTATGTATTTCATGTAAATGTCCGTTCATGGTGTAATGAAGTTAATATGATCAATGGTGTTGTTGAAAAATAAACTAAGTATTGACGCAAGGCATAGTCCACGATCGCAGGTATTGGTGAAAAGAAAGTGGTCGGTGGTGCCACACCTCCTATAGTGTGGTTGGAAGAGTATCATCAGTGTAGGGGCATGACACTCCGCGCCTTACAACAGTTTGGCAGTATGGATGCATCCAACTACTTTGTAGACGACCTTTTGTTTTAAATTCAAGTGCTTGACTCTCCATGTTTTTGCAATGTGTTTTTAGTTTTGTGACTATTAATACATTTTAGAAAGTTTGTTCATGTGTCATTCTATGGTAAATTATCTATCTCGACTTCATGATATTTTAATTTTATTGGTAAAAGTTTTATTTTTGTTTTTTTAGATTTTTTTGAGTGGAGGGGGCTCATTTTATAGTTGAGTGAAGGAACTATGTAAGTATGTTAGTGCTCAATTTGGAGTTAACCCGTCTCCCTTGTGAATACAAATAAAATATTCTCTAAATTGAAAAGCAACTAAATACAAATAAAATATTCTCTAAATTAAAAAGCAAATGTTAGATATAATAAAAAAGAATATGCTATGCATGTTTAATTAATGGTTCATATAACTTAATATAATTTCATCTAAAGTAATTAGAAGAAAAAGAAAGAAAAAATGCTTAAACGTGGTACTTTTCAAAAATATTTTAACACTTTATTTAAATAAATTATTTGAATATCTATATTAACCAACTTAAGTGAATATCAAATTCATATATATTTATATATAACAAAAAAATAAATATTAAAAAAAAATATTTTAATATCATGTATAATAAAATATGCTACATAAATTATGAATAAAATATTTCAATATGAACTAATATTATTATATACTTAAAAATATAAAAATATATCAAGAATACAATTTATACAATAAAAAATTACACATTTCTAAAAAATTTAAGCTTAACTTACACTTCAAAAAAATTCAAATCTTCTCTACTCATCTTCTATACGTATTTAAAATAAATCTATACTCATAAAATTACATAAATAACTTAAAACTTAAATCATTAAATCATATAAAATTACATAAATAACTTAAAACTTAAATCATATAAAATTACATAAATAACTTAAAGCTTAAATCATATAAGCATATATGCGAATACATCCTCCAAACCATTATTATTATTGCTGCAAAAGGTTTAGGAATACATTTACACCGTACTGCTTCCGAATTTAAGACTTGAAAAATGCAGTTTTGATATTCTCTCTCATGATTTTCCTTTTTTGCATGAGTACTTACACTGACATCTTTTTTCACCCTTACAATCTATAAAAAATCCATATAAAATCTAACTACTAATTCACGTTGCTATTAACTTTTATTATCTTACCATATTATACGAATAACGAATTTAATGATATTTTTTATAATGAATTTAAAACAAAAGGACGTTTGTTTAATAGCATTTTAACGAATCTGTACGGCATGCATTTTAACATTATAATCTATGAATATCAATATGATTTTGATGTGAAAATTCGTACTTCAATCGTAATTTTATTCATTAAGTGATAATATATCCATTCTCTAACTTGGGGAAGAATATAATTTACAGTATTCAATATGTATTGACTGACTTGTCAACATTATTGTTTATTTTTACTGATTCATCGTGACAATTGCAAGTTTTGTGTGCATGCTTATTATTCTTGTTCATGGCAATGCATGTTGCTGCGTTTACCTCGGCATTCAATCATGTCTATGGAACTGCTCCAAACCTGTATAGTGAAAATTGAGATTTATATGGTTTTGAAAATCTATTCGTATCCTATTACTAGCGGCTGGTTTTCAGTTTCTTTTATGAGGTTAATTAAATTAATTAATTAATTTTTTTTTATATTAATAGGTGTTAATTTTATTTTTAGGAAATGTAATATTAATAGGCAATAATAAAATAGAATAATTCTCTATTGTTAAGAATTTTGTTGTATATTTTTTTAGACATATATATGTATGTTTTTTTCCTTTTATAATTTTTGGGCAAGGAATTTATTTTAATGTTTATCATAGATTGATGTCTATACACATTCACTAGTCATTTAATTCATACAACTCAGCTTATAAGTAATTAAATGGTATGCTTTACCACCTTATATTATGATTTCGTCTAGAGGCCCATTTTAAAACCTAGTATGAGGGCTATGTGCCATTTTGTCCATGCTCAATGTGGAGTTGACATCTCTGCCCTTTCAAATAAAAATAAAATATATTCTAAATACAAAAACAATGTGATTGGTTTTGAATGAATACACATATTTCATTAGTTTTAATTGAAAGCATAGTAAAACATCAATATTCCACTTTCATTGTAGCTTAGTGAGCTTGGTGGTTTGTTAATATTACAACGCAGTATGAAAGAGATGCGGTGAAAAAGTTCACTATAACTTTGAGAGTAATAAATACTAGCAATTGCACGACATGTTGCAAGGGAGGGTATGAAAGAGTAGCATAGAAGATGGAAGTCAAAATTTTATGCAATTTTATATATTTATCAGCATTAATGTGAGAAAAGCTTTGAAATTTAAATTTTACAGAATTGAGTTATATCATGGATTATACTTGCAAGATGGGTTCATTACTAATTAATAGAATATTTTATTGAATGTTTCATCATTTCAATATACATAATTTATTTTAAATTTGAATGGATAATCTCAATATAGATTTTGTGGAAAGTTTTAATGATTGAATAATGAAATTGATATTTAGTGTTTGCAAGGAGAAAATCACAAGCTTGCCTCATCTTTACAAGTCAAGCTCAGTATAATATTAGAAACACCATCTAAATCATCCAAAATATAATTCTATGGATAAGGTGTTCTATCTTGTACAAGTGAACTTCAACATAGTATTAGATATAAAGTAACATGATTTCCATGTTAGCTAACGTGAATTCCTCTTCCACATTTTGCCTTCTTTATCCTAACAATGGGAAAACATAAATATCTAAAAGCATATGAGAAACTTCTTTGAGAAGCACGTTATTGATTTTGTAGTGAAACTTGACATTCATTCACTCCACATATGATTCATAAGGAGATTCATAAACATAAAACAGGCTATCAAGCACTATAAGTGGCAATTTATCAATGCAATTAAATATCCTTTTTAAGTTCTCTCTACCAAGTGATTTCATGTCAACAACTTCTTCACTACTTGTAAAAATCCACAAGTGCGTTTTTGTACCAAAAGTGGCTTAGGTTGTGGCTTCTAGGAACCAAATCTTTCTACAACATACATTAGGAGTTTGCTTAAACAACTAGCCTCATCTAGAAATCATGTAATTCATGGGTGTTTGTACCCCATATCCAAAACTCAGAGGCTTCTATGATTGACACGCGCTCAAGCTCCAACACATATTGATCAGGGAAATGGAAAGATGATGAAGTTTTCATTCAACTTAGATGAATAGGCTATGATCAAGGAAATGGCAAGATGATGAAGTTGTCATCCAACTTAGGCTAAGACAATAAAGATAATTATTCATTCCAAGCGAAGAGCTTAATTTGTCTATGTTGTTCTTTTTTCTATTTTTTACCAATTGGATGTGGTTGTTTGAATGCTTTCTTTACCTCCTCTCTTTTTTTTTTTTTTTTTTTTTTCCAGCTGGTTCACGGACCCTGGTCAGTTGATCCGCTACTCCAGGTTCGATAAATCTGGGTGGACCCCACCCGAAGGGGGTCCACCCCTCGGTCACCACAGACCTAACCCCAAGAGCTTTCAGGTTTCGAGCCTGTGACCTCCCATTGGCGAAGCCCCGACTTGACCGATTGAGCTAACCCTTGGGGCTTGATTTCTTTACTTTTACTACTTAACATTGATAATTTTATTTAGTGGAGTAATTGTAATAGGCACATAAATCTAGATGGGTTTTCCACTTTTGAGGATAACCTAAATTAATGTATGATTTTCAAATTAACAAGTTTTGAGATCATCATATGATGATTTAAGGAACTGCAATAACATGATATCTCCAGTGACTTAGACATCATTTTATTCTTGCTACTATAGTTCCTTCCATCATGACTCGGGATCTCGAGGATGTAGAGGAATTGTTAAGGAAGTTGTACAAGGTGTGCAACCCATCCATTTATTCTAACAATTTAGGGGTTTGGATCCCATCAGATTGCTTTTTGGTTCTTTCTTTGCAACTTGCTTCTAATCATACCAATGCCAAAACACTGAGCCAAGGATAAATTATCTAATAACATCAAATAAAATAAAATAAATGATGTCTGGCAGCTATGATAGTAACAAAGTGAATGTTCATGCCTAATATCTTCCATGTTGTATTCTTTTGTTTCCCAAAATAGGTTATATATTGATTGCATTTTGTACTTTTATTGACAGAGATTCATACAAAGAAAGTATTGTTGTTTTAAGATATATTAATATATTTAAAGTTCCATACATATTTGGAATCGCAGATTGAATTCAATCCTTATTTTTGACCTTGAATTCCATTTTTATTGTTTACCTTGACACCTCCAAGCTAGCAAACCCCTAAGCTTTCTAGTGATCTTGTGATCAACAACGCATCAAAATCACTCACCTTCATCCAACCTGCACACACATTACAGTATCAATTACTTATAGATAGAGAGCAAGTTTTCTTAGGTAGCCATGGAGGTTACAGTTAGGTGAATTGAAATTCTCTCTTTCCATGCATTTCCCTTCCTATTTAGAAAAAATAGGTCACATTCAATTAATAAAGTAATTACATACCAATATTATTATTTTTTTCAAATTTTTAGTGTTGCAAATTTACATAATGGATTGTCATTGAAGGACATACAAAATGTAATCATATAACAAGAAAAAGAGTTATGTTATCTTTTCCAAAACCATTTTTCTTCGGAGAGAGATTGCTATACACTTGGATTAATAAGAATTGAAATTCTCTCTTTCCATGAATTTCCCTTTCTATTTAGAAAGAATAGATCATATTCAATTAATAAAGTAATACCCATATTATTATTTTTTTCAATCTTTTAGTGTTGTAAATTTACATAATGGATTGTCATTGAAGGACATGTAAAATATAATCATATAACAAGCAAAAGAATTATATTATTTTTTCCAAGACCATTTTCCTTTTGGGAGAGATTGCTATACAGTTAGATTAATAAGATCGAGTTTCTATAAATTACAAAATTGAAAAAATAACCTTCATTAATGTTATAAATTAAATTCATTTGTTTTTTTGGGTGAACGAAATTTATAATAATCGAAGTTTTCATGAGAGGAGTTAAAGTTAATGATGAATATAAATATATTTCAGAGAAAGAATATTCTAGGATAATATTAAATATTTACATGGAAGGTGTTCCTTTCGTTCCTTTCGAAACAATTCATTTGCCAATATTGTTTACGTTTTACTTATCGAGTGATATTTGTCCAGATGTACACTGACGACTTCTGTCCCGTGGTATGCTCATGCTTGCCAGAATCCTCCTTGTTCCATTGGGGTGTCCACACGTCTAGCGCAGAGGAAACAGCTATCGTTATTTTTGTTTTCCACAGTTGGTTGGAGTTGGGCGTCGTCCGTGCTCCCTCCTTTTTTTCAAAACAAGTTTTGAGAGTTTTTAATCTGTAAGGATTCCCGGGCCGGGAGAAATCTTGAATATAATCATGACCACTGAGCACTCTATCATGGTGAAATTGAACAGAAGCCTCACGAGTGGACATGCATGGCAGGGGAACAACAGGATGCCTCAGCCAATGCACCACATCATTTTCAAAGGCATGAGATACAAGCTGGTCTGGTACACAGGCAAGCTAAGAAACGGGAAACAGTGAAGGGTGAAATTCATGTTGAGCCAGAGGTAAACACGCAAGCCTACGTAAATAGTAATGCAAAAATATTGCGAGGAAGGCAAGCAATTCCAGATTTATTGACGAGGGTTGAAAGAGGGGGCAAATAGAGCTAGAGAGACTGTTGGAGCATCGAATAGTTTCAGACTTTTCACATGGCAATCGTTGAAAGGTTAGTAATTTGAGTTAGAATTGATGATTTACTTGGGATCATGTTTTTTTGTATTTTGTTTTCTCTGTTTCAAAGATGCAGAAAGTAAATTAATGACTACTAATTTTTACGAAATTCTCCCCGAAGTTTTATGATAAACACATTTTTAATAAGCTTGCATTTATGCTCAAAATGAACATGTTTTTCGTCCTGGAGTCATTTTCTCTTTTCATGTTTGTCTATTTTATTTGATACTTTTGTGTATTCCACGGATTATGTTGATTTGATTTGATTGTGTATTCACTTTCTGATATTTTCAAAACTTATTCAGTAACAGTTCAATTTCTACTCAAATATTGTGAATAAAATATAAGCCTTATATTTCTTTTTGTTTCAAAAGGAATGCCTCCGCGATCTTGTTTTTGCTAAAGCGAAAATTTCCCATCACATCATGATGTGGCCAGATCCCTACAGATTTCCTTTGTCGAATGCCCGGTAATGAATCCTCCCCTGGCTGCGCTGCAAGTAATATTATCTTGAAATATTGACTTTTAGTTATATTATTTTTATTAATATAATTACTCACAATTTTAAAAGATGCAATGATATTATTTTAGATAGAGAAAATTTAGACATTTAAAATATTACAATTTAATAATATTTTTTATTATATAATTTATATTTTAAAAATGATTAAAAATTACATTTACGAATACTTTTAAAAATAATGAAATAATGGTTGCCTGTGTTATCTTAAAAAACACAGTTATAACCTGGGAAGTTGATTTGTCAAGTTTTCTCGTATTTTCACTGCACAAACTCCATATGGTTTTGTCATGAACACCTCGTTCCACTCTAATAATCTGTCAAAAAAATTTGTCGCTCACTATAGTATATAGCAAAGTTACTGGTTTCACCAATTTCTCCTTATTCTTTTATGAACTCTAGAATGTCCTATCTCACAAATCTTAACCTTTTCCCCTTATTAACTAGGAGTTTGGCTTGGATATACATATCTGCACTATAAACAATACTCCCCCTTAAAGAGGTGACTAGGGCAGTTGCTTCATCGAACTATTGTAACTATATTTGTTCTACATATAATTCCCTGAATGGTAAATCGTCATAGGCTTCATTGGATACTTTTGCTCAAAGTGGAGGATATGCCTTACTCTTTATATATATATAGCCATATTATTTCATTAATCACTTAGGACCCCTATTGTTTTGAGATGTATATCGCCGCTGCTCATTCAAGATGTGGTAGCTCTTTTCTTATACATAGTAATGATATAATGATCCTTGAATACTTATATGTGCCTTGCTACAAAGTATCTCAGCCTCTTAATCTTATGTATGGCTTTGCATGGGGTTCGGTGGTGTAACTAGGTGAATGAATCCAAACCTACTTCTTATCACTGTAACGAGGATTACAGTAATACAAACCCGTGTGTTATACCATTTCTATGCTCAGAGCCTCAATGTGATATGTGGTCGATGCCTTATCTTTTTGTTCTATCCTTAAATTATCTTTAGCATGCAACCTATTAGCTTGCATATAGTTTTCAATACACCGAGTTGATTAGGCGCCTTATCGGCTCAAGGTTATTCATGGATACTTAATGCTGTAAGTGTTAACTGATGGAGACTTTATTTATGAGCACAGCCACCATTCCTTACTTTTAATGTCTCCATACTTTAATTAAATGTTCACCTCCTCCACCGTAGAATGGTAAGAAAGATTGTACGCTTGTTGAATGATGTGTTCAACACTGCCACGCTGATGCAGGGGTAACACAGCACACCCGATGTGCCCGTCACATGGGCAATGTCCGAATTTTGGCTTCCGTGTATAGCTCAGGTGGCGTGAAGTCTTCCTACAGTTGGAAATGCCTCTCTTCCGTGCCCAAACCTTTCCGCTTCTCTTTACATATGACCTTTACCGGTTAAACCGGGAGGTTTGAATAGGTGCCTTGGTTACCCGAGCATGCGTATGCACATAATCTTTCCTTTTTCTGCAAGTGCAAGACTGGGAGACTAAGGTTATCAATGGCCTACAACTTCAGTGTTGTGTTCTTACCTCCCGTATTATTTTTTATAAGGCCTGCAGACCGATATCTAGTGCAGCACGTCGCCTTTCTCTTCATGGTGAAATTCTAGGGGTTTAGCTCAAAATATGTGGTAACCAGATTCTCTATGAGTGATGCACGCTGCAACATTTCCTACCAGAAATCTCTCCCAACCTCTTTTCCATGTCGGGGAATGGTAATTCTTCAGGTAACTCTACCTGTGAATAATTTCTTATCTTTTATACCCATATTAGGATTGCGCCATTCACACGTTCCCTCTTACTGGATATTGTAGTTATAATAACTTTACTAAGGCAATTTTTGGCTGTGTGGGCATCAGTCTCTCTTACCGATATTTCAACAAAGGTACGGGTCGTGCTCTCCTATTGGCACGATATATTTACCACTCACGAATATTTTAATAGGTAAGATGCACACTTGACTCCGGGGTTAATCTGAATGTTATATTATATTAGGTGTGCTTATCTAATGCCCCTTATGTGTGTATGTGGTTGAATTTGTCTTTGGCAAGGTTTTGAACCTAAAGCATGGAATGGTGGTGCTATGGTTGGCAGAGTACACAGACAGACCCGTGCCCTCATTCCTCTTCTATGCAAACAAGAACTACCATCTCCCCAAGCAAATTTGGTTCGCTAACAGGTGCAACAAGGGCTTCCATTTTCCACTTGTCGTTTTTATCGACTCGTATTACCATCTCTTAGGTTTCATTTCTTGGTTTATTTTTCTATGTACATTTCCTAATTCCTTTTCTCTTGCGACAGAGATTCAGATGCAACTGGCAAGTTAATCCTCTTTCTGACAGGTAATTTGCGTTCTCTTCGGTGGATTATTTATATTTCCCAAATTAATTTAAAGCTACAAAGTTAGTAATGCTTACTTGGGTATCTTTCTTCTTCATCTTGCAGGTACACTCTATTCCTATAGTGGTTCATTGGATTTATGGACCTTCTACCACATTGATTAATAATTTCAGCATTTGGGGCATTCCAAGTTTGTTACGACAACTCGGCGGGGATTTCGGCATAGTTACTTTCACCATGCCTCCTGAGATACAGGGAAAGTATCATTGGCATGTTGTAGAATTTTGTTGTTGCAAAACTTTATGTTTGTTTTCATTTGCAGTGAATACTCAACTGGAAGCTTATATCAATAACGACTTCGCTTTCACTGGATGCTAAACTCGCTGGTTGTAATTTATTAAATTCAAGTGCCCCTGATTCCAAGTTTCGATTTTGTAGGCCTTAACGAGGCCCAAGCCTCTGATACTGTTTCCCTACCGTTAAATAATTTGGGACATCTTTGAATAATGATGGCAATAAAAGTTTGAGATGTTAATCTGAAATTTCGGACCTGCCTTAACAATTTCTTTTTCTTGTATAATATGCTTGGTATGTCACTGCCTGAGTGAGATGGGTTATGTTTTGTTTTCACTGCGTCGTAATAAGAGTTTATTTGAAGTTACCAGTAGCTGGGTTTTTAGCCTGAACATTTTAACCTGTCCTCATTTTTGTATACTGTATTTGGCTAGCTTGCCAAACAGCTACACTCTATTACATTTTGGGAATTCTCATTTTAAATGGCTATGAGCATTTTGCGTTCAATTCGACGATTCCAACTTTTACAAGTTCAGGGATCATGATAGTCATAATGACATGGTAATAAAGTGACTAATTTACTCCTATTATTATTTCCTGCATTACTTACATGGCTATGAGAAATATGCAACCCTTAACTATTGTACTCAAGTATTTCTCCCCCAATTTTGTGCTAAGATTCTATCTCGCTTATATAGAATGTGCTTCCATTTTTTGAGGTAATAACTAATACGTTTTTCTATACAACATCATTATAGTCCTAGACTTCCAGATCCTTTGTATTGTTCTGAAGAAAATACCAGAGTTTGCATGTATCGTGGTGATACCATATTCTGTTTATAAAAGCTTGCCTAGTATTTATAAAATGCTCAGCATCTATTTTACCAATTGTTCTATGTGTTGCTATTCATAATTTTACCTTTTTTTAAAAACACAATATAGGTATTGTTGAATTGGCTTGATTATGCTGGACTCCATTATATTCTTTAGTCGTATCTAAATTCCAGTATTTCTAAGTGCCATTCTTGTCTTCTGTTATATGTATGTGTGTATACAAAATAATGTTTATTTCTCATACCTTTTTATTTATTCTTAACTGAGTGTCATCTTTTAGTGTTCAAATATGTATACTTCCTTTAGACCAATACCCATTTTTGTTTCTATTTTCTGAATGAAGTTCTTCTCAACCATCCTAAGTTAAATACTCAGGTCTAAATATCTTCCCCACGAACATCCTGGTTATGAAATCAAATCAGGCAGTTCCCATTTAATGGAGAATCCTATGCACAAAATTTACATTTCGGTGATATTTTCTTAGGGATTTCTATCAAAAGTGTACCAATTCTATCTATAGTCAATAAGGCTTATAACCTCCCAAGTTTTCTCTAATTGAACTCCTAGTCAATAGTAATTCATGTAAGGTTGAGAATTCTACGATGAGGGATTCTTGGAGCTTTGCTACCCTAATGACCATGCCGCCATGAGGCAAGCGGTGCGGAACACCTCTGAAAACTAGTGAACAGACGACCAGAAGTGGACAAACATTTCAGAAATGGTAGAGGAGACTAGGAGGGGAGAGATCCCCTCCTACAGGGATGCGACAGTGGGAGAAGCAACTAGTAACAGTAAGGAGGAAGCTGCTCAAAGGCCTCCACCACCTCTTCTCGGAGCACGCTGGCAAAGCAAGAAGAAAAGGAAGATGTTTCCCTATGCAGCGGAGAAACTTAGGTTTGTCATTTCGACGAACAAACTGGAGAAGTATAGAAGCTATATGAAATATCATGCACTAATTTGCAAGTTCATCAAAGTGTGGCCCTCAGAAAAAGAACTGACAAGATGGATTAATCAGAAATGGCAACCACGTGGCCACATCAAACTGAAGCCGGGAGCTCGTGGATTTTTCACGGTAATCTTCTCAAACCTGCAAGATAAAGAGAAAGTGTTTGAAAACAAACCATATTTCCATAATAATGCAGCGTTATTTACGAGGTATTGTTATAACCCGGACCAGAAAAAATTCCTAGCAGCACTGGTATGGGTCAGACTGCCTATGGATTTTTAGGATCCAGAGATTCATGAAGGAATAGGGAACACCATAGGCAGTTTCGTAAAGAAAGCAGAATAAAAAAAGAGAGGGAGATACACCTTGTATGCAAGAATATGTGTATACATGAATATAGCAAACCCCATACGAGGTGTTGTCGAACTTGAGTACCATGAGGAGATTTGGGAGCAAGCCCTAGACTGTGAACACATACCATTTAGATGCAAGAAATTCCATGAATATAGGCACCAATTTGAGTAATGTCGTCTAAATGTAAAGGAAGAAGAAAGAAAGACTAAGAAACAGAGGAAAAACTAATGAAGATGATGAGGGGTTTCAAAAAGTAAAACACAAGAAGTCAAAGAACCTCAGAAAAAAGGTAGGAAAGAGCAGCCAACTACAAGTCAAAAAACGAATAGGTATGAAGCATTACAAACAGAATAAGGGGAGGAAGAGACTAGAAAGATGGACTACCAAGAAGGGACATACCAGCAAGGAGGGGGGGAAAATGGATACAAATGAAAATAAGCAGAAAAATAAAAAAGAGACAGAAGAACAAGGGACCCAAGAAAAGGAACTGCACTAGGAGCGTGAAGTGATGGAAGTAGACAAAAATAAAGGGGATGACACAACAATAGTGAGGAAATTCTAAAAAATTTACTAGACAAGTGGAAGAATCTGGACGAAAGGTTTATCCCAGAGGAATATAAAAAACTATCAAAGATATATTCCAAAAATACAAACAAAAGCAAGAGAGTGGGAAAACAGGGATGAATGAACAGCTAGGAATGCAGGATAATAACCAGGAGCATCCACAAAAAGGGAAAGGAGGGAAAATAGGAAGGAAGAACCTACAAGAATCCATTCAAATAATGGTTTAAATTCTAGTTAACCCAGGAAGAGTTGTACCACTTTTAGCGGTTTTCGCCAAACAAACCAACAATTTCAATGATTATTACATCCTAGAATATGAAAGGGCTTAACAGTAAGGGAAAGAAAAGATACTTGGCTAAGGATTAAAAAATAAAAACCTCAAATAATGTTGCTGCAAGGAGCAAAAATAACGAGAGCAAAAATGGAGGAAATATTACAGAAAATTAAGCCTTATTATGAAAGTATGACAATAGATGTAAAAGGGAGTGCAGGGGGAATAGCAATATTATGGAACCTAGAGGAAGTAATGGCAGACCTTCGAATAGGAATGCGAAGGATTCTATCAGGGAGATTCAGAATGGTAGGACATAAAGAGTGGTTTTTGGTATCAGCGCTCTATGGACCCCACATACCGATTGAGAGAGAGGCCTTTCTAACATAGTTGTGTTGAATGGAAAACCTACATATAGAAAATATCTAGGTGGTAGCATGAGATTTTATTATGATAACAACCACAGCGGAAAAGAAAGGAGGACTACAACGGGAAGATGCAGATATGGTGAGATTCAAGGAAACCCAGACAACCCTCCAATTGATTGATATCAATACTATTAATGGTAAATATACATGGAATAACAGACAAGGAGGTAGTAGACAGATAGCTTCTAGTCTGGATAGATTCTTAGCGACATAACACTTCCTAGGGAAAGATATATTTTATGAAGCAACGATCCTACCTTGCCAAGGATCGGATCATTGGCCAATAAAACTGGAAATTGCCATGAACAATCAAAATCAACACAAATTTTTGAGGTTTGAAGCCTTTTGGCTAGGAGACCCAACTCTCGTTGAAAAAATGGAAACCTGGTGGCAGAAACGCGAACGAATAATACAAGCTAAGAATAAGATGCACACACTCCAATTGAGACTCGAGGAACTGAAAAGAGAGATTATGATATGGAGTAAAGAGGAATTCGGTAACATCCATAAAGACAAGGAACGATTCCAAATAGAAATGCAAAGGATACAACAAAAAATCATAGAAGAAGGAAGAATGGAGGAGAGAGCAAAGGAAGAAGGGGAAGTGCTAATCAGACTAGAGGAAAGGAGAAAACAGGAGGAAATTCTGTGGCGCCAAAATTCAAGAGTTCAGTGGCTAATAGAGGGGGAAAAGAACACACAATTTTTCCATCGGTAAACGCTGCAACACAAGCAGCAAAACCAAATCTTCTCCCTAAAAAACAAACAAGGTAACAGAGTTATCCAACAAGAGGAAATGGAAAATATCCTAATACAACATTTCAAGGGCATATTGACAGAGCCGCAAAGCAACTGACATGAAGAGATAGCCAAGATAAAACAATTCATTCCAAAAAAAGTAAGCAGGGACTAGAACCTTGTGCTGCTAAGAGTGATTACGAAAAAGGAGGTTTGAGGAAGTAATCAAGACAATGACAAAAAACAAAGCTCCTGACCTGGATGGATTCACAGTGGAGTTTTTTCAAGAAACATGGCGGTTCATGAAAAAATATATTGCTAATGTAGGAGAAGAATTAAGAAGCCACAAACGAATGCTTCCAGCGTGGAATGCTACCTTCCTGGCCTTAATACCAAAATTAGACCAAGTTGAAAATCCCCATAACTTTAGACCTATAGCTCTATGCAATGTAATATATAAAATCATGGCTACCATAATGGTAAAAAAATTACAACCCCTCCTCCCAAAATTGATAGCAAAAGAACAAACAGGCTTTGTGAAAGATAGACAGATAGTGGATGGGATAGTATTTGTGCAAGAAGTGATCCATACCCTAAAGAAAACTGGAAATAAAGGAATGATGATGAAACTTGATTTAGCGAAGGCATATGACAAACTCAATCGGCAATATCTACATGAAGCCCTACAAGCCTATAGATTTGATGATAGATGGATTGCATGGATAATGTCCATGATATCCACTCCTAGTATGCCAATCCTTCTAAATGGAACCCCAACTGAAACCTTCAAGCCTACCTGAGGCCTACGATAGGGAGACCCTCTCTCTCTGTTCTTGTTCATCCTAGCAGCAAATGGCCTAGGTCACTTAATTAACGCTAAAGTAAGCAGAGGAGAATTCAAAGGGGTCAACCTATGGGGAGAAGATTTAACTATCACATATCAACAATTTTTGGATGACGTGATGATGTATAGCCAAGCAAACCTCAAGGAAGCAAAAAAACTCGGGGAGATCCTAACAGAATTCAACAAAGCTTCAGGAATGGAGGTGAATAAAGAGAAAACTAAAATCTTCTTCTTCAACACACCAAGAGTGAGACAAACCTTTCTGGCAAGAACTTTTGGGTTCCAAATTGGGATATTCCCAACAAAATACTTAGGAATACAACTAAGTGATCAACAGTATAAAGTAGAGAAATGGCAAGGCCTGATAAGGAAAATTCAAAAAAGAATGGAAAATTGGATGTTTAGAATGCTCAACACACCAAGCCATGTCATACTCCTAAAATCAGTCCTACATGCTATGCCAATCTACCAAATGGAAAGTCAAGTGATCCCGAAGACCATATGTTAGAAAATGGTGCAAATCTTTAAAAAATTTATATGGCAAGGGGCAAACAAAACAAAAAAATGGGCCCTGCTTTCATGGACATGGTTAAGCAAGTCGGTTTCAGAGGGTGGTCTGGGACTCAGAGACCCAAACATATTGAACCAAGTCATGGGGGCGAAATTATGGTGGAGATGGATTCAAGGAGGGAATGACCTCTGGAAACAAAAATGGGAACAAAAATATTAAATAGCACGGACTCCAGAGGGTAAACTCTGAACCTTGAAAAAAAATAAAGGCTTAGCGATTTGCAACCTAGCCAACATGAATAGAGCTCTGATAAGAGACAATAGTTTCTGGGAAATTCGAGAGGGAAATAAAGTAGATTTTTAGTAGGAAGGGCAACAACAGAGAGGTAACCTAAGTCAAGAACACCAGTGACATGAAGTACAACAGTATACAACCCAAATAGTGGAGGATTCAATGAGAAACTATTGGGTAGGGAACCAAAACCATTAGTGGAGATAATGGAAGATGAAGAATAATTGGCCTGAAGCCCCAGAAACTGATCAATGGACTCGATATCCCAAAGAACTGGAAACTAGGAAAATAGCTATCAAAGAAGGAACAAACATAATAATATGTGGCAAGTGAATTAAAGGCATGTTCACAATATCATAAGGCAACCACTTGAAAACAGGTGGAGTGGGCAATGCAAACATGAAAAGATGGAAAAGAATCTGACCACTAAAAATCTGGCCAAAAGTGGCGTTTTTTACCTGGACAATGCTACATGGGAGAGCTCTAGCTTAGGATAAGCTAAGATAGAAAGGGATGCATGGGACCTCCCGTTGTGTGCTGTGCCAACGTAAGAGGAAATCATGGAGCATGTTTCCAACTCCTGTAACGTAAGTAACATCCTATGGAAAAAGCACCAAAAAATCTTTGGGATTACAGAAATAAAGTTAGAAAGCATTAAAACAACAAGTGAAATATGGAGTAGCAAACCGTAAAGAAACATCATCCTCAACCATTCATAGAACCTCTCAATCGGATTCTTCTTGTGGAATCTCTAGAAAGCCCCATTCATAGAACCTCTCAATCGGATTCTTCTTGTGGAATCTCTAGAAAGCCTGAAACAGGGTAATATTCAAAATAGCAAAAAAAGATACAGGGGAAATCTAGAACCAAATTTTGGGGAATATAAAGGAAAAAATAATTCTGGGAAATTGGATAGAGGAAGACTGGAAGAGGGAAGGTATGGAAACTAGCATCATGAACAGACTGGAAATTAAAGTAAAAAATACAAGCAGTGAAAGGAAGATACAAGATGCAGAACAGGTAAGAGTGGAAGAAAGTCACAGGAACCCCCCCCAAATGATTCACAAAACTAAACTTTGACGGGGCAGCCAAAGGCAGCCCAGGGGAGGTGAGTATAGGGGGCATATTCAGAGCTGAAGAAGGAAGGATCATAAGAGTATATGCAATGGACTCCAGCATGGCCACCAACAATGAAGCAGAATATCATGGACTAAACAAAGGACTAGAGATAGCGATATGAGAAGGATACCAAAGATTCTAGATAGAAGGGGATTCTAAGTTGGTCATAGATACTATAAAACAAATACAGCAAGGATTAAATGCGGAAAAACTAAGAAAAAGTTGGCGAACGGTGTGGGTAATTAAAAAAATTGAAAAGAAACTTCAATGATTGGCATATATTATCGCATCCTATGTGAAGAGGAAAGGAAATGCCTCGGCGGATCTCCTCGCGAACTGTGGACGCCAAAACAGAGAGCACCAGTTAGACACGGGAGAAATAGAGCTCAACAAGAATGAGGAAATGGATCAGATAAAACAGGCAGTTGAGGCAGATCAGAGAGAGTAAGAGAATCTGAACGACGTCAAGAGGAGGGAAGAAATATGAAGGCATGTGCACGAAGATCAGAATAGATCATCCATGGAATAGAACAGAATGGAAGAAAGGACCGAGAGGACAGGGATGATGAAAGAGGAAAGAGAAGGGTAGACACGAGAAGCATAAGAGCAGAAATGGAAGGAGGTGGGCACAGGGAGAATAGGACAACAGGACCAAGAAGGGATAATAAAGGAGAGCCAGATGGAAATGTAGAGTCATCAAAGGGACAACAAGAGCAGCCAGGAGAATATAGTCATAAATGAAGCACGAAGGACAAGACATTTGGGTAGCATGCCAAGGAAAGTGGGCCGAAAAGTGTGCCATGGATCGTCAAAAATGGAGACAGGTTGAGGAATGGTTAAGACAAAGGAATGTTAAAAGTAAAAAGTATGAGGGATACCATGCATGTTGCATGCAGACGCGGGAGAAGGAAGGTGGCGAGAGAGAACACGTCGAAGGCCAAAGACAACTGTAGAATATAGAACAGCGGTTACAGACTGATGGGTATGTGAAAACTTCTCCCCCTCACTTGAACAAAAGTTCTTTCATGAAGCAAAATGTATGCATGCAGTTAGATAGGAATAGTTTGCATCACCCCAGTTTCAGTGATAAAGCTATGATAGTCTGGCTCAGGGGAAAGCCCTGCGACTCCATGGATCGAAAGGATGAATATAGTAGTAAGGAGAAGGGCTCACAGGAAAAGAAGGACCCAATATTCCTTGACCCCTATAAAAGATGGGAAGCCCCTAGAATGCCAAACCCTGAGATTATGCCCTTAGTAAGGCGAACCTAGAACACCCGAGTGAGAAAACATATGCCTTCCATAAGAACTAGAGAATTGGAGAAAAAGAGGGAGGGGAACCCTGAATCAGAGGAAATTAAATAGGAAGGGGGTTAGGAAACCTAGGAGAGATGGGAGGGGTCTGGAACTCAAGATGGTCCGCGCGGCCTAGAAAAACTACGCCACCTATCATGGAGTAACCCTCATCAAAGAAAACTTGGGACAGGAAAGCCCTAGAGAGGCTTTGGATTTGTATTCTAGAGTTAGACATAACTCGAAAGGACCCATGAAGAGGGATGGTAGTGGTACCCCTCAAATCACACGTTCCCAATGGATAAAACTTACCACTATGTTTATACTGTGATAGGTCTAACACATAGTGAAGGGTCAACAGTAACCCAACAAGTCTACCTGAAGGATCAGAGCATCGGGAAACTACCTAGCAAAAATATGGCACCTAGGACAAGCAAAAGGAATGTCAAGTAGGAAGTCGAAACAAGTAGCACGGGCCAGAAAAAAGGCAGAAAATCAACAGGTGAACAGGAAAAGAAACTAGTGGATGCCTACATGAAAAAAAATGTGCAAGAAATCCGGGAATAAATTTGGAGTTGGGAACGTGACTTAAGACAAAATCTTCAAGGTAGAAACCTTCCCTTGCATGAGTGGGAAGAAATGATACAAGACCCAAGCACTACAAATGGAAAACAATCTCTATATACCAGAACTTTGCAACTATACTAGATCATGAAACACATAGTCGCTCACGCTATGACCCTCCATCAAGAACACGTGGAAGGAGAAGTGGAAAACTGACAGGAGTGAAACAAAGAACTGAAACATATCAACGGAGAAGTAATGAAGGAATTGGCAACCATCTAGATCCAAACATGTAGGAACAACCTTGCTTTGGGCCGCATTGAGCAAACTTTGTCTGAGCTAAAGTGGAAACTGTTTCAGCAGGGACGAAAACTCCTAGGCCTAGGATTAAAGCCGCAGAACAAAGGAAAGAAGATGATGACCCCGGAAGAGTAGGAAACCCTCCAGATAGCCTCCTTAGATGAGGAGTAGTCGTTTTCTTCAGTATCTTTGTCTACAGTTTTTGAATGTTTATGTCTAAAAAACCAGAGAGAGGTACTTGGGAAATTTAGATGTTGATGATGAACTTATTTAAGTTTTGGAATGGATACAATGCTAAACGATGGCCACCTACTTTCCTTCGGGCATGTGGCTGGTTAGTCAATAAGGTGGGAATGTAAATTTTGAAAAAGAAAATATAGAAAGTACTACCTTGTTTACAAAAAAAATAGTTTTTCATGTAAAACTATTGTTTCGCCATGGTAGCCACATCGTTTCTGCATGCATATAAAATAAAGCAACATTCTACTGAATACAACCATGGCGGCCACATATTTTCTGCATGTAGATAAATTAAAACAACATTCTACTAAATACAATTGTTGTTGTTACTCCGAACAACTAACATGCATCTTACACCATACAACATAATTTCCACACAAAATATTAAGTATTGTAGTTCAACGCAGCAGGGACCTAACTAGTTGAAATAAAATCATAGAGAAAATAATAAAATGAAAAATTAATCATCAGAGGAGTACTTGGAAGTTCACACCTGCTCACCACCCAACCTAGAACTGTTCTCCTCAATTCACCCCCAAGCGGAATTCTCCTTGTCAGCAATTAGCAACCCCATGTTGATTGCTTCATCAAGTATTTAATACTTGTCTTCCATAATAAAATGTTTTTAAAGTGGTTTCCCACATTTATTGATCATTTTAATCCATTTTCCTAGACTTTTCCAGAAAATAATCCCTTTCTCTCATGCAATTCTTTTATGTTTTTTCCAAGCTTAACATCTTTCTCCAACTAAGCAACTTAATGGATCTTTCTCTCCCATCCATTAAGATTATCTAGAATTTTATCTAGATTCCTTATCATGAAAGAATTACCTAATCTCATTTATGTACGAGATTATATTCTTTTGTTTTGGGAAGATTCTTGTTTCTAGGTGTCTCATTCCATGTACCTATGCTCTACTTATTTATTTATTACCAATTATTCATTTACATCATTGTTCCCTTATTTTTCATGGATTTCCCACCATTCTAGTTAAAACAAGATTATAGTAGCAGAGGGATATTACATTCTCCTCCCCTTTAATTAACACCATCTTCGATGTTTGCTATCTAATTCCGCATTTCCTTGAACTCTTGTTGGATAACATTCTGCAACTTCCCTTCACATGCCCATGTAGTTTCCTTAGAAATACAATGTTTCATTTTTATTTCAGCCTAAATTTGTTCTCTTCCAAAACCAGGTATTTTTCATGGATTTTCCACCATTCTAGTTAAAATAAGATTATAGTAGCGAAGGGATATTACATTCTCCTCCCCTTTTATTGACACCATCCTCGCCGTTTGCTATCCAATTCCAAATTTCACTTAACTCTTGTTGGATAACATTCTGCAACTTCCCTTCACATGCCCATGCAGTTTCCTCAGAAATACACTGTTTTGTTTGTACTTCAAGCTAGATTTTTCTCTTCCAAAACCAAGTTTGAAGGATTTTGGTCCACCTATCTCCTTCAAGTGCTACCTGCAACACTTGTTCAAGCACTAGTGTGAACTTTATCATGTACACCTTTCTAAATGTCTGCTACCCAAAAATAAAATATGATGACCTTTATTTTAACTAATAAAAAGTTTTCACAATTTTCTCAATATTTCTTATTTTGACTTCCCTTGAGTTTCTAATAGCAAAAAGGAAAATGTCCATTTTTCCAATATGTGTGTACTCATGCTCTATGCTTGCTTCTTGCAGTTCTTCTTTAGTAATCATCTCAATTCACGTACATTCCAAGAACCATGATATTAGTAACTTCAATATATTATCATAACGCTACCATAATTCCTTTTCATTCTTCTTATTCACACTACATCTAATGTCATGCATATGATCTATCATAAAACTCAAAATAGAACTTTTCGTATTACTTCCCCAAAAGTCATAGTAATCACTTGATTATTTGTTTTAGTTAATTTTTCAATATGTATCTAGTATGCCTGTCTTTTGCATGATAGATTACTTCTACTAGTGTTATGCTTCACATGTACTTAATCAATCCTGATCAAGTTAGTTTGTTACATATTTCCATTCCCTTCTAGAAATAAGTGAAAGTATATGGCTATTTATAATCTAGATAATTAAGGAGTGTCTTGATACATTTAATATTCATGGTTAGCGTCTAATTTCGTTATGCGTGCCATGAAGCCTTCCATACTTCACCATTATTACATGCTTTTGTTTCTAATTTAGTTCAAAGATTTTCTTCCTTTATCTGGATTGTACCCTTTTACTTATTTTTATTTAACTATTTTTCCATTTGATTTGGCTATTCAGATGATCTAAAGGTACCATTATTTCTATTTCTAGTGGTTTATGGGCATCATTTTTTTTAATCAGACGGTCACAATATGTGGTTATCAACATTTTTCTACTGCACCTTTCAGTCTATCCATTCTTTTTCCAAATTCACAATGCATATCCACCACTGGCTACCTATTGTGATTCCTATTTTTTAAAATTAATATGATGGTATACTACATACTATGTGCATTTCATCCATACACAACAACTCTTAATGCAGAGTTGAACAAGATCAGTAACAACATCACTGTACCATATAAGATGCTCATATATTCACTTACCTAGTTGTATGACCATTGTTACATGTGACACAAAAAATAACGAATGGCGTTTCCACCTTGCTCATATCAAGGTACTAACTCTAGCAGTCTATAGGGTTCATATGATGACATTAGTTGTTCCTTTTTCTATTTAAGCAGATTCGACAGTTTCTATCTTATCATCAAAGCAACTTTTAGTGGGACTTAGCTATGACCACTCTTGAATTTTTTTTTTTTTGATTTCAGAATACAAGTTGAAATCATTTCCTTCATATTACTATAATTTTGAGGTTTCTTATATTTTTATTTGGAGCTAATGGGTTGTACCACTGTGACTTGTGTACCTTTAGGTGTAGAGCACCTTACTCACCATTCTCATATCTGGTTGGTGGTATCCCAAGGTAACTTAATCAACCAATTCATATAGGTTGCCAATGTTTTCTTAGGTATACCCTTGTTTTTAACTTGATCGTTTATGTATCTGCTCGAATTATTATGCATTGTAGGCAATTTCTAGTCTTCATTTTCCTTACAAAAGTGTTTGTAACCCCCCTTTATTCATAGAATGCAAATTCTCCATAGAATGTGTTACTGATTTTGGTGACTTTGTCCCTTGTTCAGCCTTATATATCTCCCAGCACTTGTCCTAATCTAATATTCTTTGTACTACTTGGGATTATAGGTGATAATAACCCTAACATGTATACATGATTTTGGGTTGGTATAGATGAAAACTTTTGCAATATATTCCCAAGACACACAATTTTGTTAGTTGTAGTGCCCAAAAATGATGTCTTATTCATCACACTATTTATCCTTTATTAACATAAAAAGTGGATCACATCCTCTACTTATACATGCCCTTAGTTGGGTTGGAAAATAATGGTTATTATTTAGACGTCTTGTATCACAAGTACAAGAAGTTATCTTTGCGTCATGACCCAAACCACTTCTATAATTTTACACATGTGTGAATTATGCTTTTTCCCAAATCCCTCATATATTCCTCTTTTGTTGTCTATTTCCTTTAATACTAAGGTGAAACAACCAAGTAGTGGAGAAGAGATCAATTTGTTGTACCCTTCCAACCAGCATTCTCAACTAAGGTTTGGTGGCAAGGGTTTCCACCATATACCAATATCTTCTAGAGAGGGGCTTTGGAATGTAACCCCGTCAGCATAAAGACAATGTAGATGATACTGCATAGATAGAAAATTAGTTTGGGAATTGGCATTAGTTAGGTTGATATTCCCCATTAATCATGAATACACATAATTACTGTTAATTTGTATTATCAACTTCAAATTCCAAAGTAAGCTTTAAGCTTGTACAATTAAGCTAAGCAACAAGCTAGTAGAGTACAGACCTCAATTTATGCTAGCTTAACCACGCTAATAAAGGTTGGTGATTCTTCTTCTGTGTCATCCATTTCCCATAATACAGGTTATTACTATAGTAAATTTAATAGCTTGATTCATCATGAATTTTATATAAACAATCATTATATAACAATCTAGAAGATTTGTATGACACAACTAATCATGAGCATTTCCATCACTATTAATATTTTTTGTTTTGCAGTTGCGGTTTGGCCATTGATTTCATCATCAAGCGTATATCCTTGTTATCCCAGTCAATGCTAGTTTTCGAACATTAAGTTGTTATGGAAACTTTTAGTTGTATAGCGACATCTATGATGTGTTGTTAAATTGATGCACTCTACATATCTAGTTCAATGAATTGTAACCATGCACTTTCCTTCCCATTAGGTCCAAGTGTTAAACCTAGGCTCTAATACCACTTGTCATGAACCCCTTTTTCCACTCTAATAATTTGACATTTTTTTCTCATTGTAGTATACACCAGGGTTACTGGTTTCAACAATTTCTCGTTATTCTAGTATAAACTCTAGATTTTCCTATGTTCCTTCCCATGCAGATTACCTCACAAATATTAAGGTTGAAAGCGTGAAATTGGATAACGCTTTTGTGAGAAATGGCCCCAAAAATTTCAAAATCTCAATTTTTTGGCCGAACAATTTTTTTTTTTGGCCAAAATTTTGGTCGTTTAGACTAGCACCGACCGTTAAATGGATTTTTTTCCTGAGTTGAAAAAAATTGGAAAGAAAATAGTTTTGCCAAACTATTGTTTCGGCCATATTATTTACTCGGCCGAAAAAAATTTTATACATACGACGGGCCAGACGTTGCTGCGAATTTTTATTCTTTGTTGATTTTTGAATGTGGTCTGTCGAGTATTGTGAGCTATGTTGATTTTTTAGTAAGGTCTGTCAAGCGATGTCAGCTATGTGGATTTTTGGGTTTGGTCAGTCAAGTGCTATGACGTTCATTCGTAATTTAAACTTACCGTGCTGTTGAGCGTGGTTGGTTTTAGCTGAAGCCCTACCGAAGTTGAAGTGGAACATTGTGAGGTTCATTCGTAATTTATATTTTTTGTTTATAGGAATATTTTAATTGGAATTTTTTTTAATGTTTTTTACTTTTTTGTAGCTTGACGCCAAAGGAATTTTGGTTGGTTGCACTCGTCATTAGCATCTTTCTCAACCTCCTCATCTAGCCTCCTCATCCAGACCAAGTAAGTCACCCAAGGCTCATTTATCCGTATAAATTGGAAGCTCACCTATTGGAATCTCATTTAAATATAAGAGAAAAAATTCTACCATGCCTCATATTTATATATTTGGAACATGGAATTTTGTTTAATCTCGATCAGTCAAACTTAAAAATGTAATAAGTCATGTAATTTCTTTATTTATTAATAGAAAATCATAAAAATATAAAAAAAGCTAATGAAAAAAAAATCCATGCCAATGTCTTTGTCATCGATGGCTCTCCAATAATCCGGCCTGTATAGCTCCCTGCCCTGATAGTGTTAAGCTTACGAAATAAAAAAATTGAGTACCATTCAAGATTTATAAGAGCTGGAAAATAACTTTTGCTTTTGCAAAAAGAATTGCATTGTGACACTTAGGCCAAGACTGAACAACAACTTCCATTGCCACTTCTATCGTTGAACAATAGCTTTTCAATGCCACCCATCTAAGATATGCCCAACATGCCACTATGTAAAGGAACCTAACATGCTAGACAAGCCAGAAAACAATTGAGTACCCACCCCCACATAAACAAAAAGTATCTAAATACTATTCTAATTCAACTTAATCATTGAGATCATGTTGCAAAAGTTATGAGAATTAAGTAAAGAGGTGGAAGAACTTCGAAGAAATTTTTGGAACCAACATGTACAAACAAATAAAATATTACATCCCTCGAATCAACTTGAACTGGCCAAGGCTATATAAATTTATTACATTGGTAGCTTTCTCTTCATTCTTCTCTTTATCTGTTGATACAATGTTGCATTATAGGTTTATTAGTACATTACAATCCCAGTCACTAACAAAGCTCATGCACAACATGAGAGAAAGCATGAACCTGACAGAAGTCCTGCATTTGTGCTTTCTAGGGATTCTTCTGTGTACCATTGTTTTGCCGGAAAATACAGATGTCACCGATGATAAAAATAAAAGAAGTATTTTTTTTTTCATTTTCAAATTTATTTTGAGGCTTTTGTTAATGACAAAATCTTAGCTACTAATCCATGTCATATATTTATTGGTGGATCCATAAATCTAATGTCATCCACATGTCAAAGGCTATAATTGTAAGAATGTGCCTTACCTTCTAGTTCTCTTTTATTTTTTACTAGTTTTACCATATCGTGTAGTATTTGCTAAAGTGCTAGATTAACTGTGTGCTAGAACATATCTGTAAAATTTTAGTTCAATCCTCCACATTATCAATTTGTTCTAGGTCACCTTTGCTTCACTTTACAGCATAAATGCCTTGACAGTAATTCCTGGTGGCATTACAAATATGATCTTTCCTCCTATCTATGCCAAATTTACCATATAATTATTGGTCGATACTTAAATCTAATGTGATCCACATGTCAAAGACTGTAATTGAAAGAATGTACCTTATTTTCTAGTTCTTTTTTATTTTCTACAAATTGTACCATATCATGTAGTATTTGCTAAAGTGCTAGATTAACTTCGTACTAAAAATTACCTGCAAACTTTTAGCTCAATCCTCCACATTATCAATTTGTTCTAGGTCACCTTTGCATGACTTCCTTTATGGTAACTCCTGGTGGCATTACAAATAGGATCTTTCATCCGTTTATCTATACCAATTTTTCCATGTATTTACTGGTGGATCCAACAATCTAATGTCATCCACATGTCAAAGACTGTAATTGTAAGAATGTACTTATTTTCTAATTCTATGTTATTTTCTACTGATTTTACCATATCAACAACGTGAACTTTGAAACAGGAACTGATACCATTACTCTTTTTTTGAGGTAGCAAAAAAATCAACCAATTTTGAAAAATGTTGATTCAGAATATATATATATATATAGCATAGTTTTGACACTTTAAGTTTTTATATGTACATTATTTTTTACAATGTTAGTGATTTGCAGGTTGATTTTAAAAAGTGTTGACACTGGATCAGAGTCTTTTCTTAGAAGAATTATTTTTTGACTTTAAATTTTCTAATGTCTTAAATGTGAATAATTATTTTCTAAATTTAACAATTTTTGAAGTAGTCTTCTTTTTCATATTTTTTTTTGTTTTTGTTTTATTTATTTTTTATAGTGAGGTCTTTATTTTTTTACATATTTAAATAAAAAAGATCGATATTTTAAAGTTTCAATATTATACATATTTATATATTGTTAATTAATTTTTCAATGTACATCAAATAATTGTCTCTAAAAACAATAATTTTTGACAATTGACATAAAAACTAACATTTTGAACATAAATATAACAAAACAATTACACATTTTGATATTTTTTTACAAGAAATGACATGTCAAAATCATAATTTTTATAGGAAAAATTCAACAAAAAATGGTTAAATAATAGTTTTTTTTTAATGAATTTCATGTCAAAAAATAATAATAGTCGCAATTTTTTCAAAAAATAATAATTGACATGAAAATTAAAGATAAAATCACATAATACAAATATTGAACAAGTAACAACATTAACTGAATACTTATTCTTCTCATAAAATTTTAAAGTCAAAACATTACATGTATAATGAATTAATAGTTACAAAAAACGAGCTTGATTTTCCAAGCATAACTTAAATTTAATCAATAATATCATGTAATCCAAACTCTTTATCTTCTAGACTTTCATCACTGTGTTATTCCACAATATTTTCTACTTCAATTTGCTCATTTTCCTCTTTTGATGGATCTTTGGTGTCTCTGAATCTCTCAATGTATGCCTTTGCAACCATTCCACCTAGTGGTGGTTGAGGTTCCTTTTCCTTTCTTGCTACATGTAATTCATTAAAATCTCATTTTCTGAACCCAATTTATTGCATTGCATCTGAAAGAAATTGAAAAGCATTAATTCTTTTCTCAATAAATTTGCATTGTACCGAGTCTTTTTAAATGACAATGAAATTTCTTCTTTTTTTGTAGGCAACATGGTTGTGTTGTACCTACTTATCAAGCACAAAAAAATAATGAAGTAAATTAGTATAATCACGTATAAATTAAGAAATAAGTTATTGAAATTCAATTTTATATAATAAAACTTACCTGAACCTAAGAATAAATCTAGAACCCAATCTCCTTCGTTTGAGCATAAGTCTACAATATAGTTAATCAATGACTATGGTTTTTTATAAATAATAACTATCTCTCATTTTTCTTCTTTATCTTCATATGTTATTTATTTTACAGAAAGCATCATAAACTAGTACTTGGCTATGACTCTTTCCATCTACCCGATTAAGAAGCATAGACTTATAGCTATCATCTTTTGTCCAACATTAAAACACAGATGAACTCACAATCACTTATAATTGGTTGATATTCATGGTTAATAAGATTTGACCTTTTTTTGTAACATGAAATAGTAAAAGTTCAATTAACTTGTACATAAATGAAGTTTTTAACATTAATCACACATACAATTTCATCATCTTACCATGTAAGTTGCATCCTTGAGTTTTCTTTCCCCTTAAAGCTTGTCAATAACATTGCTAATTGTGTGTCTAAATGAAATGTCACAAATATCCATAATGGTCATTATGTGACTTCTACAGATTCCTCAACCACTTTACTAAGAGATTGATAAGTAGAAAGGTTACTATCATAGTCAATGTTTGGGATATTGAAACATTGGGGAATATCTACAATAACTAGAGAATAATCCCTTTTAGGTATGAGTTTAAAAATGTTTTTGTAATCACGTTGTATTATGTGATATTGAATAGTGTCAATCCCATTCCAAATGAAATAACATTTTGATCAAGTTCAACATTACTATGACGTTGATTTTTCAGTCCTTTGATCTTAATTTTTTCAATAAAGTTTATGAAACGATCTAATGCTCCATTTGCATAATTCTTCATTTTTAATAAAATAAACAAATATATGTATAAGTTATAAAATAAAAATAGTATACCGATGAATAAAAATGAATGTATAAATCGACATATACTTTTAAATGCAAGATAGAAATATTTTAGTGTGATGTAGAACTTGAATCCGTGTAGTTGCATACAAAATCATCCCAACTATCTTCATTCAAAAATTTAACCATTTGTTCTTGTATTTTCATGTAAACCTTGTGACTGAATATATAAAGTAAAAAAGGTTAATATAATGATATGTATAACAAATACTACCAACAACAATATGTTATATTAAAATAAAATTATAATTTAGAAATAAGTAAAAATAATTCAACAAACTTACTTTTGAAATTCCTCACACATTTAGTCTAATGATAATTCCCCTGACTTCACACGAGATAATATTTTTTTGATAAGTTTTTCATCCTTCACTCCTTGCAATGTTTTCCAAGGTGTCATAATCATATCTTCTGGAAGTTGCTTTATTTCAGGACTTGATTTACTGCTGCTACATATCAATTGTTTAGACATTTGACCTTCTGGTTTTTAATGCCAATGTTATCCCATATGATAAAAATCTCATTAATAAATCCCCATATATCTCCAGTTCCAAATATCCACTGGAAAATGTTATCAATACCTCTCAATATATCAGAATGTAATTTTCCGCCTTTTGAATTGATTTTTTTCTCAATTTGATAACCTATTTTCATACGACATTCCTTCTGAAATTCTATACTAACCTTTGTATTATCCCCACCACATTTTTCTTCAAATTCATTATCAACAAATCTAACCCTTTGGATGAAAGTCATAGTCATCCTATACTCATTATCTATATCATGATCCCATGCCAATAACTTTGCTTCCATATCTGATAAACCAGCATAAATGATACATTTTGTTGTTTCAAAACATGGGTTATTAGGATATTCCTCCATAAATTTCCTTTGATCTTCTACGGAATGGTTCCCCCTAAGCACATAATCATTTTATTCAAAACATTTTGACTTATCAAATGATTCTTTGTTGGGAACTTGAACTGGATCAACAAGAAGCACATAATCAAGCACATGAGCATATGTATTGTACCTCATTAATGTCTTCAAGTTGTGAACATGCAGGTGGAGTGGCTTTCTATTTTGATATTTAAATTGTACTTCACTTGACATATACATTTGTTTGACATTAAGCTAAAATGTACGACCACCCTCAATTAATTTTGTCTTTGTCAAGTGATTTCGAATGGAATTTTATTTTGTTTTAATAATGCCATCCTCTAAATCAGCTCCTAGTGTAATGATTTCCCATCTTTCTTTTAAATTTTCACTAGGATATTCATAGATGGCCTTGAATTTTTTAGAATGATCAACTTTTATTTTCTTCCTCCTCTTTTCTTCTAGATAAGTAACATCCCCATCATCAACTAGAAAAAATACATTCTTGGGCATTTTCACTTTTTGTCTTTTATGGCTCTTCTCCTTTCTAACATAAGTTCTAATCTCATCGTCAGTAATGGAAACATATTCTTCAGCTTTAGTTTCAATTTCCTCCTCTTCAAAAGTAACATGTCTATTTTTGCTAGATTTATCTACTATAGGCATTCGTTGTTGATCCCTTGGATGTTGTTTTGTAGCATCATGAATTTCTTTTTTGCTTGTTTGTTTTCCATATCTTCTTTTGACCTTGAATAAAAACTGCTGACAACATTCATAATATCTTGTTCTATAAAATAAATGTCTCCCAAGATAATGGAAAGATTTTCAATAAATTTTTGTCAAATAAAATATCATATGCCAATAAAAACTAGGTTATAAAAGATATAATGATACAGTTACATTAACACAAAACACTTAAATATAAATAACAATACTTACGATATCTTGTGCAATCTAATTTATGATTTTCTTACACATTTTTATAGATTCATCTGTCGTGTCATACATTGATCATGCAAAATGATATCTAATATTGTCATGTGACTTGGGCGGTTTTGTAAGTACATAAACAACTTCAGTATCCGATATCAAACACATGGCTAGTACTTTTCGCAGTACCTCATAACTTCCATTATCATTATGGATATCAACATATAGATATATTTACAGATGTTATTTTCCTTCTATATCTTTCACAAATAAAATATGTTATGTATGTTTCACTTCTTGTGATTTTTTCCTGCAAGAAATCAACTTCTTATCCGTTGAGGCACTTGATAAATTTGTAGTTATTACCTTAGGTTTGGTTCACTTAGCAGTATTTTTTGAGGATAAACCTATAGTTTTAACAGCCTACGGTCCATAAAGATTCATAAAAATATTCCTTGATTCCATTTTCGTGCAAAAATAATACACATGTATATAAATAAATAAATTACAAAAAAAACCAATAAATTGAGTCAAAAACAAAATGAGAAAATATCTAAAAACGCAAAAAAGACTAGAAATATGCACATCGACCCCCATGAAAAGTTGGACGTTAGGTTCATACAAGGAACAAAAAGAATCCATCCTTAGAAAAAAATTATTTATTTTTTCATTTATCCCTAGTCCCTTGGCAAGCCACCTGCTAGGGAGTCATTATGCCTTAGTGTCATGTCATGCATATGCCTGTGAGTGGGAATTCTCGACTATGGGCATGCCCACCTAGGGAAAAAAGGCCCTTTGGCCTGCCAAGGGTCAATTCCTAGAATCGCCTGCTGGCCTGCTAGAGGAAATTCTAGGAATAGCCTCTAACAAGACAAGGGTCGGATTCCTAGAATCGGCCCCTAACAGGCTAGGGGGTGATTCTGGGAATCATCCCCGTTGGCATGCCGAGGGAGATTCTGGGAATTGGCCCCTTGGTAGGGAGCGACTAGGGCAATTGACCCCCTCACCCATCTAGGTCCGATTCCAAAAATATCCTCCTAGCCTGCCTGGGATGATTATGGGAATTGACCTTCGGGTAGGCCAGGGGACCGTTTTGCATTTTTCCCAAGGTGGGAAGGCCCACATCCAGGTGCGCAGCGCATGACCATAGGCCTTCCCACTTGCAGCACATGGATGTGTTGCGTGCTATCGTGCCACGGGTGGGCACGCCCAAGGTTTCACAACCTCCCTTCACCCCCACCCCTACGAACCAACCTAACTAAGGGTGAGGGTAAATTATGAGAATCAGCCCTTAACCCTAGGTAGGCTGGGTCGCGGGGGGGGGGCATACCCCGGGAAGCCCATAGATGGGCCCACCATGCCCACTACTATCATAGTGGCCTCCTTCCTGCCATAGGACTATCGAGTAAGCTTGCCTCCTGTCAATTTTTAATTTGTAAAAAGAATCTAAATTTCATTAATAGAAAGTTATTTTTTTAAACTGGAATGTGTTTTTTGTCTGGTATTTTGTGTGAACATAACAACAACTGACACTTAACTACTAGTAAACCTATGGGATTTTAAGACCTGCACTCAGCAAAAGGGAAACTAACCTTTCAAATGTGATAATATCCCATTGAATGTGTTGTCGATAATAATGTGATTGCTCCACAAAATCAATTCAAGTCTTTAAATGAATCCTCGAGAAGTCTTGATATAATGTGAGGAACAACGATCATGAAATTTATGACATAGTAGAAATTAAAGAATTGTTTTACTGCATGGTAAATGTCGTATTAGTTTATTTTTAGAAAAAATTCACATATAAATCATGTTATGGGGATATAGTAATTTATTTTAAGTGTGGGATAGAAGATATAATAAGAATTAAAATAATTATTCAATTGTCTAGTAAATGCTATATAGTTTAAGTAAAAAATTAATTTAGATAAAAGATTTCGTTTAAAATATTAATTTCATGAGAAAATTTTAGTTAAAATTTTTCAATAAATTGTAGAAGAAAATTTTGGAGGGAAATACATGAAAGAAAAAGTGGATGGAAACTTTTCAATGAAAATTTTTGGAGGGAAACTTTGGAGGTTGATTTTCATTCTTTAAGCTATATATTATCATTAGGATAAAGTGCATTTGTATCATTCCAACTCTTTTTTTTTAAGCCATAGACTCTTCTAATATTGAAGTTGCAGTTTGTGAAGCATCAACATCTTCATCACGTACCAACTCTATTCACTATGAATAGAGAGTCAAATCTTCCACGTAGTCATAATCCTAAGGATTATGAGAGCAGCATTGATGAAGGGCAGGATGAAGTAAAGAGTCACAGTTTCTACTTAGCCCTAATCCTATGGACTATGAGAGAAATAGTGATGAAGAGCATGATAAAGAATTTCCAATAAATCTAGAGTCATAGTTTCCACTTAGTCCTAATCCTATGGACTATGAGAGGAGCAATGATGAAGGCCACGATAAATAATTTCTAATAGATCAAGAGTCATAGTTTCCACTTAGTCCTAATCCTATGGACTATGAGAGAAGTAGTGATTAAGTCCAAGATGAATAATTTCCAATAAATTGAGAGTCACAATTCCCACTTAGTCCTATTCATATGAACTATGAGAGTAGTGATGAAGGTGAGGATGAAGAATTTCCAATAAATCGACAGTCACATTTTCCACTTTATCCTAATCCTAAGGCCTATGAGAGAAACAATGATGTAGGTCAGGATGAATAATTTCCAATAAATCGAGTCACATTTTCCACTTAGTCCTAATCCTAAGGACTATGACAGAAGTGGTGACAAAGAAAAGGATGATGAATTTCTAGTAAATAGAGAGCCATGTTTTCCATTTACTCCTAATTGTAAGGAGTATGAGAGTAGTAATGACAAAGGGGAGGATGATGAATTTACAGTAAATAGAGAGTCACATTTTCCACCTAGTCATAATCCTAAGTTCTATGAGAGAAGTAGTTACAAAGGGCAAGATGAAGCACTTAGTCCTAATCCTAAGGACTATGAGAGTAGTAGCGACGAAGGGTAAGATGAAAAATTTGTAGTAAGTAAATAGTTACATTTTCCACGTAGTCATAATCCTATGGACTATGAGAGCAACACTAATAATGCACATGATGAATGATATCCAATAAACATCGAGTCAAATTTTCCATTTAATCATAATTCTAAGGACTATGAGGGTAGCAATGACGAAGGGAAAGATGATTAATATCCTCCAAGTCAGTATTTCAAAACCACATATGATCATAGTGAGGATAATATTCCACCTAATGATGATGAAAATGCTTATATAGATGATGATTCAATGATGGAGATGTTACCAACAAATATTGTATCGAGGAGTAGGAGTAGACCATTTCATATCAATCCAATATGTTGTAGTTGTATAAGGGGTAGAGAAGAATATATCACGAGAAGAAGTTCTACAAGTGCTCTCATTTCAGGTGAATGATGTCAAAAAATTGCTTGAAACATATGGATTTCAAGTTTGCATTGGAGAAAAGGAAGAAGAATTTGTCAATGAATAAAAGCATGAAAAAATAATATTTAGTGGGGTGCATGAAATCTACATTGTCAGGTTATAATTATCATATTGGATCTTTATTTATCTTTAGAAAGGCTTTCAAAATGTTCCATTCAATGGGTAATTTTCATCTATCAAGAATCCAAGAAAATTTGGAAAAGTATCCCACATTCTATTCAGAAGTACATCATAAACGATAGTCTGGGCCATTATCAAATACTGCAACGTCATGGATGAAATAATTATTTTCAAAGCATGGATAGTGTATGCAAAATAGAGAGGAAATACATATTCTAGATAATCTCTCAAGATGGGGAATCTACAACTTATACAAAGAATATGGAGAAGGTGTTGAAGGAAATGGTTGATTTATTACATATCAATATTTTGTGAATATATGGAAGAAATAATTCAACAATATCTATATTACTAAGAAGACAAGGATGGGGGTTTGTAGTACATGTGTTTCTCTTAAATCAAAAAGAGATAAATGTGAAGGGGCAGAATGAGGTAAGCATGCATAACATTAATTTTTAAAATTGTATAGTCATCAACTATGAAAACATATTTATTAACGATTTTCTTTTATATTGTTTATATTCCATTATTAAAGTGCTTCAAGAGAATCGCGAACAACAAATAAGTGAAAGGAAAAAGTTGTAAAAGCATCAAAAGAAGAGTAATGATAATCCAAATAAATATTTGGGTTTTATAATTGACACTATGGACCAGAAGAAAACACTTCTACCACAATTTGTTTCGCACACCCAAAAATTTAAAGGGGGGGGGGGGGGAGCATTTTATTCAATATCACTTGGTCGGTTGTATGGTCTTGAATGGGAAAATTTTGCCAAGGGTATACTTAATAGCTCCAAATATTCATAATGATGCAAATATCACAATAACCATAATTCATTATGTGTTTTCTCATTGGTCTGGTAATCTTCTTGAAGTTTTGTATCTAAAGTTGGACAACACTTGTCGTGAATACAAAAATCAAATAGTTTTTGGATTTCTAAACATGCTTGTTGAATTGAACATTTTTCAGAACGTAAAGGTTGGTCTCTTTCTTGTTGGGAACACTCATGACCATATTGATCAGATGTCATTTTCCAGTCACATTAAGGAGGAAGGATGCTGGGAGCTTGCCATCTTTAATTGAATGTATTAAGAAATCATACATGCTAGAGCCTGTTTTTCATGTGTTGGTAGAAACCATCACATGCAAAGGTTTATTCTGGGATCGCATGGTGAGAGAAATGCGTTGAACAACTAAATGACATTAGCTTCCAACAACAAATTAGTATAATAAAAATATGATGGGAAAACACTAATATGGGGCAAGAAGTACTCAACTACTACAGAATGGGTGTCGTCATCAAGTTTGACATTATTGAAATTCATTAGATCATCCAATATTTTGGTCAAATATATTGTTGTTAAAATCAATTGATGAAGTTCATAATACACACAGGTAGAATAGAGATATAAATTATTTTGGTTGCCTCGAAGAATTAAAAGTTGTATTAGATATATATATCAGTACTTTGGTATTGCTCATTCAGTTTGGTGGGAGTCTTTTTTCAATAATAAAAGTGATATCATTTCAAGAATAACAAATGAAGATATACCTTTGAAAACTCCATTTATTTGGCCACAAAATGTGTCAAATGAACATGAGAAAAGAAACATTGTTTAATTGTAACAATCTCAAGGTACTATTCATTATTCATAGGTAGAGGAAAGAGAAATTTATATCAATTCTATGGTTGAAAATTTTCCCCCCCTTTTTTTTTTAATGATTGAAAAAAAAAAATAGTGATCTTTAGTGTCATGTTATTATATGTTTAACAACATTGATGAAAACTTATGGAATTTTAATGTGTTTTGGATCCCATGATTTTATCTTTATCATCATTACTAAAAAATGTTGAAATTATACATGGGAAAGAAAAATGTTATTCTACCGAAAACATTAGTTTGTTTTTTCATTTATTTTGCACAAAAGAATTGTTTTACTGCCATTTTCTAAATATGTTGAAAATTAAACCTCAAAAAACATCATTCCAGAATACATACATTTCATTTTTTGGACTGTATTTCATGTTTTCTTTTTCGGGGTTTTTTTGCTAGAATTTCCTATTTTGAATTTATAGTTCCCGTTTCAAATTTTACATTACATTAAATTAAATTTGTACTAGAAAAAGACCTGCAAACTTTTACTTCAATTCTCACATTATCAATTTGTTCAGGTCACTTTTCCTTCCCTTTAAAACATGACTGCCTTGACGGTGATGCCTGATGGCATTACATCTAAGACCTTTCCTCCCTCTATTTATACAGACTCTTCTTGTAACATGGATCTTACTGGCTTCCTAAGATGAGGCGGAATACACTTAATTGAAGGTTCTTGTACTTTCTCTTTTCAAGTAGAAGTTTCTTTTTGAGATACATATTTTTCATTTCTATTTTGTTGGGTGCATGAGATTGAAGCTAATTTGAAGGTTTGCATTGCTTTGTCATCTATATTTTGTGTTTTAATTTTAATGTTATTGGGTTGCTAATTAGAGTGGTTGCATTCTGTTGTTATCTATTTTTGGTGTTTTAATTTTAATGTTATTGGGTTGACTTGTTCTACCTTGATTTATCTCGTAGAACAACCTTGATGTTTCTTGGTAACATACATTTCTTGCTTACGTTGTTACATGTTCATTTATGTTTCTTTTTACATTATGTGTAATTCACTTCAAGCTTCCCTATTTTGCTTGTAACATGGAGCTTATTAGCTTCCTAAGAGGAGGCAAAATACACTTAATTGAATGTTGTTGTACTTTTTCTTTTCAAGTAGTAGTTTCTTTTTGATATGCATCTTTTTCATTTTTATTTTGTTCAGTGCATGAGATTGAATCTAATTAGAGTGTTGGAATTGCTTTGTCATCTATTTTTGGTGCTTTAATTTTAATGTTATTTGGTTTCTAATTAGAGTGTTTCTATTTCTTTGTCATCTATCTTTGGAATTTTAATTTTAGTGTTATTGGGTTGACTTGTTCTACCAAGATTTATCTCATATAACTATGGTCCAAGTGTAGCAAAAGGCTCGTAAGAGAAGCCCTATGATTATCAAGAGCCATTACTTATCAAATTGTGCTATCCTGAGAATATGGGCATATGATGCAGTGTCAAAGAACTATAAATGATGCACCTACCATTAATTCTAGTTTCATATCCGCATCTTCTCAGCACATAACATTTTAATGGAAAATGTGAAAATTTGATCAACGAAGAGGACGTCCATGAAAAGGATGATGGCATGGCCATCGAAAAACCTTGATGTTTCTTGGTGACATATTTACCTTGCCTAGGTTTTTATATCTCCATTTATGTTTCCTTTTACATTTTGTGTAATTCACTTTACTTCCATATTTGCTTGGAACATGGGTTTTATTAGCTTCCTAAGATGAGGAAGCATACACTTAATTGAAGGTTCTTGTACCTTCCATTTTCAAGTAATAGTTTCTTTTTGAGATGCATATTTTCATTTCTATTTTGTTGGGTGCATGAGATTGAAGCTATTTAGAGTGTTGGCGTTGCTTTGTCATCTATTTATGGTATTTTAATTTTAATATTATTGGCTTGCTAATTAGAGTGTTGGCATTGCTTTGTCATCTATTTTTGGTGTTATATAAATTTATGAATGCAACTAAATATCCTTTTTAAATTCTCTCTACCAAATGTTTTCATGTCAACAACTTCTTCACTACTTGTAAAAGTCAACAACTCTGTGTTTTTGTATCAAAAGTGGGTTAGGTTGTGGCTTCTAGGAACCAAATCTTTCTAGAGCATACATTAGGAGTTTTGTTAAACAACTAGCCTCATCTAGAAATCATGTAATCCGTGGGTGTTTGTACCCCACATTCAAAAGTCTTGTAAAAGAGGATTCTATGATTGAAACGTGCTCAAGCTAAGCTCCAACACATATTGGTCAAGGAAATGGTAAGATGATGAAGTTGTCATCCAACTTAGATGAATAGGCTATGATCAAGGAAATGGTAACATGATGAAGTTGTCATCCAACTTAGGCTAAGGCAACAAAGAAAATTATTCATTCCAAGCAGAAGAGCGAAGAGCTTAATTTCTCTATGTTGTTTTATTTCTATTTCTTACCAATTGGATGTGGTTGTTTGAATTCTTTCTTTACTTTTACCGCTTAACATTGGTAATTTTATTTAGCGGAGTAATTGTAATAGGAACTTTCTATTTCTTACCAATTGGATGTGGTTGTTTGAATGCTTTCTTTACTTTTATTGCTTAACATTGGTAATTTTATTTAGCGGAGTAATTGTAATAGGCAAATAAATCCAGATGGGTTTTCCTTGTTGAGGATAACCTAACTTAATGTATGATTTTCAAATTAACATGTTCGGAGATCATCATATGATGATTTAAGGAACTGCAATAACATGATATCTCCAGTGACTTAGACATCATTTTATTCTTGCTTCTATAGTACCTTCCATCATGACTCAGGATCTCGGCGGGGATGCAGAGGAATTGTTAAGGAAGTTGTACAAGGTGTGCAACCCATCCATTTATTCTAGCAATTTAGGGGTTTGTGTCCCATCATATTGCTTTCTTGTTCTTTCTTTGCAACTTGCTTATAATCATACAAATGCTAAAACACCTAGCCAAGGAGAAATTATCTAATAACATCAAATAAAATAAAATAAATGATGTCTCCCAGCTATGATAGTAATGAATAAAGTGAATGTTCAACCCTAATATCTTCCATGTTGTATTTTTTTGTTTCCCACAATAGTTTATATATTGATTGCATTTTGTACTTTTATTGACAGAGATTCATATAGAGAAAGTATTGTTGCTTTAAGATACACTAATATATTTAAAGTTCCATACATATTTTGAATCATAGATTGAATTCAATCCTTCTTTTTGACCTTGAATTCAATTTTTATTGTTTACCTTGGCACCTCCAGGCTAGCAAAACCCTCAGCTTTCTATTGATCTTGTGATCAACGGCTCATCAAAATCACTCACCTTCATCCAAACTGCACACACATTACAGTATCAATTACTTATAGATAGAGAGGATCTTGTCTTAGGTAGCCATGGAGGTTACAATTAGGTGAATTGAAATCCTCTCTTTCCATGCATTTCCCTTTATATTTAGAAAGAATAGACCACATTCAATTAATAAGTAATTACATACCAACATTATTATTTTTTTTTTTCAATTTTTTAGTGTTGCAAATTTACATAATGGATTGCCATTGATGGACATATAAAATGTAATCATATAACAAAAAAACGAATTATGTTATTTTCTCCAAGACCATTTTTCTTTGGGGAGAGATTTCTATCCACTTGGATTAATAAGAATTGAAATTCTTTATTTCCATGCATTTCCCTTTTTATTTAGAAAGAATAGGTCAGATTTAATTAATAAGTAATTACATACCAATATTATTATTTTTTACAATTTTTTAGTGTTGTAAATTTACATAATGGATTGCCATTAAAAGACATGTAAAATGTAATCATATAACAAGCAAAAGAATTATTTTATTTTGTTCAAGACAATTTTTCTTTGGGGAGAGATTGCTATACACTTGGATTAACAAGATCGAATTTCTATAAATTACAAAATTGAAAAAATAACCTTCAATAATGCTATAAATTAATTCATCTGTTATTTTGGGGAATGAAGTTTGAGGTGATAGATAGTAATTGAAGTTTTCATTAGAGGAGTTCAAGTTAAGGGTGATTATAAGTATATTTGAGATAAAGGATATTCTAGGATAATTTTAAATATTTACATGGAAGGTGTTCCTTTCGAAACAATTCATCTGCCATCATCGTCTACCTGTTACTTATTGAGTGACATTTGTCCGGATGTACACTGACAACTTTTTTCCCGTGGTATGCTCATACTTGCTAGAATCCATGTTCCATTGGGGCCTCCACACGTCCAGCGCAGAGGAAACAACTATCATTATTTTTGTTTTCCACCGTTGGTTGGAGTTGGGCGTTGTCCATACTCCCTTAGAACAAGTTTTGAGCGTTTTTAATCTGTGAGGTTTCCGAGGCCGGGAGAAATCTTGAATATATTCATGATCACTGAGCACTCTATCATGGTGAAATTGAACACAAGCCTGACGAGTGGACATGAATGGCAGGGGAACAGCAGGATGCCTCAGCCAATCCACCACATCATTTTCAAACGCATGAGATACAACCTAGTACGGTACACAGGCCAGCAAAGAAACGGGAAGCGGTTAAGGGTGAAATTCATGTTGAGCCAGAGGTAAATACGCAAGCCTACGTAAGAAGTAATGCAAAAATACTGCGAGGAAGGCAAGCAATTCTAGATTTATTGATGAGGGTTGAAATGGGGGGCAAATAGAGGTGGAGAGACTGTTGGAGCATCGGGCAGTTTCAGACTTTTCACATGGCAACCGTATAAAGGTTAGTAATTGATGATTTACTTGGGATCATGTTTTTTATATTTTGTTTTCTCTGTATCAAAGATGCACAAAGTAAATTAGTGACTACTATTTTTAATGAAATTCTCCCCGAAGCTTTATGATAAACACATTTTTAATAAGCTTGCGTTTATGCTCAAAATGAACATGTTTTTGTCCTGGAGTCATTTTCTCTTTGCATGTTTGTTTGAGTATTGTTGGAATGATACTTTTGTGTATTCCCCGGATTATGTTGATTTGATATGAAGATTTTGTAGTCCTAGTTAACCATTGTGTTTTAATTTTCTTTTAATGATTATTTTTTTAACCATCACTTTTTGTCTAGTCATTTTATCATCATCATATATTCGGCTTCCAATCACATTTTGTCTAGTCATTTTATCGTTAGCATATATTCACTTTTTGTCTAGTCATTTTATCATCATCATATATTCGGCTTCCATTCACTTTCTGATATTTTCAAGACTTATTCAGCAACAGTTTAGTTTCTACTCAGACATTCTGAATAAAAAATAAGCCTTATATCTCTTGTTGGCACTGTTTCAAAAGGAATGCCTCCGCGATCCTGTTTTCGCTAAAGTGAAAATTTCTTTCCTTTCTCGCATACCCGCTAATGAATCCTGCTCTGGCTGCGCTGCAAGTAATATTATCTTGAAATTTTGACTTTTAGTTATATTATTTCTATTAATATAATTTCTAACAATTAACAATTTTAAAAGATGTGATGATATTATTATAGATAGAGAAAATTTAGACATTTAAAATATTATACTTTAATAATATTTCTTTATTGTATAATTTTATATTTTAAAAATTATTTAAAATTATATTTACGAATATTTTTAAAAATAATGGTTGCCTGTGTTATTTTAAAAAATACAGTTATAACGTGGGCAATTGATTTGTCAAGTTTTGTCTTATTTTCACTGCACCAAACTCCATATGGTTTTGTCATGAACCCCTCATTCCACTCTAATAATTTGACAAATTTTTTTGTCGCTCACTGTAGTATACACCAGAGTTCCCGGTTTCACCAATTTCTCTTTATTTTTTTATAAACTCTAGAATGTCCTATCTTCATTCCCACAAAGACTCCCTCACAAATCTTAACCTTTTCCCCTTATTAACTAGGATTTTGGCTTCGATATACATATCTGCACTATAAATAGTACCCCCCTTAAAGAGGTGACTATGGCAGTTCTTCATTGAACCATTTTAACTATACTTGTTCTACATATAGTTCCTTGAATGGTAAATCGTTATACACTTCCTTCGATACTTTTGCTTAAACTGCAAATTATGCCATACGCCTAATATATATAGGCATATTATTTCTTTAATCACTTAGGACCCCTATTGCTCTTTTATTATACATATCAATGATATAATGATCCTTGCATACTTATATGTGCCTTGCTACAAAGTATCTCGCCCTCTTAATCTTATGTATGGCTTTACATGGGGTTTGGTGGTGTAACTAGGTGAATGAATCCAAACCTACTTCTTATCATTGTAACGAGGATTACAATATTACAAACCCGTGTGGTATACCATTTCTATGCTGACAACCTCAACGTCGTATGTGGGCCATGAATTATCTTTTTCATTCTATACATAAATTATCTTTAGTATGCAACCAATTAGCTTGCATATAGTTTTAAATACACCAAGTTGATTAGGCGCATGGTCAGCTCAAGGTTATTCATGGATACTTAATGCTATAAGCAGTGTTAACTGAAGAAGACTTTATTTATGAGCATAACCACCATTCCTTACTTATAATGTCGCCATACTTTAATTAAGTGCTCACCTTCTCCACCGTAGAATGGTAAGTAAGATTGTACAATTGGAGAATGACATGTTCAACATTGCAAAGCCGATTTAGGGGCAACAAATCACACCCTGTATGCCAGTCACATGGGCAATCTCCGAATTTTTGTTTCCGTGTATAGCTCAGGTGGCGTGAAGTTTTCCTACAGTTGGCAATACCTCTCTTCCATGCTCAAACCTTTCCACTTCTCTTTACTTATGTTCTCTACTAGTTAAACTATACCCTACTCTCTACCACAATGATAACTGGGAGGTTTGAACGGCCGCCTTGGTTACTTGAGTATGCCTATGCACATAATGTGTTCCTTTTTCTACAAGTGCAAGACTAGGAGACTAAGGTTATCAATGGCCTACAGCTTCAGTGTTGTGTTCTTACCTTTGGTATTATTTTTTATAATGATTGCAAAGGCATATCTGGTGCAGTGCCTCACCCTTCTCTTCAAGGTGAAATTGTCGGGGTTTAGCTCGAAATATGTCGTAACCAGATTCTTCGTGAGTGATGCACACTCAACATTTCTTGATGGAAATCTCTCCCAACCTATTTTCCATGTCGGGGAATGGTAATGCTTTAGGTAACCCTATCTGTGAATCATTTCTTATCTTCTATACCGATATTGGGATTGTGCCATTCACATATTCCCTCTTACTGGTTATTGTAGTTATAATAACTTTACTAAGGTGATTTCCAAGTGTGTGGGTATCAATCCCTCTTACTGATATTTCAACAAAGGTTCGGGTCATGCTCTCCTATTGGCACGATATCTTTACCACTGAGGAATATTTTAATTGGTAACGTGCATACTTGACTCTGGGGTTAATCTGAATGTTATGTTAGGCATGCTTATCTAATGCCTTTTATGTGTGTCTATGGTTGAATTTGTCTTTGGCAGGGTTTTGAACCAAAAGCATGGAATAGTGGTGCTAGGGTTGGAAGAGTACATAGACCGGTGCCCTCATTCCCATCTTCTATGCGTACAAGAACTATCATCTCCCCAAGCAAATTTGGTTCACTAACAGGTACAACGAGGGCTTCCATTTTCCACTTGTCGTTTTTATCAATTTGTGTTACCATCTCTTAGGTTTCATTTCTTGGTTTATTTTTTTATGTACATTTCCTAATTCCTTTTCTCTTGAGATAGAGACTCAAATGCAACTGGCAGGTTAATCCTCTTTCTGACTGGTAATTTGCATCCTCTTCGATGGATTATTTATATTTCCTGCATTAATTTAAAGCTATAAAGTTAGTAATGCTTACTTCGGTACCTTTCTTCTTCATCTTGCAGGTACACTCTATTCCTATAGTGGTTCGTTGGATTTATGGACTTTATACCATGTGTTGGTGCCATTGATTAATAATTTCAGCATTTGGGGCATTCCAGGTTTGTTGCTACACCTCAGCGGGGATTTCGGCATAGTTACTTTCACCATGCTTCCTCGGATACAAGAAAAGAATCATTGGCATGTTATAGAAGTTTGTTATTGCAAAACTTTATGCGGGTTTTCATTTCCAGTGAATTTTCAATTGGTAGCTTATATTAATAACGACTTGTCACTTTCACTCGATGCTAAACTCGTTGGTTGTAATTTATTAAATTCAAGTGCCCCTGATTCCAAGATTCAATTTTTTAGGCTTTACTGAAGCCCAAGTCTCTGATACTATTTCCATGGCATTAAATAATTTCAGACATATTTGAATAACGACGATAATAAAATTTTGAGATGTTAATCTGAAATTTCAGACCTACCATAGCAATTTCTTTTTCTTGCAAAATATGCTTGGTATGTCACCACTTGAGTTAGATGGGTTATATTTTATTTTCATTGCACCGTAATAGCAGTTTATTTGAAGTTACTACCAACTAGGTTTTTAGCCTGAACGTTTTAATATGTCATTTTTGTATACTGTATTCAATTCGACTGTTCCAAATTTTACAAGTTTAGGGATCGTGATAGTCACAACGACATGGTAATAAAGTCACTAATTCACTGTTATTATTATTTTGTGCATTACTTACATGGTCATGAGAAATATACTAACCCTAACTATTGTACTCGAAGTATTTATCCCCCAATTTTGTGATAAGATCTTATCTCGCTTATATAGAATGTACTTCTCTTGTTGTTCCATTTTATGAGGTAATAACTAATACGTTTTTCTATACAACATCATTATAATACTGGAGTTTGTCTGGGAAGAAATAGGGATTCCCACGGCGAGGAGAGGAAAGAGGGCGATGGCGAGAATTGGCATATGCAGAGAGGCGAAGGCTTATGGCTATACCATTCTTTGCGAATCTGGTATGCGATGTATTAAACCTCTGACTAATGACAATTTTGGCTACGCATTGGATGTTAGGGCTGAGAAGATCTATAGCTATCAATAGTCTCGAAGAGGGAGCTGCCTCTGATCACAAACTGCAAACCTATCAAAAATATTGTTTTAGGGCAGAGAGGCATATAAAGCCACAGGATATGGCTTACCTCTGGTATGCATATGGCGAATACTGGTGGGTACCACGAGCCTGCAAACAAATCGGTCCAAATCCACAACAAGCATTGGCAATTGAACATGAACCACAGGAAGCGACGATTTTCTCTCCACTAGATCTGGAAGCTTCGGTAGCAAAGTCGCTCGAAGGTAAACAAATTACACTTTTCATCAGATCCACAGAAGGAAACACAGTATGCTTAAAAATATGGAGCTTGGAGAAGATCAAAACCCTCAAACAAAGGATATAAGAAAGGATGGGCATTCCACTTGCAAACAACTCTTGACCCATGCAGGAAAAGTATTGCGGGGTGAATACAAGCTAAAACAATACAGCATAGGCAGAGACTCAACTATCTAACTCAATACAAGACTGTATGGTGGCTTCTCTGGTACAATCTCCAAAGGACTTGTTTCTTTCAAAGATGCAATAAGAGGGAAAATGGGGCCTCAAATGCAATGAGAACAGCAAGCCACGACTCCTCGTGCCTACATCATCGAGAAGACAACTCAGAATCCTGCTCTATCGATTCTTATACTTGAGGTAAATGAAATACACGATGATTATATATTAAAACCAATGATATGCAGATCTAACGGGTTTTGGCTCAAACCAGAAGCCCTAAGTCAATGGATTTACCGAATATGGACAGAAAATTGTGATATACACCTATGCTCAAAAGGTTTCTTCATTGTCAAATTCTACACAGTCAATGACAAGGAATACACATTGAATGAGGAACCATGGTTCTGGGGCAATGTTGGCCTTTTCTTGACATCATGCTTTCCAAAATTTGATCTAAACACCATGGTAGTCTCCAAATTCCTGTGTGGGTAAAACTATATAACCTACCTCTGCATTTTTGGCACATCAATGTATTAGTAGGCATTAGCAATGCTCTTGGGAAATTTTTAAAAGTAGACAGTGAGCATCTTACCAAGGATATATACACTTTCACCAGAATCTGTGAGGAGGTTGATCTCAGTCAACGAATTCTGTGGCAACAAGCGAATACACTCAACAGAAAGCTAAGATTTCGACAAAGAAACCCAACTACTACCAAAGAGGAAAAAATGTCCATTGTAACATCCACTCTCAACATTGGAGGTTGGAAAAATGTTGAAAATAAGAAAGGTAGGAAAGCATAGATAGTTCATAAATTATTGTCTTTTTTACATCTTGTGCATCATGACAAGTTTATACAACATATGCTAATGTAGCATCTACAACATGTAATTTTTCTCAATATGAATAAAATTACGATTTTTCTTTTGGGTAAAAGAGATCATTATAATACTAGACTTCCAGATCCTTTGTTTTGTTCTAAAGAAAATACCAGAGTTTTCATGTATCTTGGTGATACCATATTCTGTTTATAAAAGCTTGCCTAGTATTTCTAAAACGCTCAACTTCTATTTTACCAATTGTTCTATGTGCTGCTATTCATAATTTTACTAATTTTTTGAAAAACACAATATAGGTATTGTTGAATTGGCTTGATTATACTAGACTCCATTATATTATTTAGTCGTATCTAAATTCCACTATTTCTAAGTGCCATTCCTGTTTTCTATTATATGTAGTGCATGTATACAAGGTAATGTTTATTTCTCATACCTTTTTATTTATTCTTAATGGATTGTTATCATCTAGAGCTCAATTATCTATACTTCATTTAGAACAATACTCATTTTTTCTTTTTATTTTCATTTTTTTGAATGAATTTCTTCTCTACCATCCTAAGTTAAATACTGGGGTCTAACTATATTCCTCATGAACATCCTGGTTATGAAATCAAATAGGGCAATTCCCATTTAATGGAGAATCCTATGCACACAATTTACATTTCAATGGTATTTTCATAGGGATTTCCATCAAAAGTGTACCAATTCTATCTACAATCAATAAGGTTTATAACCTCCCAAGTTTTCTCTAATTGAACTCCCAATAGTAATTCATGTAAAACTATTGATTCACCATTGTAGCCACATCGTTTCTGGATGCATATAAAACAAAACAACATTCTACTAAATACAACCATGGAGGCCACATATTTTCTGCATGTAGATAAAGTAAAACAACATTCTACTAAATGTAGAAAATCTGTGTTATGTTAACCCGATAATGCAATATAAATCAAATCAAAATACTATAACCTACTTCTACTATCAATTTTTGGAAGCTTAAATATCAAGCTGAACAATATAACCAGAAGAATAAGAATCAATGGCACAATACACGTGAAAATACTTTGGGGAAATCCTCAGCTAAAATCCCCACACTATTGTATTATCATACATGGTGGAAATGCATAGGAATTATACAAAGCTTTAGCTCTCACAGCTAGCCAGCTCTTAGTACAATCCTCAGAGATGATCACAGGCACTCTTGGCTTCCCTCCAACCTTCCTCTCTACCCTCAAAGCTCCTATTTCCTTGCACTGTTCCTTGTGGATGATTAGCCTATCACCAAGTGGAAAGCCAACATTCAAAACTGTGTAATCCTCGAGGATGAATCCTTGAATGCATGGATGAGTTTTCTCCATAAGAAAACACGTGCAACTAATAATACAACATCCTTGAACATTAATCTCAACCAGGTCTTTCTCAGAATAGACATGCATGAGTTTCTGATGAGGGAATCTTCAGTTAACTAGAGTAGCACTAGTTGAGTGCATTAATGGATCAACTAACTGTTAACTTACTATTACTTCCTCAAATAGTTTGGAACTAATTTAACTGGACTTCACTCAATAAAATTAGTTAACTAATTACAACTCAACTATAACTCAATCTTATCTCCTTAATTTAAGGGATAACTCTTGCACAACTTCACAAAGACTTCTAACTTGAATTTCTCCAACTAATTAATTTAAAAAAATTAATTAATTATTTCCAAGTAGCTGTTAAGACTAAATTCGAGTTTAACTCTCAATTTAGTTTAGGGACAAATTACATTGGAATATTATTGTTTCCATATTTCAACACTAAATACTATTGTTGTCGTTACTCCAAACAACTAACATACCTCTTACACCATACAACATAATTTCCACACAAAATATAAAGTATTCTAGTTCAATTCAACGGGGACCTAACTAGTTGAAATAAAATCATCGAGAAAATAATAAAATGGAAAATTAATCATTAGATTACTTGGATGAAGACGAACCACAAAGCCATATAACCATATGCACAACAAATTAACACATAAAAATTAAACTGGTGGAAAAGGCAGAGAGCCATCATGTGCACTCTCATGCTCATGTAATTCCCATTATCCAAAAAAAAAAATAATACATTTAAATACATGAGTAATTGGTCTTAAGATAGTGCGTAAATCTTAGACTCACTTGGTTGAGACAATTTCTTAACTTACACACTAATTTAGGAGAGCTAGTTGGAGAGAATCTCTCATCCAACCTAGACTCCTTAGTTTGAGGAATTCTCATGAGTTTATTTATTTAGTTTAATAATTGGATTTATTATTGATTTTTAAGAGAGTGAGGCTAACATTCCCCCCCAATGATAAATCCAAAACGAACAAGGAACCATCTTCCAAGTTCCCAAGTTGATCCTCAAAAAACATTTCCGTGAAAAACCGCCAAAGATGGATGTTGAAGAAACTACAAAATGAAGAGACCATGAGTTAGCTGCATGCCTAATTCATCTCTGAATGTTTCTTGACAATTCCATCATGTTACAAGCCACTAAAGGATCCAATGGTCATTTCCTTGAAAACAACATCCGGTCTCCACTAACACAATTTGATGAATGCCCACTGGCGTATTTGTTGATGATGATCGCCCACTCGCTGATCAAGATGACCACTAGCTGCTTTGTTGATGTTCTCAAGACTTTCAGTCTGACAACCACTTTTCAATTTCATTGAAATTTTCCCCCCTTTATCAGTTGAAAGGAGAGGCAATCTACTCCAACATATATCTGAACTCACCCCCTGTAGGTGGAGTATTTCACTGGTGTACTCCCTCGTTCAACTACACGAGAGTACCATCTTCATTTGACTGTTGGCTGCAATATGTGTGAATGAATTCAATTGTAAAACTTATACAATCATCTGACCATGGATGGCCATTCCTAGGGATCAATCCATGAATAATATATCTTCAATTTGGCTAATTGTCATTGGTTGCAACATTTCTCTTATGTATGATTTGACTTGCTGCAATGGCTACAAGAATGGAGATCAAAACATTGATTTTCCAGATGATCGGTGTTTTGACAATGATAACATTTCGGTTTGCCTACAACTTGAGTTTGTGTGCATCTATGTTTGTCTAAAACTTCAGTTTGTGTGCATTGACGCCGGTCTGCAAGTTGTTGAGAACTTGCTGAGGTGATTTTTTCAAGTCATCTAGCACTGACGAACTGAATGGGATTTCAATAATCAGGGATATGTAAATTGTAATTATCTTTGACATATCCTAAGCTGCATTGATTTCAATTACTTTGAATTTCTTCCCATGGCTTGATGATGGGTTTGGAAGAAAATTGAACTGGAACAAGTCGAATCATCAGCTGTCTATGGATTGGTCAAAGACTTGGAAGCAACATGCTTCTCTTGCAACTCATTTCTCTTCAGTTGTGACTCTAGTTGAAGGAACTCAATAATTTCATGTGAATGTTGAATATGCACTTGAATGTCAACAAGAGTTGTTTTGTTGATGTTCACCATGTCGCCAGCTGATGATAAAATCAAATTGGTAAGAATTTGGGATAGTTGAATGTGTGTCGCCATGTTAGATTTCTCACTTTGAGTTCAGGCTTGCTTGTACTATTTCTTATTGCTGATGCTTTACTTGCTAGAATTTTATAACATGTTTGCTTGAACTCTTGATTTCACGCTCGCTTGATGACGATTGATTTGCTCGAATTCTTTAATCAACTTCACACTAGCTCGTTTGTTGTAGATGTTGTGCTTTGAACATTTCCACTTGATTTTGACATGCTTGCCTGATTGGTTGTCTGAATGACATGCTCACTTTCTTTGTTGTTTGAATGACACACTTGCTTTAAACACTGGCTTGATTTAACGCTCGCTTGAACTTTCTTGATTGATTACTGACACTTGTGATTTCTTGAATGTACTCACTGAATGTGATGATATGTAGAAAAAGGAAAGGGTGTCGAAAACTGTTGAAAATGCACCCAAGATACAAATGACAAGTTCAATATTGATGACTCAGTTGAAGACTTACTTTGACTTAATGTATTCACCTTAACAATTCAAAGCGAGGGTTTCGGTTTCAACCGAGAATGCACCCTTACAATTCAACTGAATTTGACTTTGATTACAATCCAACTTACTAATTATGATTTGTAGGTTACCATTTTTGTATTGAGCTTACTAAAAAATAATGGTGCAAGTGCAATTTCCAAAAAATTGTTTTTGAATTGCTGCAAAGATTGTTGATGTAGATGACAGCTTGGTTGTATGTTGATGCATAAATGTCTTGACTTCAAATGCTTGATTTTGTAGTGTCCTTAACTTGATTTCTTTTATTGCATGATGTGAAATGTGCTTGCTTGGAAGATCATCTTATCAATTTGATGATGTGACACTTTGTGCTTGTGTCCTTAAGCTTGATTACAAGAGCTTGATTAAGTGTTCTTTCACTTAATCTTGCGTATGTGCATGTATTTGTTTAAGCATAAAACAAAGAAATAATTTGAACACAAGTCATGCACATGCACACATTACACACGGTATACTTAAGATCCCATTATTCAATTTCAGGGAGATCTAGGACACAAACACCACAAAAAATTATGATTTTATTAATTAATGGAGTACATCATTCTTCAATGCCACAACTTTGTCATGGAAACTTCTCAATTAGAATGTCACACTTGAAAACTCTGGAAGTAAGTTATCTTCAAAAAACTTTCTGCACTGACTCAATCGCTCTCAAAGTAAAAAATTACTTTGGATTACAACAATGACTTTCACTTATCACTCCAAATACAAAAATTCACTTATGACTTCAAAATATGACTCCCAAAAACCACTTCAATGAGATTGACACATATATCTCGGCCAATGTTTATCCAAAAACATACTACAAAATCCACTGTGATATCACCTTTTTTCTCCACAAATATTACAACTTATTACTCCAAAATACAAATGATACATTATCACTCAAGAAAACTCAAATTTTATTTACATTAAAAACACACCTTATCTCTCCAATAAAGAAATCTTTAATGCACCTTATTTCTCCAAATCATTTAATGCACTTTATCTTTTGTGGAGAACAAAATCAACTTTCCCAGAAATATTAGTTTACACTTTTCACCCATGAAGTAATAGATTTAATAGAAATAAAAAATGCCCATGGTAAAAGCTTCAAACGTAAACTTCATGTGTTGACTCACTAATGTGTTAGATGATGATCTGCGCTAGTTCAATAGAAAGTGTAACCCACTGACAGGAAATGTTCAACAAAATTCTCAGGAAACGATTAATAGTGAAGTTCAACTGGATGTTTCAAGAAATCAAAGCTTGTATCACATTTATGCCGCGAATGAAGCAAAAGCGAGAGAGGAGATGTGGATGGCCAGCAATAAAGATGCAAAATTACCCTTTCAATCTAAAATTTAAATAAACTAAAAACTGAAGATGTGCAAGTTTATGCAAATATTTATGAGGTGATACCTGTAGCTCGTTAAAATCTCAAATACTGTCAGAAACTTGAGACCCTGTCCCTCAAATTTAGGCATGGGTATTTGGGGAATTTATCACAGTGTCATTCTCTCGTTCACCCCTTGGAGACTCTGCTACTTTAACCATCATGCATAATTGTCCAGATTTGGAATGCCTCTATTTCCGTAGTAGTGGTTGATCACTCAGTGTTCTGGCCCAATCGAGGATCCAATTTAAGGAGATTAATGTGATATTCGGTTGGGGGTTTAAGAAGCAATGGATCAGAAGCAAGGGAGATAGAGATAAGAAGTTGGACACCAGGAATCCACCACCACATTGCGACAAGAAGAAAAAAATTATTGTTGAAGATGATGCTGATGCAACACTGAAAAATTAATTCAAACAAACAGGCTATGCATTTTAACCCATAGTTTTAAAAGATATCATATGTTAATAAAAACTATGTTATACAAGATATAATGATATAGTTACAGTAACGCAAAACACTTAAATATAAATAACAATACTTATGATATCTTGTGAAATCTCATTTATGATTTGTTTACACATCTTTGTAGATTTATCTGTCGTGTCATACATTGATAATGCAAACTAATATCTAATATTGTCATGTGACTTGGTTAGTTTTGTAAGTACATAAACAACTTCAGTATCCGGTATCAAACACATGGCTAGTACTTTTCCCAGTACCTCATAACTTCCACTATCATTAGGGATATCAACATATAGATATATTTGTAGATGTTATTCATCTTCTCTATCTTTCACAAACCATATATGTTACATATTTTTCACTTCTTGTTATTTCTTCCTATAATAAATCAACTTCTTATCCTTTGAGGAACTTGATATATTTGTAATTATTACCTCAAGTTTGGTTCGCTTAGCAATATTTTTTGAGGATAAACCTCTAGTTTTAACAGCCTTTGGTCCAAAAAGATTATAAAAATATTCCTTGATGCCATTTTCCTGCAAAAATAATACACATATATATAAATAAATACATTACAAAGAAACCAATAACTTAAATAAAAAAACAAAACGAAACAACATCTAAAATCAAAAAAGACTAGAAATATGCACATCGACCCCCATGCTAAGTTGGACGTTAGGTTCATACAAGGAACAAAAAAATTTCCATCCTTAGAAAAATAATTATTTATTTTTTCATTTGTCTCTGGTCCCTTGGCAGGCACCTGCTAGGGGATCATTGTGCCTTAGTGTCGTGTCATGATTATGCCTATAAGTAGGCACTCTCGACTATGGGCATGGATGTCGAAGGAAAAAAGGTCTTTTGGCCTACTAGGGGTCGAATCCTAGAATCACTCCCTAGCCTATCAAGGGCCAATTTTAGGAATAGCCTCTGACAGGACAAGGGGCTGATTCCTAGAATCGGCCCCCAGCAAGCAAGGGGTGATTCTGGGAATCATCCCTGCTCGCCTATCAAGGATGATTTTGGGAATTGGACCCTTGGCAGGGGGCGACTAGGGGAAACAACGACATTGGCCGCCAGGGGCTGATTCCAAGAATCTCCCCCTCACTTGCTTGGGGTTGAATATGGGAATCGCCCTCCGGTTAGGCCAGCGGACATTTTGTATTTTTCCCAGGGTGGGCAGGCCCACGTCTAAGCACGCAGCACCAGACCATAGGCCTTCCCACCTACGGCACGTCGTTGTGTTGTGTGCTATTATGTCACGAGTAGGCACACCCAAGGTATCACAACCACCCTTCCCCCCCCACCCCTATGACCTAGCCTACCTATGGGTGAGGGTCAATTATGAGAATCAACCCTTGCCCCTAGGCGGGCTGGGTCGCCACGGGGCATGCCCCGGGCATGCACATCCACATCCGGGTGCACCCACCCACAAGCACTTCCTGTGGATGAGCGTGCTCTGTCATGGGTATGCCAGCTCGAGGTAGAGTTTCCCCCTAGTATGCCAGGGTGTCGATTCCGAGAATTGACCCCCTAGCCTACCAAGGGGCTGCTCTACCTCTGGAAGGCATGACCACAATCGGGAAACCCACGACCGATCCCACCACACCCACTACCATCATAGTGGCCTCCTTCCTACCAGAGGGCTATTGGGTAATTTTGCCTCCTATCAATTATTAATTTGTAAAAGGAATCTAAATTTCATTAATAAAAACGTTAGTTTTTTTTTTAACTGGAATGTGTTTTTTGTCTGGTATTTTGTGTGAACATAACAACCCAACTGACACATAACTACTAATAGACCTATGGAAGTTTAAGACCTGCACTCAGGAAAAGGGAAACTAACCTTTCAAATGCGATAATCTCCTGTTGAATGTGTTGTCGATAACAATGTAGTTGTGCCACAAAATCACTCCAAGTCTTTAAATGAAACCTTGAAAAGTCTTGCTATGACATGAGGAATAATGATAATGAAATTTATGATATAGCAGAAATTACGAAATTTTTTTACTGCATGGTGAATGTGGTATTAATTTTTTTTAGAAAAACTTAGCATATAAATCATGTTATGGGGATATAGTAATTTATTTTAAATGTGGGATAGAAGATATAATAAAAATTAAAATAATTGTTCAATTGTCTAGTAAATGATATATAGTTTAAGTAAGAGATTCAATTTAAAAAAATAATTTCATGAGAAAATTTTAGTTAAAATTTTTCAATAAATTGTAGCAGAAAACTTTGGAGGGAAATTTTCATTCTTTAAGCTATATATTATCATTAGGAGAGAGTTCATTTGTATCATTCAAGCTCCTTTATAGACTCTTCTAATACTGAAGTTTCACTTTGTGAAGCACCAACATCTTCATCGCGTACCAACTCTATTCATATTGATGAATTGAACAAAAATTCCTTCACTATGATTACAGAGTCATATCTTCCACGTAGTCATAATCCTAAGAACTATGAGAGCAACATTGATGAAGGGAAAGATGAAGAATTTCAAATAAATAAAGAGTCACGGTATCCACTTAGTCCTAATCCTATGGACTATGAGAGAAACAGTGATGAAGAACATGATGAAGAATTTCAAATAAATAGAGAGTCACGGTTTCCACTTAGTCCTAAACCTATGGAATATGAGAGAAATAGTGATGAATAGCATGATGAATAATTTCCAATAAATCGAGAGTCAGAGTTTCCACTTAGTCCTAATCCTATGGACTATGAGAGGAGTAGTGATGAAGCCCAAGATGAAGAATTTTGAATAAATCGAGAGTCACAGTTTCCACTTAGTCATAATCCTATGGACTATGAGAGAAGTATTGATGAAGTCCAGGATGAATAATTCCAATAAATCAAGAGTCAGAGTTCCCACTTAGTCCTAATCGTATGAACTATGAGAGCAGTGATGAAGGCCATGATGAAGAATTTCCAATAAATAGAGAGTCACATTTTCCACTTAATCCTAATCCTAAGGCCTATGAGAGCAATAGTGATGAAGGTGAGCATGAAGAATTTCCAATAAATCGAGTCACATTTTCCACTTAGTCCCAATCCAAAGGACTATGAGAGAAGTAGTGACAAAGGGAAGGATGATGAATTTCCAGTAAATAGAGAGTCATGTTTTTCACTTAGTCCTAATCGTAACGACTATGAGAGTAGTAGTGACTAAGGGCACGATGATGAATTTTTATTAAATAGAGAGTCACCTTTTCCACCTAGTCCTAATCCTAAGTTCTATGAGAGAAGTAGTGGCGAATGGAAGGATGAAGAACTTAGTCCTAATCCTAAGGACTATGAGAGTAGTAGTGATGAAGGGTAGGATGAAGAATTTGCATTAAGTAAAGAGTCACATTTTTCACGTCGTCATAATCATATGGACTATGAGAGCAGCACTAATAATTCACATGATGAATAATATCCAATAAAAATCAAGTCAAATTTTCCATCTAGCCATAATTCTAAGGACTATGAGGGTAGTAATTACAAAGGGGAAGATGAATAATATTCTCCAAGTTAGTATTTCAAAACCACATATGATCATGGTGAGGATAATATTTCACCTAATGATAAATTCTTATACGGATGATGATTCAATGATGGAGATGTTGCCAACAAATATGTATCAAGGAGTAGGAGCACTCCTTTTCATATCAATCCAATATGTTTTAGCTATACAAGGCGTAGAGAAGAATATCTCACGAGAAGAAGTTCTATCAATGCTCTCATTTCAAGTGGATGTTGTCAAAAAGATTGCTTGAAACATATGGATTTCAAGTTTGCATTGGAGAAAAGGAAGAGATATTTGTCAATGGATAAAATCATGAAAAAATCATATTTAGTGGAGTGCATGCAATGTACATTGTCAAGTTATAATTATCATATTGGTTCTTTATTTATCTTTAGAAAGGCTTTCAAAATGTTCCCTTCAATGGATAATTTTCATCTATCAAGAGTCTAAAAAAAATTGAGAATGTATCCCACATTTTATTCAGAAGTATGTCATAAACAACAGTTTGGGCCATTATCAAATACTGCAATGTCATGGATGAAATAGTTATTTTCAAATGGAGAGTGTATGCCAAATAAAGAGACAATTCCAGATAATTTCTCAAGACGAGAAATCTACAACTTATACAAAGAATATGCAGAAGGTGTTGAAGGAAATGGTCGATTTATTACATATCAATATTTGGTGAAGATATGGAAGAAAGAATTCAACAATGTCTGTATTCCTAAGATGACAAGGATGAGGGTTTGCAATACATATGCTTTTCTTAAATCACAAAGTGATAAATGTGAAGGGGCAAAAGGAGGTAAGCATGCATAACATTAATTTTTAAAATTGTATAGTCATCAACTATGAAAATGTATTTTTTAGTGATTTTCTTTTATATTGTGTATATTCCTTTTTTAAAGTGTTTCAAGAGAATCACAAACAAGAAATAAGTGCAAGGGAAAAGTTGTACAAGAATTGAAAGAATTGTTATGATAATCCAAATAAATATTTGGATTTTATAATTGATGCTATGGACCAGAAGAAAACACTTCAACCCTAATTTGTTTCGGACACAAAAAATTTACAGGGAGGAGAATTTTATTCAATATCACTTGGCCAATTGTATGGTATTCAATGGAAAAATGTTTCCAAAGGTATACTTCACAACTCCAAATATTCATAACGATGCAAATATCACAATAACCATAATTCATTATGTGCTTTCTCATTGGTGTGGTAATCTTCTTGAGGTTTTGTATCTACAATTGGACAACACTTGTCGTGAAAATAAAAATCAGATTGTTTTTGGATATCTAAACATGATTGTTGAATTGAAAAATTTTTAGAAGGTAAAGGTTGGTTTCTTTCTTGTTAGGAACACTCATGACCATATTGATCAGATGTTCAGTCGTTTTTTAGTCACATTGAGGAGGAAGGATGTTGGGAGCTTGCCATCATTAATTGAATGTATTAAGAAATCATACATGCTAGAGCCTATTTTTTATGTGTTGGAAGAAATTGTTGACATGCGAAAGTTTATTCTGGGATCGCATGCTGAGAGAAATGCATTGAACAACTTGATGACATTAGCTTCCAAGATCAATTTCGTATAATAAAAAGATGATGGGAAAAAGCTAATGGGAGGTAAGAAGTATTCAACTACTGTAGAATGGGCGTCGTCATCAAGTTTGACATTATTGAAATTCATTAGATCATCCAATATTTTGGTCAAATATACTGTTATTACAAACAATTTTTGAAGTTCATAATGCACGCAGGCAGAATAGAGATATTAATTGTTCACAGGTAGGGGAAAGGGAAATGTATATCACTTCCAGAAGATCCCGTGCATAATGTGAAGACACAGAAAACCTTTGCAGGGGTTCAATATAGGATACTAAGGAGGGTTACATGATCACAATTCTAGTAGATGGAGATGCCAATGGCTATCCATTCTGGGTTTGTAAGGTTATAAAGGTCATTACATAAATTGAAGATGTTTCAAGTGTTTAAGTACATTGGTATGCCACAAATACACACCCATTCAATGGTGTGTACAAGCCAGAGATTGTAGTTGATAAAAAAATTGGTGGAAAAATAAAAATAAAGGGTACAAATAAAATCGTCGATGCACAAACCTATTAAAATTGGAGGATGTTGATATACATGTTTATTACTTCAATTTAACAAAGAGATGAACTATTCACTTCAAGATGATAGTGATTCTGAAGAGGTTCTTACGAGAAGAAATAGTGTTGAGATGGGGGTCTTCTAAACCCAATCATAAATCTAGAAGAATTTGGAAACTTGAAATGGTGGGCATGCATGTGGACTCATATGAGGCACTAGTTGATGAAAGAGAAGAATATGGAACATCTTCATTTGAGTTTAGTCATTCATATGAAGATGTGAATTTTGATGGTGTGTAAGAAGATATGAGTGATTTTGAATAATTTTCTAAGACAATTTATATAACTCATGTTTGCATCTTATCTTGAAATAAAATTTTTGATTTCCATATCACGTTAAATGAAGTTATGAGTCATTTTCATGTTTGTTGAATTATATGTTTTAATTATGATGAATTTTATTGTTTAGAATATCCACAATGCAACAATAACTTGGAGATATAACTTATGTTTAATTCAATCTACAAGTATTAACATTTCGATTAATTTAGTCAAGTAATTTGTTCATAATGTCAAGGTTTAAATGTTTTGAAAACTAGAGTTTTTTTATTCTACGGTTGAAAATTTTCCATTTGTTTTTATCTTTAATGTTATGGTTGAAAAAAATTAGAAATTTAGCGATATTTAGTGTCATGTTATCATATGTTTAACAACATGGATGAAAACTTATGGAATTTTAAAGTGTTTTGGATCCCATTATTTTATCTTTATCGTCATTAGTAAAAAATGAAATTATACCTTGGAAAGAAAAATGTTATTCTACCAAAAACATTAGTGTGTTTTTTTCATTTATTTTGCACAAAAAAAATTGTTTTAATGCCATTTTTTAAATATGTTGAAAATTAAACCTCAAAAATCATCATTCCAGAACATACACTTTTCATTTTTTGGACTTTTTTTCATGTTTTTTTTTTTTTTTTTTTTTTTTTTCCCGGTTTTTTTGCTAGAATTTCCTATTTTGAGATTATAGTTCCTGTTTCAAAGTTTAAATTGTTTATCATGTAGTATTTTCTAAAGTTCTAGATTAACTTTGTACTAGAAAAAGATGTGCAAACTTTTATTTCAATCCTCCACATTATCAATTTGTTCCAGGTCACTTTTGCTTCCCTCTACAACATGACTACCTTGACGGTGATGCGTGATGACATTACATACAAGATCTTTCCTCCCTCTATTTATACAAACTCTTCTTGGAACATGGATCTTATTGACTTCCTAAGATGAGGCAGAATACAATTAATTGAAGCTTCTTGTACTTTCTCTTTTCAAGTAGCAATTACTTTTTGAGATACATCTTTTTCATTTCTATTTTTTTGGGTGCATGAGATTGAAGCTAATTAGAGTGTTGGCATTTCTTTGTCATCTATCTTTTCTGTTTTAATTTTAATGTTAAATTGGGTTGCTAATCAGAGCGTTGGCATTCCCTTGTCATCTATTTTTGGTGTTTAAATTTTAATGTTATTGGGTTGACTTGTTCTACCTTGATTTATCTCGTAGAACAACCTTGATGTTTCTTGGTAACATACTTTTCTTTCTTACGTTGTTACATGTTCATTTATGTTTCCTTTTTCATTATGTGTAATTCACTTCAAGCTTCCCTATTCTTCTAGTAACATGGAGCTTATTAGCTTCCTAAGATGAGGAAAAATACACTTAATTGAAGGTTCTTGTACTTTTTATTTTCAAGTAGTACTTTCTTTTTGAGATGCATTTTTTTCATTTTTATGTTGTTCGGTGCATGAGATTGAATCTAATTAGAGTGTTGGAATTCCTTTGTCAGTGTTTTAATTTTAATGTTATTGGGTTTCTAATTAGAGTGTTGGCATTTCTTGGTCATCAATTTTTTTTAATTTTGATTTTAATGTTATTGGGTTGACCTATTCTACCTAGATTTATCTCATAAAACTATAGTCCAAATGCAGAAAAACCCTCCGAAGAGAAGCCCTACAATTATCAAGAGCCACTAACTGATCAAACTGTAGTATCCTGAGAATATGGGCATATGATGTAGTGCCAAAGAACTATAAATTGTGCACCTATCATTAATTCTATTTGCATATCCACATTTTCTCACCACATAACATTTTAATCGAAAAAATGAAAAAAATGATGAATGAAGAGGACGTCAATGAGAAATATGATAGCATGGCCATTGAAAAACCTTGACTGCTTTGTCATCTATTTTTAGTGTTTTAATTTAATATTATTAGGTTTCTAATTAGAGTGTTGGCATTGCTTTATCATCTATTTTTGGTGTTTTAATTTTAATTTTATTGGGTTGACTTGTTCTACCTTGATTTATCTCGTAGAACAACCTTGATGTTTCTTGGTAACACACTTTCCTTGCTTTTGTTGTTATATGTTCAGGTATGTTTCCTTTTTAATTATGTGTAATTTACTTTTCTTCCCTATTTTCTTGGAAAATGGGTCTTATTAGCTTCCTAAGATGAGGAAAAATACATTTAATTGCAGTTTCTTGTACTTTCACTTTTCAAGTAGTAGTTTCTTTTTTAAATACATATTTTTCATTTCTATTTTGTTAGGTGCATGAGATTGAAGTTGATTAGAGTGTTGGCATTGTTTTTTCATCTATTTTGGGTGTTTAATTTTAATTTTGGTGGGTTTCTAATTAGAATGTTGGCATTTCTTTGTCATCTATTTTTGGTGCTTTAATTTTAATGTTATTGGGTTGACTTGTTCTACCTCGATTTATCTCATAGAACAACCTTGATACTTCTTGGTAACACACTTTTCTTGATTTTGTTTTTATATGTTCATTTATGTTTCCCTTTTCATTATATGTAATTAACTTCAGGCTTCTCTATTTTCTTGGAACATAGGTCTTATTAGCTTCCTAAAATGCGATTGAATACTCTTAATTGAAGGTCTTGTACTTGCTCTTTTCAAGTAGTAGTTTCTTTTTGAGATACTTCTTTTTCATTCTTATTTTGTTGGGTTCATGAGATTGAAACTAATAAAAGTGTTGGCATTGATTTCTCATCTAATTTTGGTGTTTTGATTTTAATGTTACTGTTTTAATTTTAAGAAGGCAACATAGATATTAAATATACTAGAATAAACCTCGGCCTATCATTTTTCATTTTAATTTTTTTCCTCTTTCTTAACTATATTTTGAAATAAGAATATAAAAATAGACCAATTTAGACCATATAATTAAACAGGTATTATAGTGTTAGTAAGTAAATTTTATAACAAAGTAATATAAGTGTTAAATTTACTAGAATAAAATTGGCCTATCATTTTTCATTTCATTTTTTTTTCCTTTGTTAACTATAATTTTTAAAGAAACATATAAATATATCCATGTATGGCATATAAATAAACATGTATTATAGCTTCAATAAACAAATTTTATAACAAGGAAAAATAAGTGTTAAATTTGCAAGACTGATAATAAAAATAAATTAATAAATACTTTCAAACTTGGGTGATTTGAAGCTAAGTCGAATTAGAAGTATTTGTATCTCTCTAATGAACATAAAAATAAATTAGTAATTACTTTCAACCTTCAATTGGATTGAAGCTAAGTTGAATGAATTAGATATTTTTAGTTCAGTTGAATTAGAGATCTCTAATTGTCTTCTTCTTTCAATTCTGTAACCATCCAACCAAGTAGAAACAACCTTAATTGCTACCTATCCTTCTGACGAATTTTTCGAAAAAATTATCTTTTGTAGAACCTAACAATACATGTATGAATATATTAAATTCATTTTATTGAATTTATTTTTTACAGAGATCAAAAAACCCATTAAACATGGTTGAAAAATGGATATCATACATAGAAGTTTCTTGTTATGCCTATCGAGGAAAAGGGGTGATTACTTATGTTCTATGAAATATTGTGATGAACCAAGTCCTCCAGAGTAAAAGGAATATACCTAGAAGAACAATAGACAATGGAGCATATTATATTGCATTTATAGAAGGCTTAGGAACAACTAGGGGGTATGGATCCAATGGAATTATAGCCTTCACCAACTCCGAACATGTGTGCAACCAGATGAAAGGTGTGTAACAATTTAAGAAAGAGAGATTAAAACAATTGAATGGAGAAGCAAAAAATATTGTTAGTCAATTTCAATCATTTAGCATAAGATATTGTGAAAATGTTAATAAGATGTCTAGTGATGTATTCTATGCGGCAATGCCGATCTAAGATTTGTGTGTGAAAGATGAATTAGTATTAAGAAGTTCTCTACAAATATTTATTGATGGACATTGTAAGATATCTTTGATATGTGTGTACTTTTCAGTTATAAATGTTTCATTTTTAATGACCATGTGTTTTTTTCAATTCTATACCAAGTGTTCCCCCATTATGTAAGCACAACTCGGTGAATTTGACATGTTTTAGGAAATTTTGTATTTAATTTTCAAAACGTGTGTGCTTTAACATTTGTGTTTTTAGTCTTGAGTATATTCTAAATGAAGAGCTTCGGATTGTTACATTAATTTTCTGGATTCTTTCAATGTTTTTAAATAGCAATTTTAAGATCTTAAAATGCATGATGTAATTTCAAGGGTTACATCAATTAAATGCATGAGGTCACTTCAAGAGTTATATCAATTTTCTGAATTCTCTTAATCTTTTTAAATAAAAATTTCGCGATTTTTAAATGCTTGAGGTAACTTCAAGAGTTATAATAATTTTTTGAATCTTTTAAAATAACAATTTTAAAAAGAATTGTAAATGCATGAGGTAGATTTTTAAATATCATGCATCTATATATCTATAGATATCCATATCATGGATGAGCATTTGTCACATGATCCTTTGAGTGAGCATTAATAGAGCTTCGTGCATCTACTAGAAGGGGAGGTCCATCGTTCACATCGTGGTGTATATATATATGCATGTACTTAAATGAAAAATAAGTAGAATCATATTTATGTACACATATATATTGAATTGATTTTCTATTTTTTAAATGCTTTGCTCACTATTTCGTTGCGGTAAACATTCTCCAAGTGGTCATCAATCTCAGGGTGGCCAACATTCTTCGAGTGATCATCAATATTTGGTGTGGTCATCAATCTCAATCGGATCATCATGATCAACATAATTTCGGTAAATTATATAAAAAAAATTATGTTAGAACAAATTTGTAGATGTAAATGCATGTACATGTCTATCTTGCATAAATGTATGAATACATTTGTTCACATGTTTTTATATTTATGTAATTTTATATATTGATCCAGAGGGTGAAAATGTTGGTCCAAGTAGACATAAGCGAATCCAGATAGTTCAAGAAGAAAGCCAGACACCAACTACCACTTATCCATCTGATATTCCATATGAGCTTCCTTGGGAGAAAAACCTTCAACAATGCACATTACAAAGGTGCAAAACATACATATAAAACCGAGATTAACATAAACATACATATAAAACTGAGATTAACATAAACCTATGCTAGTAAGTAATTCAATTAAAAGTTTGAAAGCTCTATACATGTTTATCCACATAATTAATATTTCTTTTAACCATTTTAACTACTCTTAATATATTTAAATTAAATTGTGTCCCATACATATTGTACATTAATATAAATATTTTCTTAAAATTAAAATTGTAAAATACTTTAAAAAAATAATATAAAGGCTAATTTTATTAGACAAAGTATTTTAAAAATGATTTCGATATAACATTTTATATTATTGATTAATGTTTGTATTTCTTTTATTGGGTTAAGCACCAAATTTTTAATTCAAAGATGAACTCTATCTTTTACAAACGGGAAATTTATTTGAAAGATTTAAAGAGACAACACTGATAGACATTTGAAATGGATATTCTAAGTATGTAGATGGGAAAACATCATTCTTTTATATCGATACTTACATACTTACGGGGAATTCTTTTGTTCACAACTATTGAAAAGATAAATATATTAATATTTGATTTAAAATGATATATTATAAAAATCAGAAATTAATTATAATTGCAAGTTGATTAATTATAATTGCTCTGATCGTTTGGGGAGCGTTTTGTGAATATGTTGTCAGTTTTCATTATAGGAATTCAAAGCGCAACTTTTTGTGAATATGTTGTCAATTTTCATGAGAGGAAATTGAGGCGAAGCATTTTCGGAATATTTTGTCATTTTTCACCAGAGGACTTGTAAGCGAACCGCTTTATCATTTGATTCATCTCTATATAATCCCTAGGAATACATGCAAATCTCTGTGAACTGGGAAGGGAAAAGGTTGCAGATATTGATACATCCAATTGCTCCAATCATGTCGACTCCACCAGGTTACATCCCCGAGATTTGTATTTCATGCATGACAATATCAAAAATTCCTTCAGCGAATACCACGATGACAGGATGTTGACCGAAGCGGTGAGGGCCATTAAGGATGGGAAGTTCGAAATGGGCCCTTTTAACGTTCATAAAGGAGACGATGGCCACCTTTATTGCGACGACAATAGAAGTCTCTATGTGGCCTATTGGAAGAATCACCTCACTTTATGGAATTTGTAATTTTCACTCTGGGGATCCTAGTTACTGGTTTGAAACGTTTACCAAAATCTGTGGGTTTTGGTGTATCGGAAAACCTCTCCCTAGTATCAGACCCTGGACCCAGGTTTGATTCCTCTGAATTTTGTTTAAGTGGGAGGGGGGCCGGCGGAAGGGGTCGCGAGCTGTTGGAAGAATCATTGTACCTCTATGGAATCCGTAATTTCCACCCTCGGGATCCTCGTTACTAGTTTTGAATGTTTACCAACTCTTGCGGGTTTTGGTGTAACAACAAACCTCCATGTCGTTACACAAAAACCCTTAGGTGTTGGTAAATGTTCCCAACAAGTAACTAGGATCCCTAGTGTAATGCCCTACGGTTGTGTGCATAGGCGCGCGCGCTCCTCCGATCGCAAAAATAGACTAAGGCACGAAAAAGTGCAAGCTCCAACGATGAGGCGCGGTTATGTTATATCGTGCGGACAGATTGGTGCTCCACTTATATGGCAGGCTGGGTGAGACAAATGAAGACGGGCTGACTCATAAGAGGGGTGGTTTTGGATATCATTTGGGTGCACTGGCTGCACATTGGAAGGTCGGCTGGTTAAGTGGTCGACCCACATATGGAGAGTATAAACACTTGAGGAATGCACTCATTTGGACATCAACACTTCGCATCATTCCATCGCAAACAAAGAAGTGTGAAGGTCTTCTACCATAGGTCGTGTTGGGCGTTCGGTGATGCGCCCGCCGAGTCGGGCAAGGGGGACACGCATATCGTTGGCATTTGGAGGTGTGAACGGTGGGTGCGGGTAGGCATCTCCCCGCCGGTTGGTTTGCATGACACCTGGTTGTAACGGGTGCGGGTGTGCAAGGGTGCGCACACCCGTTGACAAGGTTGTGTTGTGTGTAGTGTGGGTCATGCACGGGCGCGCCCACCTGGTTGGTAAACATTGTATTGTATATTCGGTTGGAGGTTGCGGTGAGCCTGCCATGCGCTCTTGCACGGGCATCGCCCAACCTTGTATATGAACGCTGGTGGAGCATTGGCTCCCGGTAATTGTAATCTTCACACATATAGTAAAAAGATTACTCTTATACGTTATTGGGTTATTGTTATTGTTCTTGTATTATTGACGGATTCCACACATTAATAATGTTAAATTCATGTTATTATGAATTTGTTGAAGGTGTAGTTCGTAAAGTTAATTTAACTATGGAAAAAGTTGTTAACTTAGGCGGTGCCGCACCCGGCCAATTTAAGGAAAAAAGAATTGGGGGTGTGATAGTTGGTATCGGAGCTGATTCAGGGTTGAAGAAGCTTGACGAAAAGCCGATACCAACCTTGACAGTTGGTATCAGAGTAGGTTCACAGGTGGTGAAGCCGTTGCTTGATGATGAACGCAGAGAACATACATGTATGCAGGGAAACGTTATGGAGAAATCATGGATGAACAGTTTGGGTTTCGTGGACTTGATGGTTCATGGCAAGACCATTCAAGCTCTGGTGGACATGGGGGCCACTCATAACTTCATGATGACACGATTGGAAAAGAGGTTGGACTAATGATCTTCCCATCAAATGTGGAAGTCAAGGGAGTGAACTCTAGAGCTAAAGTGGTGGGTTTGGTACACGAAGTACCTATGCAGATAAAAGACTAGAAGGGTCAGTTGGACTTCATAGTGATGGAGATGAACGACTTTGATATGATACTCGGACATGATTTCTTAAAGGGCAACAAGGCTATTGTTGTCCCCTTCTGTGATGAGGTGGTGCTGGTTGGACAGTCACAGACTTGGACTTTGCCCACTCATAAGCAAAGGGCGGAAGTCAAGGTGCAGCATGTTTCGACATTGAGTTTGGAGAAGGCTATGAAGGAATCAGATATGGAGACATATGCGGTGATGTTAAAGGATGTTGAAGATGATGGAGTGGGGACGCCTGTTCTAGCCGAGATTTCTGAGGTGCTGACCAAATATGCAGATTTGATGCTTGATGAGCTACCAAAGAAACTTCCACCAAGGCGTGCAGTGGATCATAGCATTGAGCTTGAGCCAAAAAAGAAACCCCCGGCTAAAACACCTTATCGATTATCAGGACCTGAGTTGGAGGAGTTGAAACAACAGTTAAAGGAGTTAGCTAATGAAGGTTTCATCAGACCTTCAAGGTACCCTTATGGAGCTCTGGTATTATTCCAGAGGAAGAAGGATTCGAATGAGCTATGGATGTGTTGTGATTACCGTGCGTTGAATAAGCAGACGGTAAGGAACAGGTATCCTTTGCCATTGGCTACTAATTGCTTTGATAAGCCTGCGAAAACCCGAGTGTTTTCCAAGCTGGACTTGAGGCATGGGTATTACCAGGTGCGGATAGCTGAAGGAGATGAGAAGAAGACTGCGATAGTAACAAGGTATGGTAGCTTTGAGTTCCTTGTTATGCCATTCGGGTTGTGTAATGCTCCTTCTACGTTTTGCACTTTGATGAATTATGTCGTACGACCATACCTGGATTCATTCGTAGTAGTGTACTTGGACGATATAGTGGTGTTCAGTGACAACATGGAGGATCATAAGAAGCACTTGGTGATGGTGTTCGAGGCACTGAGGGAAAATCAGTTGTTCTCGAAGAAGTCTAAGTGTGTGTTCGCTTAGACTGAGATTCCGTTCCTTGGGCATATTGTTGGTCAAGGGTGCATACGGATGGAGCCGAGCAGAGTTAAGGCGATCGAGGGCTGGGTTGAACTGAAGAATGTCCATGAGATGAGGATGTTCTTGGGCATGAACAACTACCAACGGAAGTTTGTAAAGGGGTACTTCAAGGTGACATCGGCACTGACAGACTTATTGAAGAAAGACAAGAGGTGGAGTTGGACGAGCAAATGTCAAGAAGAGGATGGTTACAACACTGATACTGAAGTTGCCTGACTTCGAGAGACCATTTGAGGTGCACACTGATGCTTCAGATTTTGCCATAGGAGGGGTTCTTATGCAGGATGGGCATCCGGTGGCGTACGAGAGTAGGAAGTTGTAGGATAGAGAATGGAGGTATCCGGTCCATGAGAAGGAGATGACTGCCATCATCCACTGTCTTCATGTGTGGAGGTATTACTTGATTGGGAAGTCGTTTGTTGTCAAGACTGACAACGTTGCAGCAAGTTATTTTGCATCACAACAGAAGCTTTCTGAGAAGCAAGCTCGTTGGCAAGACTTCTTCGTAGAATTCGACATGACTATCGAGTATAGACCGGGAAGGCACAATGCGGTAGCAGATGCCCTTAGCAGGAAGGGACAACTTGCAACATTGGAGGGAGAAGACCGGGCAGCTAGGAGTAGGAGTCGAGTTCAGATGTCAGAAGAGATGCAAAACAAGATCAAGGAAATTGTTGAAACCGATACTTTGGCACAGAATATAGTGAAGCAGATAAAGGAGGGGAAGACACGAAATTTCTTTCTACGAGACGACTTCTTGTTCTTTGGAAACTAACTCTATGTTCCAAAGTCATCTGGACTTAGGAGGCACCTTTTGAAGGAGTGCCACGACTCAACATGGGCTGGCCACCCAGGGATGCGTCGTTCTTTGGCATTGTTGGAGAGAGGATTCTTTTGGGAGACGATGCGGGAGGATGTAGAAGGGTATGTACATACGTGCATCATTTGCCAACAGGACAAATCAGATACTCAGAGGCAAGGAGGACTGTTGCAGCCTTTACCAATTCCCGAGAGACCATGGATGAGTGTCTCGATGGACTTCATCACTCAGTTGCCACAGGTTCAGGGGTATAATGGGATTATGGTCGTGGTTGATCATTTTTCCAAGTATGTTGTCTTTGTTCCTACAAAGATACTTTGTGGAGCCGAGCAGACTGCGGAGTTGTTCTTTAAGAACATAGTGAAGTATTGGGGGATGCCATTGAGCATTGTGTGGGATAGAGATCCGTGTTTTACAGGCAGATTTTGGACCACATTGTTCAAGTTAGTCGGGAAAATGTTTTTGATGAGTTCGAGTTACCCTCCGCAGATAGATGGGCAGACTAAGAGGATCAACACATTTCTGGAGGACTACTTGAGACATTATGTGACGGCTGATTAGAAGAATTGGCCTGAACTCTTGGATATTGCTCAGTTTAGCTACAATATTTAAAAGAGTTCTGCAACGGGGTATAGTCCATTTGAGTTGGTGAATGGACAGATGCTGGTTGCACCACATAACGTAGTGACAGGAGGCTTCTTGAGAAGTCCTCATAAGAAGAAGTTCATGAATGCTTGGGAGGAGACATTGGAGTTAGCACGGTTGCGCTTCCACGATGCTGCAAGGAGGATGAAAAGGTATGATGATCGTGGGAGACGGGAGGCACACTTCAGTGTGGGAGATATGGTGTTTCTCAGGATTACCAGGTAGCAGTTTTAGCCAGCCAAGGGGACTGCAAGCAAACTGACACGAAAGTATGACGGACCATTCCGGGTGAAGAAGAGAGTGGGGGAAGTTGCTTATGAGATGGAGCTTCCACACCATATGCACATGAAGCATCCAGTTTTTCAGGTAAGTCAGTTGAAGAGATGTAGACTTAATTTAAACCATCTAGAGAGAGTTGAACCACCAAGAGGACCAGCCGGAATTGCGGACAATCCAGGATTGGAGTTGGAGAAGATTTTGAGCATCAGAACTACAGGGATTGGTTGCACATGAGAAGGGAATTTCTTGTCAGATGGAAGAATGCACCGGAGGAAGAACGTTGGGAATCAGAGGACTCACTTTGGATATGGAAGGATAAGATCGAGAAGTACAATAGGAAGCTGTTGAGACGGTCGGGATTTTCGAGGGCGACAATGATTTGCAGTAGGGGAGGGGGTAACGCCCTGCAGTTGCGTGCACGGGTGCGCGCACTTCTCCCATCGCAAAAATAGACTAAGGCACGAAAAAGTGCGAGCTCCAACGATGAGGCATGGTTATGTTATATCGTGTGGACAGATTGGTGCTCCAGTTATATGGCAGGGTAGGCGAGACAAATGAAGACGACCCAACTCATAAGAGGGGCGCTTTTGGATATCATTTGGGCGCGCTAGTTTCACATTGGAAGGTCGGTCCGTTAAGTGGTCAACGCACATATGGAGCGTATAAACACTTGAGGAATGCGCTCATTTGGACATCAACACTTCGCATCATTCCATTGCAAACAAAGAAGTGCGAAGGTCTTCTACTGCAGGTCATGTAGGGCGTTCGGTGATGCGCCCGTCGAGTCGGGAAAGGGGGACACGCATATCGTTTGGCGTTTGGAGGTGTGAACGATGGGTATGGGTAGGCATCCGCCCGCCGGTTGGTTTGCATGACACCTGGTTGTAATGGGCGCGGGTGTGCATGGGTGTGCTCGCCCGTCGGCAAGGTTGTGTTGTGTGTAGTGTGGGTCATGCACAAGCGTGCCCACCCGATTGGTAAACATTGTATTCTATATTCGGTTGGAGGTTGCGGTGAGCCTGCTGTGCGCTCTTGCACAGGTAGCACCCAACGTTGTATATGAACGTGGGTGGAGCATTTCCTCCCGGTTATTGTAATCTTCACACATGTAATAAAAAGATTACTCTTATACATTATTGAGTTATTGTTATTGTTCTTGTATTATTGATGGATTCCGCACATTAATAATGTTAAATTCGTGTTATTATGAATTTGTTGAAGGCGTAGTCCGTAAAGTTAATTTAACTATGGAAATAGTTGTTAACTTAGGCAGTGTGGCACCCGGCCAATTTAGGGAAAAAATAATTGGGGGCGTGACACCCAGGGTGGAAATTACAGATTCCATAGAGGTGCAATGATTCTTCCAACACCCCCCACCCCTGCCCCCCCCCTCAAACGCAACTCGGGAGAATCGAACCTGGGTCAAGGCTCTGATACCATGAAGAGGTTTTCCGTTACACCAAAACCCGCAAGTTTTGGTAAACATTTCAAACTAGTGACTAGGAACCCCAGAGTAGAAATTACGGATTCCATAGAGGTGCGGTGATTCTTCCAACACGGCCCGGGAAGCTGGCGTTGAATCAGTTGAGGTGAAGATAATGTCAGACAATTCCAAATCTCGCCATTTTGGAAGAGAAATGAGAGAGAAGCTGAGTGACACCAATTTTGTTCCCAAAGTACGGGGCACTTGACCATGACACCTCGGGCCTTACAAAGGTTTGGCAGTATGGATGCATCTAGCTTCTTTGTAGACGGCCTTTTGTTTTAAATTCAAGTGATTGACTCTCCCTATTTTTGCAATGTTTTTTTTAGTTTTGTGACTATTAATCGATATTAAAAAGTTTTTTTGTGTGTCATTCTATGGTAAATTATCTATCTGTACTCTGTGATATTTTAATCTTATTGGTAAAAGAGTTATTTTTGTTTTTTTAAGAATTTTTTGAGCGGGGGAGCTTATTCTACAGTTGAGTGAAGGGACTGTGTAAGTATGTTAGTGCTCAATTTGGAGTTAACCAATGTCCCTCTTGAATACAAATAAAATATTCTCTAAATTGAAAAGCAACTAAATACAAATAAAATATTCTCTAAATTAAAAAGAAAATGTTGGATATAATAAAAAAGAATATACTATGCATGTTTAATTAGTGGTTCATATAACTTAATATAATTTCATCTAAAGTAATTAGAAGTAAAAGAAAGAAAAATTGTTTAAACATCGTACTTTTCAAAAATATTTTAACACTTTATTTAAATAAATTATTTGAATATCTATGTTAACCAACTTAAGTGAATATCAAGTTCATATATATTTATATATAATAAAAAAGAAATGTTAAAAGAAAATATTTTAATATTGTGTATAATAAAATATACTATATAAATTATGAATAAAATATTTCAATATGAATTAATATTACTATATGTTTAAAATTATAAAAATGTATATCATTCAAGAATATAATTTATACAATAAAAAAAATACACATGTTTTTTTACTTTAAATTTAAATTTAAGCTTAATTTACACTTCAAAAAAATTCAAATTCTCTCCACTCATATTATATTTATACTTAAAATAAATCTATACTAATAAAATTACATAAATAACTTGAAACTTAAATCATATAAAATTACATAAATAACTTGAAACTTAAATCATATAAGCATATATGCAAATACATCCTCCAAATCATTATTGTTGCAAAACGTTTCGGAATACATTTATACCCTACTGCTTCCGAATTTAAGACTTAAAAAATGCATTTTTGATATTCTCTCATGATTTTCCCTTTTTTTGCATGAGTACTTATACTGACATCTTCTTTCACCCTTACAATCTATACAAAAATCCATATAAAATCTAGCTACTTGTTCACGTCGCTATTAACTTTTATTCTCCTACCATATTATACAAATAATGAATTTAATGATTTTTTTATACAAATAATGAATTTAATGATTATTTTATAATGAATTTAAAACAAAAGGAGGTTTGTTTAATAGCGTTTTAACGAATCAGTACGACATGCATTTTAACATTATAATCAATGAATATCAATATGATTTTGATGCGAAAATTCGTACTTCAATCGTAATTTAATTGCAGTTGTCTATAATGAGACTTTTTGAAAGCTTTTCCGGTGGGATTTTCAGGTCAAAATCCGGCAGCAATCTATTGGAATCACAAGTTTGATAGCTAGATTCTGCACAATCAAAGCCTTCCAGGGGTTTTTCAGGGTGCTGAATTCAAATATACAGTTAAAAAACCATTTTAACTGCAACAAATCAAGATTTAACCTCAATTTCTTCCGCCGGATTCCGTCACCGGAATCTCCAAAAAGTCGCATTATAGACAACTCTAATTTAATTTACTAAGTGATAATATATCCATTCTATAACCTGGCAAGAATATAATTTAAAGTATACAATATGTATTGACTGCCTTGTCAACATTATTGTTTATTTTTGCTGATTCATCGTGACTATTGAAATTTTTGTGTGCATGCTTATTATTCTTGTTCATGGCAATGCATGTTGCTGCGTTTACCTCGGCATTCAATCTTGTCTATGGGACTGCTCAAAAGCTGTATAGTGAAAATTGAGATTTATATGGTTTTGAAAGTCTATTCGTATCCTATTACTAGCTGCTGGTTAAATTAATTAATTAAAAAAAACTATATTAATAGGTGTCAATTTTATTTTTAGGAAATGTAATATTAATAGACAATAGTAAAATAGAGTAAATTTTTCTGGTTAAGAATTTTGTTGCGTATTTTTTTAGATGTATATATGTATGTTTTTTTTCTTTTATAATTTTTAGGCAAGAAATTTATTTGAACGTTTATTATAGGTTGATGTTTATTATTGATTGATGTATATACACATTCACTAGTCATTTAATTATAAGTAATTAAATGGTATGCTTTACCACCTTATATTATGATCGCTTTTAGGGGCCGGCTATGTGCCATTTTGTCCATGTTCAATGTGGAGTTGACATGTGTACCCTTTCAAATAAAAGTAAAATATATTCTAAATACAAAAACAATGTGATTGGTTTTGAATGAATACACATATTTTGTTAGTTTTAATTGAAAGCATAGTAAAACATCAATATTCCATTTTCATTGTAGCTTAGTGAGCTTGGTGGTGTGTTAATATTACAATGTAGTATGAAGGAGATGTTGTGAAGAAATTAACTATAACTTTTAGAGCCATAAATACTAGCAATTGCACCACATGTTGCAATGGAGCGTATGAAAGAGTAGCATAGAAGATGGAAGTCAAAACTTTATGCAATTTATTTATTTATCAGTGTTTATGTGAGAAAAGCTTTGAAATTTAAATTTTACATAATTGAGTTATATCATGGATTATAATTGCAAGATGGGTTCATTACTAATTAATAGAGTATTTTATTGAACGTTTCATCATTTCAATATACATGATTTATTTTAAATTTGTATGGATAATCTCAATAGATTCTGTGGAAAGTTTTAATGATTGAATAATGAAATTGATATAGTGTTTGCAAGGAGAAAATCACAAGCTTGCCTCATCATTACAAGTCGAGCTTAGTATAATATTAGCAACACCATGTAAATAATCCAAAATATAATTCTATGGATAAGGTGTTCAATGTTGTACAAGTGGACTTAAACATAGTATTCGATACAATGTAAGCTGATTTCCATGTTAGCTAACATGAATTCCTCTTCCACATTTTGCTTTCTTTATCCTAACAATGGGAAGACATAAATATTTAAAAGCATATGAGAAGATTCTTTATTGGACATGACCAATCCTACCCATTCTAAGAAGCACGTTGTTGATTTTGTAATGAAACCTGACATTCATTCACTTCACATATGATTCATAATGAGATTCATAAACATAAAAATAAGTGGCAATTTATCAATGCAATTAAAAATCCTTTTTAAGTTCTCTCTACCAAATGTTTTCATGTCAACAACTTCTTCACTACTTGTAAAAATCCACAAGTTTGTGTTTTTGTATCAAAAGTGGCTTAGGTTGTGGCTTCTAGGAACCAAATCTTTCTAGAGCATACATTAGGAGTTTTGTTAAACAACTAGCCTCATCTAGAAATGATGTAATTCGTGGGTGTTTGTACCCAATTCCAAAACTCTGGTAAAAGAGGATTCTATGATTGACACGTGCTCAAGCTCCAACACATATTGATCAAGGAAATGGCAATATGATGAAGTTGTCATCCAACTTAGATGAATAGGCTATGATCAACGAAATGGCAAGATGATGAAGTTGTCATCCAACTTAGGCTAAGGCAGCAATGAAAATTATTTATTCGAAGCAGAAGAGCGAAGAGCTTAATTTGTCTATGTTGTTTTATTTCTATTTCTTACCAATTGGATGTGGTTGTTTAAATGCTTTCTTTACTTTTACAACTTAACATTGGCAATTTTATTTAGCAAAGTAATTTTGATAGGCACATAAATCTAGATGGGTTTTCCCCTGTTGAGGATAACCTAACTTAATGTATGATTTTCAAATTGACAAGTTCGGAGATCATCATATGATGATTTGAGGAACTGCAATAACATGATATCTCTAGTGACTTAAGCGTCATTTTGTTCTTTCTTCTACAGTACCTTCCATCATGACTCAGGATCTTGGGGATATAGAGGAATTGTTAAGGAAGTTCTACAAGGTGTGCAACCCATCCATTTATTCTAGCAATTTAGGGGTTTGGATCCCATCATATTGCTTTCTGGTTCTCCCTTTCCAACTTGCTTCTAATCATACCAATGCAAAAACACTGAGCCAAGGAGAAATTATCTAATGAACAAAGTGAATGTTCAAGCCTAATATCTTCCATGTTGTATTTTTTTTTTCCAAAAATAGGTCATATATTGATTGTGTTTTGTACTTTTATTGACTGAGATTCATATAGAGAAAGTATTTTTGTTTTAAGTTATATTAATATATTTAAAGTTCCATACATATTTTGAATCATAGATTGAATTCAATCCTTATTTTTGACCTTGAATTCCATTTTTATTGTTTACCTTGGCAACTCCACGCTAGCAAACCCCTAAGCTTTCTACTGATCTTCTCATCAAAATCACTCACCTTCATCCAAAGTGCACACACATTACAGTATCAATTACTTATATATAGAGAGCAAGTTGTCTTAGGTAGTCATGGAGGTTACAGTTAGGTGAATTGAAATTCTCTCTTTCCATTCATTTTCCTTTCTATTTAGAAAGAATAGGTCACTTTCAATTAATAAAGTAATTACATACCAATATTATTATTATTTTTCAATTTTTTTACTGTTGCAAATTTACATAATGGATTTCCATTGAAGGACATATAAAATGTAATCATATAACAACAAAAAGAATTATGTTATTTTCTCCAAGACCATTTTTCTTTGGCGAGAGATTTCTATACACTTGGATTAATAGGAATTGAAATTCTCTCTTTCCATGCATTTCCCTTCCTATTTAGAAAGAGTAGGTCACATTTAATTAATAAAGTAATTACATACGAATATTATTATTTTTTACAATTTTTTAGTGTTGTAAATTTACATAATGTATTGCCATTGAAGGACATGTAAAATGTAATCATATAACAAGCAAAAGAATTATGTTATTTTTTCCAAGACCATTTTTCTTTGAGGAGAGATTGCTATGCACTTGGATTAATAAGATCAAGTTTCTATAAATTACAAAATTGAAAAAATAACCTTCATTAATATTATAAATTGAATTCATTTGTTATTTTGGGTGAATGAAGTCTTGGGTGATAGATAGTAATTGAAATTTTCATGGGAGGAGTGAGAAGAGTTAAAGTTAATAATGATTATAAATATATTTGAGATAAAGGATATTCTAGGATGATTTTAAATATTTACATCGAAGGTGTTCCTTTCGAAACAATTCATTTGCCAGTATTGTCTACCTTTTACTTATTGAGTGACATTTGTTCGGATATACACTGACAACTTTTGTCCCGTGGCATGCTCATACTTGCTAGAATCCATGTTCCATTAGGTCCTCTACCCGTTCAGCGCAGAGGAAACAACTATCATCATTTTTGTTTTCCATCGTTGTTTGGAGTTGGGCGTTGTCCATACTCCCTCATTTTTCTAAAACAAGTTTTGAGAGTTTTTAACCTGTGAGGTTTCCGAGGCCGGGAGAAATCTTGAATATAATCATGACCACTGAGCACTCTATCATGGTCAAATTCAACACAAGCCTCACAAGTGGACATGCATGGCAGGGGAACAACAGGATCCCTCAGCCAATGCACCACATCATTTTCAAAGGCATGAGATACAACCTGGTATGGTACACAGGCAAGCTAAGAAACGGGAAGCAGTTAAGGGTGAAATTCATGTTGAGCCAGAGGTAAACATGCAAGCCTACGTAAAAGTAATACAAAAATATTGCGAGGAAGGCAAGCAATTCTAGATTTATTGATGAGGGTTGAAAGGGGGGGCAAATAGAGCTGGAGAGACTGTTGGAGCATCGGGCAGTTTCAGACTTTTCACATGGCAACCGTATAAAGGTTAGTAATTGATGATTTACTTGGGATCATGTTTTTTTATATTTTGTTTTCTCTGTTTCAAAGATGCACAAAGTAAATTAGTGATTACTAATTTTTATGAAATTCGCCCTCGAAGTTTTATGATAAACACATTTTTAATAAGCTTGCATTTATGCTCAAAACGAACATGTTTTTCGTCCTGGAGTCATTTTCTCTTTGCATGTTTGTCTATTTTATTTGAGTATGGTTGGAATGATACTTTTGTGTATTCCACGGATTATGTTGATCTGGTATGAAGATTTTGTAGTCTTAGTTAACCATTGTGTTTTAATTTTCTTTTAATGACTATTTTTTAACCATCACTTTTTTTCTAGTCATTTTATCATCATCATATATTCGGCTTCCATTCACTTTCTGATATTTTCAAAACTTATTCAGCAACAGTTCAGTTTCTACTCAGATATTCTGAATAAAAAATAAGCCTTATATTTCTTGTTGGCTTTCGCTAAAGTTAAAATTTCCCATCATATCATGATGTGGCCAGATCCCTACAGATTTCCTTTGTCGAATGCTCGTTAATGAATCCTCCCCTGGCTGCGCTGCAAGTAATATTATCTTGAAATTTTGACTTTTAGTTATATTATTTCTATTAATATAATTTCTAACAATTTTAAAAGATGTAATGATATTATTATATATAGTTTAGATATTTAAAATATTATATTTTAATAATACTTTTTTATTGTATAATTTTATATTTACGCCATGAGCCATTGATTCTGTGTGTTAAATGATTGGGGTGTTTTCTCACGTTCGTTTAGTCTATTTTTTTCATAGAAAAATGGTTTTTTCCCATGGTAATGGGCCATGAAAGACCAGGCCTAACTTGCTGGCGATGAGACTCTTCGCAGAGACTGCCTGCTGGCGATGAGACTCTTGTGCTGGCCATGAGACTCTTCGTGTCTTTCTTCCCTGCATGCGTAGCCTTGTGCTGTTATATCAATATTTGTACTTTATAGAAATACTCTCGCTCCAAGAATTTCGTGGATTTATCAATCCATGGGTGGCAGATGAAGTTGATGGTGTGCAGCCTCATTCATTGCCCATTCTGTTCAATGTTTCCATCCGCCAACCTGCTGCGAAATTGTGTCTTTGCATGGGCGCTGTCAGATTCTTTCAGATTGTCGGGAAGCATTATTTTGCTTGCCTCCTTCAATCTTCTAGCGATAACCTCTGCAGCCTCCTTTAAGTCAAAGCAAACACATTGGAGGAATTAGGGAACTCGCATTTCAAGCAAAATTGGTAGGTTTTTAACCATTGGCATTTCACAGGAAATCACAAGGGTTTTATCCATGGACATTTGATGGGAATTTCGAAGGGTTTTAACGAGTGGCATGTGAATTTATGGAGATATTCTAGGTAAAGCTTGTCTGCTTTTTATTTTCTTGTATGTTGCTTTTTTATTTAGTTTTGGCACGGCTAATGATTTCAGAAGAACTCTGCTCTGCAACAGTTGAAGGCAAAGAAGAGGGTTCATCATTGTCGAAGAAGATGAAACGTGAAGAGTTCGTATAGGTCTGAGGGATCAACCTCATTCTTCACCTGGAATCAGGTCGGTATACATTTGTCATCTTCCCTCTGTGTATGCATTCTGTCACTCTCTTTTTCAAAAATAAAGAAAAGAAAACACCTAGGTGAAACCCCATAAGATAATGTGGTTAAAATTTATAAAGCTGAAATCATTTAGGGGTTAATATTAAGAACTAGATATATATTCTATCGTTAATATAGGGAGAAAATGGCTAGGTAAGCCCGTAACAGTTAATATTTAAAAATATGAAATCATCTAGTGGTTAATATTAAGAGCTACATGATTACATTGGCCAGTCATGGTATGTGATAACTTTTAATTGCAATTATCTTTCATTGCCCATTCTGTTCAATGTTTCCATCTGCCGACCTGCTGCGAAATTGTGTCTTTGCATGGGCGCTGTCAGATTCTTTCAGATTGTTGGGAAGCATTATTTTGCTTGCCTCCTTCAATCTTATAACGATAACCTCAGCAACCTCCTTTAAGTCAAAGCAAACGCATTGGAGGAATCAGGGAACTCGCATTTCAAGGAAAATTGGTAGGTTTTTAACCATTGGCATTTCACAGGAAATCACAAGGGTTTTATCCATGGACATTTGATGGGAATTTCGAAGGGTTTTAACCAGTGGCATGTGAATTTATGGAGATATTCTAGGTAAAGCTTGTCTGCTTTTTATTTTCTTGTCTGTTGCTTTTTTATTTAGTTTTGGCACGGCTAATGATTTCAGAAGAACTCTGCTCTGCAACAGTTGAAGGCAAAGAAGAGGGTTCATCATTGTCGAAGAAGATGAAACGTGGAGAGTTCGTATAGGTCCGAGGGATCAACCTCATTCTTCGCCTGGAATCAGGTCGGTATACATTTGTCATCTTCCCTCTGTGTATGCATTCTGTCACTCTCTTTTTCAAAAATAAAGAAAAGAAAACACCTAGGTGAAACCCCATAAGATAATGTGGTTAAAATTTATAAAGCTGAAATCATTTAGGGGTTAATATTAAGAACTAGATATATATTCTATCGTTAATATAGGGAAAAAACAGCTAGGTAAGCCCGTAACAATTAATATTTAAAAATCTGAAATCATCTAGTGGTTAATATTAAGAGCTACATGATTACATTGGCCAGTCATGGTATGTGATAACTTTTAATTGCAATTTTCTTTCTGTATGAGCAGTGTTGTTCATATAACCTTTCGCGCTGGTACCTTTTAGATAACTGTTTTTAGTTATGATCTAATTCAAGGCCCTGGTTTACTAGATGAATTCTTTCCTCTAAATATTGAAGTCTGTGTTGCATTAGTGCAGGAATAGATATTTTTATATATTTTTACGCCATAAGGCGTTCCCTCTGAGAAAGACATCCCTAAAATGTGACGTGTGCAATTCTGAGCCATTGATTCTGTGTGTTAGATTATTGGGGTGTTTTCTGTCGTTCGTTTAGTCTGTTTTTTCATAGAAAAATGGTTTTTTCCCATGGTAATGGGCCATGAAAGGCCAGGCCTGGCCTGCTGGCGATGAGACTCTTCGCAGAGACTGCCTGCTGGCGATGAGACTCTTCTGCTGGCGATGAGGCGATGAGACTCTTCGCAGAGACTCTTCGTGTCTTTCTTCCCTGCATGCGTAGCCTTGTGCTGTTATATCAATATTTGTACTTTATAGAAATACTCTCGCTCCAAGAACTGCGTGGATTTATCAATCCGTGGGTGGCAGATGAAGTTGATGGTGTGCAGCCTCATTCATTGCCCATTCTTTCGCAGTTCATTCTTTTCTCTGAAAGCTTCTCCCTCCCAAATTATTGCACGTTCACCCATTTTTAGCACAACTTATCATCTCATTTCAGGCCAAAAGTTTGTAGGTTTAATCCGAACATGCAGCAGACTAGGAGGACGAACAGGAGCACCAAGAGGACGAATAGAAGCATTGAGGTCCATGGCGTTTTATTCATTTGTAACCTCCAAGCCTTTGGGAGTTCTCTTTGTTTGCCTTGGTGAGTACCGTCCATCCAATGATTCAACGAGTTCGTTCGGTATCGGTCATTGTTCGCGATGATGCTTCCATAGCGTCTACCATTATTGTCAGCCATTCAATTGTAGAAGATTATAGTATATTGTACACTATAGATCCAAAGCCTGAAGCCAAGCACAATTCTCTGTATCATGCCTGACTTGAGCGAACTAAATTTTTGTAGTTCTATTCAATTCAACTAAAGGAGCTAGGTTCTTCGTAGCTTCTATATTCTTAAAAACCCTGACCCAATTTCTCATCTATGTTTCTATTAGAACAAATCATAATAAACTCACACTGGAGATTTCTACAGTCATACAATCCACTCAATGATTGCAGAGAGCAAATCTTAGTAATGCCTGAATACCAGCAAATGTCCGGTTAGGACATAGAAATTTTCTTCTACCCTTTTGAGCGTGCGTTTCAAGAAGAAACATGATGTGAGGGGCTGCATCCTCCGACTGAGGTGCCGGGTCTAAGGGATAACTATTCTGTTAAAATCCTCTGAGATCTACACCTAGCCTCATTCCTTAGTGCCATATGGATGCGGTAGCCCACAGTGAGAAAGCTTGGGGGAAAACTTAACACTTCGCCAACCTCACTAATGAATCAATATCCCCTTAGGCTATTAATGCTATGGGTGTGACCTCTCACGCCAGGGTGGGTGCCTGATAATCAAAGAGTTAAGTTTGAGCTGAAAGCCGTGGAACTCAAACATGAAAAAAATGACTGCAATATATACCTCTATCTCTTACAACCATCTAATTTACGCTTAACCTATAAGAATGTACTATAGCAATGCCAACTACTACTTATAATGTTATGCCAACTACTACTTATAACGTTTCCATCATTTGCAGAGAAAAGACTCAACAAAGTCTACTTAATTTGCATACCATTTACCATTGTATAAACCAGAATAAAGCAAGGGCAACCTATGCTCTCTAGGGTTGCACAACATGAGGAGAAAGAAAAGCAACAACCAAAGCAACATATAGAAAATCCATAAACCTTGAATTGAGTTAAAAAGCATGATTCAAGAACCATATCTTTCAACGATAACGATAGTGATGCTGCCTTCATCAACTGGGCTCTCAAATTGGCTGATATTGGTTTTGTTTTTTTATTGTAAAGTAACATCTTTGAAAAAACAAAAACTAAAAAACACATTATTTTAATCCAGTGGCTGCAATTGGAATATGTGCTTTTTCAGAGAGCATCTTAACCTGATCTGAATTTGGAATCTGTGCTTTATCGTTTAAATGCATAACAGAAAATTCAATAGCTAGATATATACAGACTCAGATTTCTAGAACAATATTGACTGCATATTAAAATATGCATACAAATCCCTAAATACCTAGAAATAAATGAAGGGATTGCAAATTCTACGATTTCTATACATTCCATATAATCCTTTGTCCATCAAGAAAAATAAACAAACCAAGAAAACAGATGAAATTCAGAATACAGAGAACAAAAAATTGAATCTGATTTAATGCTGAGGCATATGTCACTCGCAACCCAACTGAAATATAGCAACCCAATTATGAAAGAGTTTGACTAATTGCATAATATTGAGTATTAACATTACTTGTATTAGTATTCATTTTGCTTGGTAATGAGTGCAACCAAAAATATACAGTTGCTAATTTCCACTTTCTTTTCTTTGCTATTTGAAATTGCTTAGTAATGAGTGCAACCAAAAATATAAAGTTACAAGTTTCCACTGGTTGAGAGACCTGTAAATCATTATGGTGTACAAGAATGGAAAAAAATAAGTGGGTTTGTGATTTTTCTTATTAGAGTACTGGGATCATGTTTTTGGGAAGAATTAGTAACTTTAAAATATTTGCTGTCAAGATTACATTAGATAAAGTTAGTTTATAAAAATGTTATAAGGGATTAGTTACAACATATTTTTAGAGATTTAAACTTACATATTTGTGGCTTTTTATTAGAATAATGAGAATATTTTGGAGATTTAATAATTTTGAAATATTGGCTGTGAAGATTACACCAGATAAAGCTATTTTATTAATGTCACGAATGACCAGTGACAACATGTTCTTAGGGACTTAAACTTATCTAAGTAAAGAAATTAATTATTTACCAAACCACTTAAACTATAATTCTTTAATGAATTTATAACTATTTTATAATAAACAATAAATTCTATTTTAATATCAATTACATTTTTATATAAATTATAAATTTCATGTATCTATCAAACTTGAAAAAGGTTACAATTAACTCTTTTCTAACTTTTTTCCATACCCTTTGAATACAAAGAGAGAATCTAGAACCTACATAAGTTCAAAGTAATTAAACTGTTCAAATACTATGAAACAAAATAAAGTGACCTTCGGATTATAACTGAGTTGTATTGCTCCATGATTTTCATTCTAATCTGTTTGAAAAGGCGACTAAATACATTTTCCATCAAGGTGTTCTCAAAATAATTTGCATGTTTCATGTTTCTGTTATGGTTCTTATTGCTTCCGTTTCTTCCACAGAAGGAAGTGACAAGAAGTCCACAAAATGTTTGAAACGTTTAGTATTCATTAGGCTCATAAATAGAAAGGAAACCAGAAAATCTGCAATAAAAACCATAAATGAAGAATGCTGCACTTTGAATCATAAAGAAAAGGTACCAAATATTTGTAGACACTTGAAAGAGAAAAGGGCAGGGTTAACCTTGGGAAAAGTTGACATCATAGGCATTTAAATTATCAGCTACTTAATCTCATGAAAGAAAAATAAATGTGTGCGAAAAGTAAGACGATGTGTTTAAATATTGGAATAATGTAATTTTACAATCCATTTTTATTTTTACGTCGTAAGGCGTTCCCTCGGAGAAAGACATCCCTAAAATGTGACGTGTGCGATCCTGAGCCATTGATTCTGTGTGTTAGATGATTGGGGTGTTTTCTGTCGTTCGTTTAATCTGTTTTTTTCGTAAAAAAATGGTTTTTTCCCATGGTAATGGGCCATGAAAGGCTAGGCCTGGCCTGCTGGATGAGACTCTTCGCAGAGACTGCCTGCTGGCGATGAGACTCTTCACAGAGACTCTTCGTGTCTTTCTTCCCTCCATGCGTAGCCTTGTGCTGTTATATCAATATTTGTACTTTATAGGAATACTCTCACTCCAAGAACTGCGTGGATTTATAAATCCGTGGGTGGCAGATGAAGTTGATGGTGTGTGGCCTCATTTGTTGCCCATTATTTCGCAGTTCATTCTTTTCTCTGAAAGCTTCTCCCTCCCAAATTGTTGCACCTTCACCCATTTTTAGCACAACTTATCATCTCATTTTAGGCAAAAAGTTTGCAGGTTTAATCTGAACTTGCAGCTGACCAGGAGGACGAAGAGGAGCACCAGGAGGACGAAGAGAAGCATTGAGGTCCATGGTGTCTGATTCATCTGCAACCTACAAGCCTTTTGGAGTTCTCTTTGTTTGCCTTGGTGAGTATCGTCCATCTAATGATTCAACGAGTTCGTTCGGTATAGGTCATTGTTCGCGATGATGCTTCCATAGTGTCTACCATTATTGTCAGCCATTCAATTGTAGAAGATTATAGTATATTGTACACTATAGATCCAAAGCCTGAAGCCAATCACAATTCTCTGTATCATGCCTGACTTGAGCGAACTAAATTTTTGTAGTTCTATTCAATTCAACTAAAGGAGCTAGGTTCTTTGTAGCTTCTATATTCTTAAAAACCTTGACCCAATTTCTCATCTACGTTTCTATTAGAACAAATCATAGTAAACTGGCACTGGAGATTTTTACAGTCATACAATCCACCCAATGATTGCAGAGAGCAAATTTTAGTAATGCCTGAATGCCAGCAAACGTCCGGTTAGGACATAGAAATTTTCTTCTACCCTTTTGAGCGTTTCAAGAAGAAACATGATGTGAGGGGCTGCATCCTTCGACTAAGGTGCTGGGTCTAAGGGATAACTATTCTGTTAAAATCCTCTGAGATCTGCACCTAGCCTCATTCCTTCGTGCCATATGGATGGGGTAGCCGACAGTGAGAAAGCTTGGGGGACAGCTTAACACTTCGCCAACCTCACTAGTGAATCAATATCCCCTTAGGCTATTAATGCTATGGGTGTGACCTCTCAAGCCAGGGTGGGTGCCTGATAATCAAAGAGTTAAGTTCGAGCTGAAAGCCGTGGAACTCAAACATGAAAAAAATGACTGCAATATATACCTCTTAAGGATTATTAAAACTTAGGATGTACAGTTTCCTGAATATCCGATGAGATTTAGTACACGGTTACTACAGAAATATATGGAATCCACCAATTAGGCTAAACTGGTCTAATGCAGGGTAACAACCAACGTTATGGAACTGCAACAAAATTAAGATAGCTCATTGGGCTACTTTTGTACAAAATGATACTACTACGATAGACTACATATTTATCATCGTTTGCCCATAATTGGACAACCATCTCTCTGACGAGTTTCAAACTAGCCTAAGGTGCCCGCAAGGGGATTCTGTCATGCTTGCCTTGCTATTGTGAAGCTTACAGAATTAGTGGATATCACTGAACAACTTTACAACCTGTTAAGCTAGTTACCGACAACCAACTGTCAAAAATACAAAAGGACATAGACACTAAAGGCTGTGCACTATCCTTATGTGCCTCGTTGTCTAAATTCTATTGAAGTTCCGCAATGCAGAGACCCGCATGGCTATCCCTTGTCCTATCATTGTTAGATCCCTGATACATCATCAGAGTGTTTTAGCAGCTGCTTATATATATATATATATATATATATATATATATATATATATATATATATATATATATATATATATATATATATATATATATATATATAAGAATCAGCAACTAAGCGGGTACAGGTTTGAATTCGCATGATATGGAGTCGATTGTGACTACTACGACTAAACTTTTAGGCGAATCTATGCACGCTCCCACACACTGTACACAAAGTTAATTAAGGATTTTGGACCACAAACTTTACATAAGACTTTATAGGAAATCCACCGCCGATTGAGCTGCCCAGGGACTATTAGTGTTGTTAGCTTTATCAAACAACAATGCTTAGATTTATTTTGTAACTCATAGGTAGAATAGATTTGATTGCCACAATAGGCACGCTACTTATCATGCCCATTGCCATTCCATCTATGACATGTTTTTGGTTTATCCAAGAGCTTTCAGTTTGCGGTTCTCTACACATTTTCAGACTCTCAAAGTCCCATCAAGGTAAGTAATAGTCATACAGAAAATAACTCTACGATAATATATTTTTAACAACCTTAAATATTTATACCGAGCACAGAAGTACCATTAAATATTTTCATTGCTGTTTAAGGATCAACTGTTGACAAAATCCTGGCAGTTTTTACGATAAAACCAGATCTAAGTAAAATTGCTAGAGAAATTAGTATGGAGTCTAGGGGCTAAATGCCAACTCTTGATTGGGTGGAAGCTGCGGGGTAGCTAGGGTTATTAGTTAGGGTACAACTTTGCCATGATGACACAAGATAAAGAAATGGTACATTAATGGGGAACTGGGTCCTCATTAATAAGGAGGGCCTAATTACTATATAAAAGAGATTATTATAGCCATTCTCACATAGTTGTGTTTGATTTTTCAATATTTTGGTTATTAAGAGATATTTTCCTATTTCTAAGAGATGTAGATGTGTCTCATCATTATTATACTTTTGAGCCACCCTACCTTTCTATATTTGGTGTATTTAGTATTTTAGTATTTCTCTAGTTATTTCAGGTAACTCAGAGCATTACGTCAAGGTCCAGCCTTATATGTGGAAGAGAGAGGAAGGGAAATCTCACCTCAGAAAGGCCTTGGATTTGTCTCAACTATTTTGCCCATCATACAACCCCTGAAAGCAGATGCTTTAATGATCAACCTTAATGGACTAGGGCTTATCCTTTAACAAATAAGCCCTTCTGCTTCTAAGGAAGAAGGGCCATTGAAACAAGGGTCCGACTCTTGACATGATCACTTTGTTTGCTAATTCCAGTTGCCTGAACTTTCTAAGTACGATGGTCAATTTACTGCTTCCATAAGGTCTCTCCATAGTATGTATTTTCTAGATTATTTTTGTGTGTTTCTGGTTGTCAGTTTCATGTCAAAAGAGAGTCGGTCACCAAGGAGTGTGGCTTATTATGGTCTTTGCACTCAATGTTTGTGTCTTTAGTCATTAAATCTAGCTAAAACATTTTAGTGGAATCCAGGGCCAAGTATTTGGTTTCCATCTTTCTGTTTTTAGTGGTGAGTGATGCATTTCAGTTTCATTTAAATACGTGAGCCCGCTTCATGTTTACATAAGTTGTTGAGTTTATAATGATACACATTTTTTAATATTTAATCATGAGTTTAACTTGCCAGTGGAAAATGGAACAAAAAGAAAAATCACATGAGAGAATATCCACTATAAACTTCTTCATAAAAACATTGTAGAATAATTACCAATTCATGGTAACTAAATATTTCATGTAGAGTTATGCATTACTTCAGTCCTTTACAAAGTAGAAATCCTAGTAACTAGTTACCGTTAATATCTCAATGGTCATGATTGCTTTTTTAGGGCCGTGATGCATATCAGTGTCAAGAACGATAATGATTATTAGCTGTGGAAAAATTATTATCTGATTTTTCAAGGATAATGATTTGTTATTGGCTCCTATTGTTGCAATTGGGAATGATAAAAGCATTGCAAGTTTAGATATCTTAAGTAGTTGAAAAAATATTTGCTAATCTCTCTAGGAAAATAATCTCTTTTTATTCTTGTTCTTGGAAGGCAACATTTGTTGGAGTCCCACTACAGAAGCTGTATTTTGTGATATTGTGTAGAAAAGGGGATTGACATCAGCATTCAAAATTGACTCTGCTGGAACTATTGACTACCATGAGGTAGGTTCTAGCTTATCATGGGTCAAGGCTAATTGAATCAGTATTTTTGTCTATTATAATGCAATAAATAGGTATCACGTATTAATATGTTGAAACTATTTGAAGGGCGGTCCTGTAGATCCCAATATGAAGAATGCAGCCAAGAAACGTGGAATAGAGATAACTTCTATATCAAGGTCTATATCACCTACAGACTTTAAACAGTTTGATCTAATACTTGCAACGGACAAACAGAACAAAGGTAAATAAAAAGCATAAATGACATATAAAACTCTTTCAGTTTCATTTACTAAGTTGTTCCAAACAGAATCTAATAAGCCAATACTATTGTTAAATTCAACAAAATGTACATTAAAGTTTGCCTATGTTATTGTTAACATATGCTTCTAATTAGTTTCTAAGTTGTGTGCAAAAATAAATTAATAACATGGGATGGATATATTTTGTAGTTGACATATTGACAATTCTCCTTCAGTGCCCCAATGTACAAGGCCTTTATTGCTTTTTCCAGGTAATTGGTTACATTTGGTATTCTTTATCATTTCACTGTGATATGCATACCATGGAGGAAGCCATTTTTATAGTCAGATGGAGAAAGTGGGGGGAGAAAAATAGCTGTGAGATATCAAATGGACAATTACTGTGCCAATGGCTTGCAACCTTGGAGCTCTGAAAAGATTCCTACAGCAGTGGTATGAGAACTCAACTTTGCTCAATTATAGTGAAGTTTTAGTGTGATAGCATCTAAGATTTGTTTTGAGGTTGGTTCTCTCTTTAGCTGATTTTTTTATTTTGTGTGTTGTTGGCATTACAAATGTGCTTGATACTGCACTGATATTGAGAAAGCACACCCTTCCAATGAAGATATTTTCTTGCATGTTATTCAATGAATCAGAAATCTTCAATCATCAGGATCAGTTGCCATTTGCATATGTAAGAGACATGATGACACCCAAAGTGAGGATTCACATGTTCGAATCAGCCATTTTTAATACAATAACAAATGAATATTGACACTCTTACAAAGTCAATCGAAGAATTTTCGAAGAGCCTCCTTTGGACCTGGAAATTTCTTTTGGTTATGAATCCAGCGCCTGCAAATCGTATCTGGACAGAATGTGGGCTGCATATTCCGTTTGATTGTATTAATTCATTTCAAATTTAATCGGATGCTAAGATTATAGCTTGCAAAAGCTATCAATTTTTTAAAATGTGAAGGGTCATGAAAGAGCAGAATATGGGAGGATCCATAACTGTAAATTTAACCAATACATGATGTTGATGGATGCCATGGGTTTTAATTTTGTGCTATATTGGATTAGATGACTAATTTACTTCTCAATAATTGAAGTCATTTTTATTGCTTCTGCCAACATGAGATGATAGAGACTGTGCACCTATATCTAATATGTGTATTGCATTTAATGGAGTTGATAGGACTGAATTGTTTTCCATTGTAAATTCCAGTGGTGATTCTGGTTATACCGAGAATGAAGGAAAATAGAATGAAACGTGCTCTTCTGGACAGCTGGTATCCAAACTCGGTGTATGCCATGAAAACATTTTTAACTCAAACGGAAACAAAGAATTTTTCCAGGTGGCTCTTCATTGTCAACAGAATCCTGAACTGAAATTTGGTACAAGTTGTATAGGCTTGCATGTGCGCCATCGTGACAGAGTTTTCATTGAAGGAGGTGCAATGTGGGGACAGATGTTGATTTGAGATGGTACAAATATATGAGTTCGACTACATGGATGGTGGAACCCTTGCGTAGGATCTTCAAAGCCATAAGAAAATCCCAGAACACTATTTGGCTGAGTTTGCTAGGTAGGTGCTCAAGGGCTTGCATTACCTGCACCAGAACAAAATTGTTCATCATGATATAAAGCCCTCCAATTTACTGATCAATAAGAGAAGTCAAGATTCCCGATTTCGGTGTCAGAACTGTGTTGGCTCACACTTTGCCCTAGTGAAATTCCTTTGTGGGCACTTGTGCTTATATGAGTCCTGAAAGGATCAATCATGATGGGTATTAATTTACAATTTCTATTGTCTTCTGCAATGCAGTTGCTCGAATACCCTTCAGATTATGAAGCGGAGAAGTATTTTCTTAGGAAAGCTACAGGCATGGAAAATCGATCTTGCCACTTATATTATGAGTTTTCAGGTAATTACAGATCCTCATATTTAACAATTTGAGAGATCTATCAAGAAACATTACCTTATGGCATGCATGTCTGTTAAAGAAATCAGACTAAAACTATGTTTCATTGTTGTTGGCAGTCTCGGCTATTGTTCTTCAGATTCAGAAAGAAGAGTTATTTGGTAAATCTTGACTACAGTACATGAAAGGACCTGAAAACCCCTATTCAGCAGAAGGTCCAGTGACCTTTGGTGGAACACTCGATGTGAAGGAAAGAAAAAGGTATTTCAATTATTCTGAAGGGACTGATTTGCCTTGTGGTTTTTCCAATTACCGTACCCGAGGGTTCCTTGTGTCTGAAGAAGACATGAAGGTCATGGAACAGTGCAAGGGGGGTGTGGTAATCTCAACTATATTTAGAGCCTAAGAAAGATTAAAAAACCCAAGTATGTTAGGAAAATTACAACAAAACATTTGTTTCTTCATGTTTATGGACAATGCAACTCTCACACTTCTTTCTAGATACCAGATCAAGCCCAATGAGTCTCATGGAATTGGAATTTGGCACATTGTTTTGGTCAGGGAGTTGCCATACAAGGAATCTGTAATGAATGGCCTCATTCCCAACTATCTTTCCCACAGGATTTTCCCAAACTGTGTTTTAAACATTTGGATGGATGCCAAGCTACAACTTGTTCTTGATCCTTTGTTAATTTTGGAAAATCTCCTTGTAACTCACAATGTTGATATTGTTGTCTCAAAGCATCCTTACAATACTCATAAGATGGAGGAAGTCGTTTTTACAGTCATATGGAGAAAGTGGAGCAAAGAAGTTGTGAGTTATCAAATGGATAGTTACTGTGCCGACGGCTTGCAACCTTGGAGCTCTGAAAATCTTCCCTCATGTAGTGGTATGAGAACTCAACTTTGCTCAATTATGGTGAAGTTTTACTGTGATAGCATCTGAGATTTTTTTTGAGGTTGGTTCTCTCAGTAACTAATTTTTTGATTTTGTGTGTTGTTGTTGGCATTACAGATGTGGCTGACACTGCACTGATATTGAGAAAGAACACCCTTCCAATGAAGCTATTGTTATTCAATGAATTAGAAATCTTTTATCGTCGGGATCGGTTGCCATTTGCATATGTAAGAGACATGATGACCCCAAAGTGAGGATTCACATGTTCGAATCAGCCATTTTTAATACAATAACAAATAAATGTCAACACTCTTACAAAGTCAATCGAAGCATTTTCAAAGAGCCTCCTTTGGACCTGTAAATTTCTTTGGTTTATGAATCCAGAGCCTGCAAATCGTATTTGGACAGAATGTGGGCTACATATTCTGTTTGATTGTATTAATTCATTTCAAATTTGGTTGGCTGCTAATATTACAACTTCTAGAAGCTATCAATTTTTTAAACTGTGAAGGGTCATGAAATAGCAAGAAATAGCAAAATATGGGAGCATCCATACTTGCAAATTTAACCAATCCATGATGTTGATGGATGGCATGAGTGTTAATTTTGTGCTAGATTGGATTAGATGACTGATTTACTTCTCAATAATTGAAATCATTTTTACTGCTTCTGCCAACATGAGATGATAGAGACTATGCACCTATATCTAATATGTGTATTGCATTTAATGGCATTGATAGAGACTGAATTATTTTTCCATGTGAATTCCAATGGTGATTCTGGTTATACCGGAAATGAAGGAAAATACAATGAAACGTGCTCTTCTGGACAGCTGGTATCCAAACTGGTGTACGCCATGAAAACAATTTAACAAGATCAAAGAATTTTTCGAGGTTGCTCTTTGTTGTCAACGCAATCTTAAACTGAAATTTGGTACAAGATGTATAGGCTTGCATGTGCACCATCGTGATCGAGCTTTTATTAAAGGAGGTTCGACATGGGGACAAATGTCTCTAGATGTTGATTGTTACATTTCTGCATCTTTTTTAGATTTTCCTATCCCTATGTCACCATTGCTCTTCAATTTATGCACATTTCTGCATCTTATTTAGATTTTCATATTCCTATGTCACTATTGCTCCTCAATTTATGCACATTTCTGCATCTTATTTAGATTTTCCTATTCCTATGTCGCCATTGCTCCTCAATTTAAGTCCTTACGACGTTTCCTTTGCAACATTTGGTGCAAATGCTAGTTTAAAAACTATTTAAAATTACATTTATGAATATTTTTAAAAATAATGGTTGCCTGTGTTATTTTTAAAAATACAGTTATAACGTGGGCAATTGATTTGTCAAGTTTTGTCTTATTTTCACTGCACCAAAACTCCATATGGTTTTGTCATTAACCCCTCGTTCCATTCTAATAATCTGACATTTTTTTTTGTCTCTCACTATAGTATACACCAGAGTTACTGGTTTCACTAATTTCTCTTTATTTTTTATAAACTCTAGAATGTCCTATTTTCGTTTCCACGAAGACTCCCTCACAAATCTTAACCTTTTCCCCTTATTAAGTAGGATTCTGGCTTCGATATACATATCTACACTATAAATAGTACTCCCCCTTAAAGAGGTGACTATGGCAGTTGCTTCATTGAACCATTGTAACTATAGTTATTCTACATATAGCTCCTTGAATGGTAAATCATTATACGCTTCCTTCGATACTTTTGCTCAAACTGTAGGATATACCATACTCTTAATATATATAGGCATATTATTTCTTTAATCACTTAGGACCCCTATTGCTCTTTTCTTATACATATTAATGATATAATGATCCTTGAATACTTATATGTGCCTTGCTACAACGTATCTCGCCCTCTTAATCTTATGTATGGCTTTGGATCAGGTTTGGTGGTGTAACCAGGTGAATGAATCCAAACCTACTTCTTATCATTGTAATGAGGATTACAATAATACTAACCCATGTGGTATACCATTTCTATTCTCAAAACCTCAATGTCATATGTGGGCGATGGCTTATCTTTTTTATTCTATACTTAAATTATCTTTAGTATGCAACCTATTAGCTTGCATATAGTTTTAAATACACTGAGTTGATTAGGCGCATTGTCAGCTCAAGGTTATTCATGGATACTTAATGCTATAAGCAGTGTTAATTGATGGAGACTTTATTTATGAGCATCGCCGCCATTCCTTACTTTTAATGTCTCCATACTTTAATTAAGTGCTCACCTTCTCCACCGTAGAATGGTAAGTAAGATTTTACAATTGGAGAATGACGTGTTCAACATTGCAAGGCTGATTTAGGGGTAGCAAATCACACCCCATATGTCGGTCACATGGGCAATGTCTGATTTTTTTTTTCCGTGTATAGTTCAGGTGGCGTGAAGTGTTCCTATAGTCGGCAATACCTCTCTTCCATGCCCAAACCTTTCCACTTCTCTTTACAGATGTGCTCTACCAGTTAAACTATATCCTATTCTCTACCACAATGATAACTAGGAGGTTTGAATAGGCGCCTTGGTTACTTGAGCATGCCTATGCACATAATCTGTTCCTTTTTCCACAAGTGCAAGACTATGAGACTAATGTTATCAATGGCCTACAGCTTCTGTGTTGTGTTCTTACCTCTGGTATTATTTTTTATAATGATTACAGAGGTATATCTAGTGCAGCATGTTTACCTTCTCTTCAAGGCGAAATTATCGGGGTTTAGCTCGAAATATGTCGTAACCATATTCTTCATGAGTGATGCACGCTGCAACATTTCTTGACGGAAATCTCTCCCAACCTATTTTTCATGTCGGGGAATGGTAATACTTCAGGTAACCCTACCTGTGAATCATTTCTTATCTTTTATACCCATATTGGGATTGTACCATTCACATATTCCCTCTTACTGGTTATTGTAGTTATAATAACTTTACTAATGTGATTTCCAGGTGTGTGGGCATCAATTCCTCTTACAGATATTTCAACAAAGGTTCAGATCATGCTCTGCTATTGGCACGATATCTTTACCACTCAGGAATATTTTAATAGGTAAGGTGCATACTTGACTCTGGGGTTAATTTGAATGTTATCTTAGGCGTGCTTATCTAATGCCTTTTATGTGTGTCTATGGTTGAATTTGTCTTTGGCAGGGTTTTGAACCAAAAGCATGGAATGGTGGTGCTATGGTTGGCAGATTACACAGACCGGTGCCCTTATTCCCATCTTCTATGTGTACAAGAACTACCATCTCCCCAAGAAAATTTGGTTCGCTAACAGGTGCAATGAGGGCTTCCATTTTCCACTTGTCGTTTTTATCGATTTGTGTTACCATCTCTTAGGTTTCATTTCTTGGTTTATTTTTTTATGTACATTTCCTAATTCCTTTTCTCTTGCGATAGAGACTCAAATGCAACTGGCAGGTTAATCCTCTTTTTTACTGGTAATTTGCATCCTCTTCGGTGGATTATTCATATTTCCCGCATTAATTTAAAGCTATAAAGTTAGTAATGCTTACTTGGGTGCCTCTCTTCTTCTTCCTGCAGGTACACTCTATTGCTATAGTGGTTCGTTGGATTTATGGACTTTATACCATGTGTGGGTGCCATTGATTAATAATTTTAGCATTTGGGGCATTCCAGGTTTGTTGCTACACCTCGGCAAGGATTTCGGCATAGTTACTTTCACCATGCTTCCTGAGATACAAGAAAAGAATCATTGGCATGTTGTAGAAGTTTGTTATTGCAAAACTTTATGCGGGTTTTCATTTCCAGTGAATTTTCAATTGGTAGATTATATCAATAACGACTGGTCACTTTCACTCGATGCTAAACTCGTTGGTTGTAATTTATTAAATTCAAGTGCCCCTGATTCCAATTTTCAATTTTGTAGGCTTTACCGAAGCCCAAGTCTCTGATACTATTTCCATGGCGTTAAATATTTTCAGACATATTTGAATAATGACGGCAATAAAACTTTGAGATGTTAATCTGAAATTTCAGACCTGCCTTAGCAATTTCTTTTTCTTGCAAAATATGCTTGGTATGTCACCACTTGAGTTAGATGGGTTATATTTTATTTTAATTGCGCCATAATAGCAGTTTATTTGAAGTTACTACCAACTGGTTTTTAGCCTGAACGTTTTAATATGTCCTCATTTTTGTATACTGTATTCAATTCGATTGTTCCAAGTTTTACAAGTTTAGGAATCGTGATAGTCACAACAACATGGTAATAAAGTGACTAATTCATCGTTATTATTATTTCATGCATTACTTACATGGCCGTGAGAAATATACTACCCCTAACTATTGTACTCGAAGTATTTATCCCCCAATTTTGTGATTAGATTCTATCTCGCTTATATAGAATGTGCTTCTCTTGTTGTTCCATTTTCTAAGGTAATAACTAATACGTTTTTCTATACAACATCATTATAATATTGGAGTTTGTGTGGGAAGAAATAGGGATTCCCTCGGCGAGGAGAGGAAAGACGGCGATGGCGAGAATTGGCATATGTAGAGAGGCGAGGGCTTATGGCTCTACCTTTCTTTGCGAATTTGGTATGTGATGTATTAAACCTCTGACTAATGACAATTTTGGCTACGCATTGGATGTTAGGGTTGAGAATATCTGTAGCTATCACCCTTCAACTGAAGTATTTTTGGGCCCTAAAACTGTTCTATTAATGGATCCAAGATGCCGAGACAGCGATGTACAGGTTTATTTTCCCATATTTCGATATCCTTGCCCACAGATCCATATTGCGGTAAGATCTATCCACGGATCAATCTCATACTTAGAAGGTGAGGGAAGAGATAGAATAATACACTCTTGGTTCTACACACTCGAAAGGAACCTATCTATAACTAGATCTAGTATTCGAAGTTGTATAATGGCTCCCATGGAGCCAAGCTCTTCAGATTTGTATACAGGTAACAAAAGCCCCAAAAATTTGGCAACATCACTAGAGGCGAACTCCTGCATTACCATCCTAACTGAAGGGATGACGAGGGTTTATGTACTTAGTGGCTGCTTCGGAGCTTTTATTCTCCCCACACATCTCGCACACAATAAAGGCGGAAGGGAGGAATTTCGTAGACAACAGTTTGGAAGAGGGAGCTGCCTCTGATCACGAACTGCAAACCTGCCGAAAATATTGTTTTAGGGCAGAGAGGCATATAAAGCCACAGGATATGGCTTACCTCTTGCATGCATATGGCGAATATTGGTGGGTATCGTGAGCCTACAAACAAATCAGTCCAAATAAACAACAAGCATTGGCGATTGAACATAAACCACAAAAAGCGACGATCAACTCTCCACTAGATCTCGAAGCTTCAGTAGCAAAGTCCCTCGAAGGTAAAAAGATTACCCTTTTCATCAGATCCATAGAAGGAAACACATTATGCTTAAAAGTAGGGAGCTTGGAGAAGATCAAAACCCTCAAACAAAGGATACAAGAAAGGATGGGCATTCCACTTTGCAAACAACTCCTGAACCATGCAGGAAAATTATTGCAGGATGAATACAAGCTAAAACAATACAACATAGGCAGAGACTCAACTATCTACCTCAATACAAGACTCTATGGTGGCTGCTCTGGTACAATCTCCAAAGGACATGTTTCTTTCAAAGATGCAGTAAAAGGGAAAATGGGGCCTCAAATGCAATAAGAACAGCGAGCCACGACCCATTGTGCCTACATCATCAAGCAGACAACTCAGAATCCTGCTCTATCGATTGCTATACCTGAGGTAAATGAAATACATGATGATTATTTATCAAAAGTAGTGATATGCAGATTTAACGGGTTTTGGCTCAAACCAAAAGCCTTAAGTCAACGGATTTATTGAATATGGACAGAAAACTGTGATATACACCTATGCTCAAAAGGTTTATTCATTGTCAAATTCTACACAGTCAATGACAAGGAATACACATTGAATGAGGAACCATGGTTCTGGGGCAATGTTGGCATTTTCTTGACGTCATGCTTTCCAAAATTTGATCCAAACACCATGGTAGTCTCCAAAATGCCTGTGTGGGTAAAAATATATAACCTATCTCTGCATTTTTGGCACATCAAAGTATTAGTAGGCATTGGCAATGCTCTTGGGAAATTTTTAAAAGTAGGCAGTGAGCATCTTACCAAGGATATATACACTTTCACCATAATCTATGAGGAGGTTGATCTCAGTCAAGGAATTCAGTGGAAACAAGCGAATACACTCAACAGAAAGTTAAGATTCCGACAAAGAAACCCAACTACTCCCAAAGAGGTAGAAATGTCCATTGTAACATCCACTCTCAACACTGGAGGTTGGAAAAAAGTTGAAAAACAGAAAGGTAGGAAAGCATAGATAGTTCATAAATTGTTGTCTTTTTTACATCTTGTGCATTAGGACAAGTTTATATAGCATATGCTAATGTAGCATCTACAACATGTAAGTTTTCTCAATATGAATAAAATTACAATTTTTCTTTTGGGGAAAAAAGATCATTATAATACTAGACTTCCAGATCCCCTGTATTGTTCTAAAGAAAATACCAAAGTTTGCATGTATCTTGGTGATACCATATTCTGTATATAAAAACTCTCCTAGTATTTCTAAAACGCTCACCTTCTATTTTACCAATTGTTCTACGTGTTGCTATTCATAATTTTACTAATTTTTTGAAAAACACAATATAGGTATTGTTGAATTGGCTTGATTATACTAGACTCCATTATATTCTTTAGTCGTATCTGAAGTCCACTATTTCTAAGTGCCATTCTTGTCTTCTATTATATGTATATGCATGTATACAAGGTAACGTTTATTTCTCATACCTTTTTATTTATTCCTAATGCACTCTTATGATTTGGAGCTCAAATATGTATACTTCATTTAGAACAATACCCATTTATTGTTTTTATTTTCATTCTTTTGAATGAAGTTCTTCACGACCATCCTAAGTTAAATACTCGGGTCTAACTATCTTCCTCATGAACATCCTGGTTATGGAATCAAATCGGGGAATTCCCATTTAATGGAGAATCCTATGCAAACAATTTACATTTCAATGGTGTTTTCTTAGGGATTTCTATCAAAAGTGTACCAATTCTATCTACAATCAATAAGGCTTATAACCTCCCAATTTATCTCTAATTGAACTCCTATTCAATAGTAATTCATGTAAAACTATTGATTCACCATTATAGCCACATCGTTTCTGGATGCATATAAAACAAAGCAATATTCTACTAAATACAACCATGGAGGCCACATATTTTTTGCATGTAGATAAAGTAAACCAAAATTCTACTAAATGTAGAAAATCTGTGATATGTTAACTTGATAATGCAATATAAATCAAAGCAGAATACTATAACCTACTTCTACTATAAATTTGTGGAATCTTAAAGATCGAGCTGAACAATATAACCAGGAGAATAAGAATCAATGGCACAATACACATGAAAATACTTTGGGGAAATCCTCAGCTAAAATCCCCACACTAATATATTATCATACATGGTGGAAATGCATAAGAATTATACAAAGCCTTAGCTCTCACAGCTAGCCAGCTCTTAGTACATTCCTCATAGATGCTCACAGGCAATCTTGGCTTCGCTCCAACATTCCTCTCTACTCTCAAAGCTCCTATTTCCTTGCACTATTCCTTATAGATGATTAGCCTGTCACTAAGTGGAAAATCAACCTTCAAAACTGCATAATCCTCGAGGATGAATCCTTGAATGCATGCATGAGTTTTCTCCATATGAAAGCACATGCAACTAATAGTATAGCATCCTTGAACATTAATCTCAACTGGGTCTTTCTCAGAATAGACATGCATGAGTTTCTGATGAGGTAATCTTCAGTTAACTAGAGTAGCACTAGTTGAGTGCATTAATGCATCAACTAACTGTTAACTCACTACTACTTCCTCAAACAGTTTGGAACTAATTTAACTCGACTTAACTCAATAAACTAGGTTAAATAATTACGACTCAATTACAACTCAATCTTATCTCCTTAATTTAAGGGATAACTCTTGCACGACTTCAGAAAGACTTTTAACTTGAATTTCTCCAACTAATTAATTTAAAAAAAATTAATTAATTATTTCCAGGTAGATGTTAAGACTAAATTCGAGTTTAATTCACAATTTAATTAGGGACAAATTACATTGGAATATTATTGGTGACATATTTCAACACTAAATAGTATTGTTGTCATTACTACGAACAACTAACATACCTCTTACACCATACAACATAATTTCCACACAAAATATTAAGTATTCTAGTTCAATTCAATAGGTACCTAACTAGTTGAAATAAAATCATCGAGAAAATAATAAAATGGAAAACTAATCATTAGAGGAGTACTTGGATGAAGAAGAATCACAAAGTCATATAACCATATGCACAACAAATGAACACATAAAAATTAAACTGACGGAAAAGGAAGAGAGCCATCATGTGCTCTCTCATGCTCATGTAATTCACATTATTCAAAAAAAATAATAATACATTTAAATACATGAGTAAGTGGTCTTAAGATAGTGCGTCTATCTTAGACTCACTTGGTTGAGACAATTTATCAACTTACATAGTAATTTATGAGAGCTAGTTGGAGAGAATCTCTCATCGAAACTAGACTCCTTAGTTTGAGGAATTCTCATGAGTTTATTTATTTATTTTAATTATTGGATTTATTATTCATTTTTAAGAGAGTTAGGCTAACATTCCACCCCAATGATAAATACAAAACGGATAAGGAACCATCTTCCAATTTCTCAAGTTGATCCTCGAAAAACATTTCCCTGAAAAACCGCCAAAGCTGGATGTTAAAGAAACTACAATATGAAGAGACCATGAGTTAGTTGCATGACCGATTCATCTCTATATATCGCTTGACAATTCCATCATGTTCCAAGCCACTAAAGGATCCAACGGTCCTTTCCTTGAAAACACCATCCAGTGTCCACAGACACAATTTGGTGAATGCCCACTGGCGTATTTGTTGATGATGATCACCCATTGGCTAATGAAGATGCCCACTAGCTGCTTCATTGATGTTGTCGAGACTTTCAGTCTAACAACCACTTTTCAATTTCATTGACATTTTCCCCCCTTTATGAGCTGAAAGGAGAGGCAATCTACTCCAAAATATATCTAAACTCACCCCCTGTAGGTGGAGGAGTATTTCACTTGTGTACTCCTCTATTCAGCTACATGAGAGTACCATCTTCATTTGACTGTTGGTTGCAATATGTGTGAATGAATTTGATTGTAAAACTTATACAGTCGTCTGATTGTGAATGGCCATTCCCAGGGATAAATCCATGAATAATTTATCTTCAATCTAGCTGACTGTGGTTGGTTGCAGCATTATTAATTGGATTTATTATTGATTTTTAAGAGAGTGAGGCGAACATAAATTTAAATAATAATAATAATAATAAATTAAATTTAATATAATAATAATAATAATATAATATTATTATAATAATAAAATAATATTATTTATTAAATTTAATAATTGGATTTATTATTGATTTTTAAGAGAGTGAGGCTATCATTGGAAGTTCACACCTACTTACCACCCAACCTAGAACTGCTCTCCTCAATTCATCCCCAAGCCGAATTCTCCTTGTCAACAATCAACAACCCACGTTGATTGCTTCATCAAGTATTTAATACTTGTCTTTCATAATAAAATTTCCTTTTAGTGGCATCCCTCATTTGTGGATCCTTTTATCCATTTTCCTACGCTTTTCCATAAAAGCTTGCCTTTCTCTCACACGGGCTTTTACATTTTTTCCAAGCTTAACATCTTTCTCCAACTAAGATATTTAATGGATCTTTCTCTCCCATCCATTCATCTTATCTAGAATTTTATCTAGATTCCTTATCATGAAAGAATTACCCAATCTCATTTACATATCAGATTATATTCTTTTGTTTTGGAAAGATTCTTGTTTATAGGTGTCTCATTCCAAATACCTATGCTCTATTTATTTATTTATTATTAATGATTCATGTACATCATTGTTCCCATATTTTTCATGGATTTTCCACAATTCTAGTTAAAACAAGATTATAGTACTAGAGGGATATTACATTCTCTTGCCCTTTTAGGACGGTGTTTGCTATCCAATTCCACATTTCCCCGAACTCTTGTTGGATAACATTCTGCAACTTCCCTTGACATGTCCATGTAGTTTCCTAAGAAATACAACGTTTCGTTTGTACTTCAACCTACATTTTTTCTCTTCTAGAACGAGGTACGGAGGAGTTCGGTCCACCTATCTCCTTCAAGTGCTGCCTGCAACATTTGTCCAAGCACCACTGTGAGAGTTATCATGAATTCCTTTCTAAATTACTGCTACCCAAAAATAAAATATGATGAGCTTTATTTTAACTAATAAAAAGATTTTGCAATTTTCTCAATATTTCTTATTTTGACTTCCCTTGAGTTTCTAATAGTAGAAAGGAAAATTCCCATTTTTATAGTATGTGTGTAGTCATGCTCTACGCTTGCTTCTTGCAGTTCTTATGTAGTCATCATCTCAATTCACATGCATTCCAAGTACCGTGATATTAGTAACTTTAATATATTATCATAACGCTACCATAATTCCTTTTCATTCTTCTTATTCACACTATATCTAATGTCATGCATATGATCTATCGTAAAACTCGAAATAGAACTTTTCGTATTACTTCCACGAAAGTCATAGTAATGAATCGACTATTTGTTTCATTTAATTTGTCAATATGCATCTAGTATGCATGTTTTCAGTGAATGATAGTTTACTTATACTAGTTTTATGATTCACATGTACTTAATCAATCCTGATCAAGTTATTTTGTTACATATTGCCATGCCCTTCCAGATATAAGTGAAAGTATATGGCTATTTATAATCTACACTTAAGGAGTATATTGATAAATTTGATCTTCATGGTTAGCGTCTAATTTCCTTATTAATACCACAAAACCTTCCATACTTCATCATTCTTACGTGCTTCTGTTTCTAATTTAGTTCAAATATTTTCTTCCTTTATATGGATTGTACCCTTTTACTTATTTTTATTTAACTATTTTGCCATTTGATTTGGCTATTTAGTTGATCTAAATGTACGGGTATTTCTATTTCCAGTGGTTTATGGTCATCATTATTTTTTAATCACACAGTGACAATGTGGTTATCTGCATTTCTCTACTGCATCTTTCAGTATATCCATTTTGTTTTCCAAATTGACAATACATCTCCATAGTTCTGCATGTTGCAACATTTCTCGAAAATATATACTTTAGACATTGTTCATAAATTTAAATTCGGCGTGACTCAACCCTACTTATTACCGAGTTATGTATCCACCACTGGCTACCTATTTTCATTCCTATTTTTAAAAATGAATATGATGGTATACTACATACTATGTGCATTTCATCCATACAAAACAACTCTTAATGCAGGGTCGAACAAGATCAGTAACAACATCATTGTACCATATATGATGTTCATGTAATCACTCGCCTAGTTGTATGACCACTGTTATATTTGACACAAAAAATAACGAATGGCATTTCCACCTTGCTCATATCAAGGTACTATCTTTAGCAGTCTATTTGGGTCATATTATGTCATTATTTGTTCCTTTGTATATTTAAGCAGATTCGATGGTTGGTATCTTATCATCAAAGCAAATTTTAATGGGACTTAGCTATGTCCACTTTTGATTTTTTTATTTTTATTTTTTCTAATTTCAGAATACAAGTTGAAATCATTTCCTTCATATTACTACAATTTTGAAGTTTCTTATATTCTTATTAGGAGCTAATGGGTTTTACCACTATGACTTGTGTACCTTTAGGTGTAGAGCACCTTACTCACCATTCTCATATCTGGTTGGTGGTATCGCAAGATAACTTAATCAACCGATTCCTATAGGCTGCGAATGTTTTCTTAGGCATACCCTTGTTTTTAACTTGATGGTTTATGTATCTGCTCAAATTATTATGCATTGTAAGTAATTTCCAGTCTTCATTTTCCTTACAGAAGTGCTTTTAACCCCCCTTCTTCGTAGAATGCGAATTTCCCATGGAACATGTTACTGATTTTGGCGACTTTGTACCTCGTTCAGCCTTATATATCTCCCACCACTTGTCCTAAGTTGATATTCTTTGTACTACTCGAGATTATAGGTGATAATAACCCTGACATGTATACATGATTTTGGGTTAGTTTAGATGAAAACTTTTGCAATATACTCTGGGGACACACAATTTTCTTAGTCGTAGTGCCCATAAATGATGTCTTATTCATTGCAGCATTTAGCCTTTATTAACATAAAAAGTGCATCACATCCTCCGCTTATGCATACCCTCAGTTGGGTTGGAAAATAATGGTTATTAATTAGAGGTCTCATATCAAAATTACAAGAAGTTATTTTTGCATCATGGCCCAAACCACTTCTATAATTTGACACATGGTTATATTCCTCGTTAATCATGAATAGACATAATTACTGTCAAGTTGCATTATCAACTTCGACTTCCAAAGTAAGCTTGAAGGCTGTACAATTAAGCTAACCAACAAGCTGGAGGCATAGATACCTCCATTTATGATGCCTTGACCACGTTGAGAAACGTTGGTGATTCAACGGTAATTACTAGGAAATTTAATATTCTTCTTCTGTGTCGTCCATTTCCCAGAATACAGGTTATGATCATAGTAAATTTAATAGCTTGATTCATTGTGAATTTTATAAACAATCATTATATAACAATCTAAAATATTTGTATGATACACCTAATGATGAGAATTTCCATCGCTATTGGTATTTTTTGTTTTGCAGTTTTGGTTTTGCCATTGACTTCATCATCGAGCATATAGCCTTGTTATCCTAGTCAATGCTAGTTTTTGAACATTAAGTTGTTATGGAAACTTTTAGTTATATAGTGACATCTATGATGTGTTGTTAAATTGATGCACTCTACATATCTAGTTCAATGACTTGTAACCATGAACTTTCCTTCCCATTAGGTTCAAGAGTTCAATGTAGGCTCTAATACCACTTCTCATGAACCCCTTGTTTCACTCTAATAATCTGACATTTTTTTCCGCTCACTGTAGTATACACCAAGGTTATTGGTTTCAACAATTTCTTGTTATTCTGGTATAAACTCTAGAATTTCCTATCTTCCTTCCCATGAATACTCCCTCACAAATATTAAAGGTGAAATCGTGAAATTGGGTTACACTTTTGTGACAAATGGCCCTGAAAATTTCACAATCTCGAATTTTTGGCGAAACAATTTTAATTGTTTTGACCGAATTTTCTAAATTTATTTAGTTGAACCATTATACTAATGTTTGGCTGAAATTTTGGCTATTCAGACTAGCACTGGTCGTTAAATAGAATTTTTTCATCAGTTGAAAAAATAAATCAAAATTTTTTTGCGCAAACTTCTGTTTCGACCGAAAAAACTTTTATACATATGATGGGCGCGACCCTGCTGCGAATTTTCCTGTTCTGTTGATTTTTGAATGTGGTTTGTCGAGCGTTGTGATCTTTGTTGATTTTTTAATGTGGTATGTCGAGCGATGTGAGCTATGTTGATTTTTGAATTTGGTATGTCGAGCACTATAAGGTTCGTTCGTAATTTAAATTTACTACTCTGTTGAGCATTGTTGGTTTGAGCTGAAGCCCTAGCGAACGTTGTGAGGTTCGTTTGTAATTTATATTTTTTGTTTATAGGAATTTTTTAATTGGAATCTTTTATAATGTCTTTTATTTTTCTGAAGCTTGGCACCAAAAGAATTTTGGTTGGTTGTACTCGTCACTAGTAGCATTCTAAACCTCCTCATCTAGCCTCCTCATCTAGACCAGGTAAGTCGCCCAAAGCTCCTTTATCCCTATAAATTGGAAGCTCACCTATTGGAATCTCATTTAAATATAAGAGAAAAAATTCTACTGTGCCTCATATTTATATATTTGGAATATGGAATTTTATTTAATCTCGATCAGTCAAACTTAAAAATTTACCGTATAGTGTAGCAGTTGCTAAAGCCATAGATTAACTTCATACTAGAAATTACCTGCAAACTTTTGGTTCAATCCTCCACATTATCAATTTGTTCCAGGTCACCTTTGCTTCCCTTTACAATATGACTTCGTTTACGGTAACTCCTGGTGGCATTACAAATAGGATCTTTCATCCCTCTATCTATACCGATTCTTCCATGTATTTATTGGTGGATCCAATGATCTAATGTCATCCACATGTCAATGAATGTAATTGTAAGAATATACCTTATTTTCTAGTTCTATGTTATTTTCTATTGATTTTACCATATCAACAATGTAAACTTTGAAATGGGAACTGATACCATTACTCCTTTTTTGAGGTAGCAAAAAAATCAACCAATTTTGAAAATCGTTGATTTAGAATATATATATATATATATATATATATATATATATATATATATATATATATATATATATATATATATATATATATATATGTATATATATATATATATCATAGTTTTGACACACTAAGTTTTTTTATGTACATTATTTTTTAGAATATCACTGATTTGCACGTTGATTTTAAAAAGTGTTTACGCTGCATCAGGCTCTTTCTTTAAAAGAATTATATTTTGACTTTAAATTTTCTAATGTAGTAAATGAGAATAATTATTTTCTAAATTTAACAACTTTTTAAGTAGTCTTCTTCTTCATAATTTTTTGTTTTTGTTTTATTAATTTTTTATAGTGAGATCTTTATTTTTTTGCATAGTTAAAGAAAAAGATCGATATTTTAAAGTTTCAATTTTCTTGTATATTGCACACTATAGATCCTTGGGAATGGCCATTCAATTGTAGAATATTATAGTATATTGTACACTATAGATCCAAAGCCTGAAGCCAAGCACAATTCTCTGTATCATGCCTGACTTGAGCGAACTAAATTTTTGTAGTTCTATTCAATTCAACTAAAGGAGCTAGGTTATTTGTAGCTTCTATATTCTTAAAAACCCTGACCCAATTTCTCATCTATGCTTCTATTAGAACAAATCATAATAAACTCCCACTGGAGATTTCTACAGTCATACAATCCACTCAATGATTGCAGAGAGCAAATCTTAGTAATGCCTGAATACCAGCAAACGTCCGGTTAGGACATAGAAATTTTCTTCTACCCTTTTGAGCGTGCGTTTCAAGAAGAAACATGATGTGAGGGGTTGCATCCTCCGACTGAGGTGCCGGGTCTAAGGGATAACTATTCTGTTAAAATCCTCTGAGATCTGCACCTAGCCTCATTCCTTGGTGCCATATGGATGCGGTAGCCCACAGTGAGAAAGCTTGGGGGACAACTTAACACTTCGCCAACCTCACTAATGAATCAATTTCCCCTTGGGCTATTAATGCTATGGGTGTGACCTCTCACGCCATGGTGGGTGCCTGATAATCAAAGAGTTAAGTTTGAGCTGAAAGCCATGGAACTCAAACATGAAAACAATGACTGCAATATATACCTCTATCTCTTACAACCATCTAATTTACGCTTAACCTATAAGAATGTACTATAATAATGCCAACTACTACTTATAATGTTATGCCAACTACTACTTATAACGTTTCCATCATTTGCAGAGAAAAGACTCAACAAAGTCTACATAATTTGCATACCATTTACCATTGTATAAATCAGAATAAAGCAAGGGCAACCAATGCTCTCTAGGGCTGCACAGCACGAGGAGAAAGAAAAGCAACAACCAAAGCAACATATAGAAAATTCATAAACCTTGAATTGCGTTAAAAAGCATGATTCAAGAACCATATCTTCCAACGATAATGATAGTGATGCTGCCTTCATCAACTGGGCCCTCAAATTGGCTGATATTGGTTTTATTTTTTTATTGTTAAGTAACATCTTCGAAAAAACAAAAAATAAAAAACACATTATTTTAATCCAGTGGCTGCAATTGGAATATGTGTTTTTTCAGAGAGCATCTTAACCTTATCTGAATTTGGAATCTGTGCTTTATCGTTTAAATGCATAACAGAAAATTCAATAGCTAGATATATACAGACTCAGATTTCTAGAACAATATTCACTGCATATTAAAATATGCATACAAATCCCTATATACCTAGAAATAAATGAAGGGATTGCAAATTCTATGATTTCTATACATTCCATATAATCCTTTGTCCATCAAGAAAAATAAACAAACCAAGAAAACAGATGAAATTCAGAATACAGAGAACAAAAAATTGAATCTGATTTAATGCTGAGGCATATGTCACTGGCAACCCAACTGAAATATAGCAACCCAATTATGAAAGAGTTTGACTAATTGCATAATATTAAGTATTAACATTACTTGTATTAGTATTCATTTTGCTTGGTAATGAGTGCAACCAAAAATATACAGTTGCTAATTTCCACTTTCTTTTCTTTGCTATTTGAATTTGCTTAGTAATGAGTGCAACCAAAAATATAAAGTTACAAGTTTCCACTGGTTGAGAGACCTGTAAATCATTATGGTGTACAAGAATGGAAAAAAATAAGTGGATTTGTGATTTTTCTTATTAGAGTACTGGGATTTTTTTGGGAAGAATTAGTAACTTTAAAATATTTGCTGTCAAGATTACATTAGATAAAGTTAGTTTATAAAAATGTTATAAGGGATTAGTTACAACATATTTTTAGAGATTTAAACTTACATATTTGTGGCTTTTTATTAGAATAATGAGAATATTTTGGAGATTTAATAATTTTGAAATATTGGCTGTGAAGATTACACCAGATAAAGCTATTTTATAAATGTCACGAATGACCAGTGACAACATGTTCTTAGAGACTTAAACTTATCTAAGTAAAGAAATGAATTATTTACCAAACCACTTAAACTATAATTCTTTAATGAATTTATAACTATTTTATAATAAACAATAAATTCTATTTTAATATCAATTACATTTTTATATAAATTATAAATTTCATGTATCTATCAAACCTGAAAAAAGTTACAGTTAACTCTTTTCTAACTTTTTTCCATACCCTTTGAATACAAAGAGAGAATCTAGAACCTGCATAAGTTCAAAGTAATTAAACTGTTCAAATACTATGAAACAAAATAAAGTGACCTTAGGATTGTAACTGAGCTGTATTGCTCCATGATTTTCATTCTAATCTGTTTGAAAAGGCGACTAAATACATTTTCCATCAAGGTGTTCTCAAAATAATTTGCATGTTTCATGTTTCTGTTATGGTTCTTATTGCTTCCGTTTCTTCCACAGAAGGAAGTGACAAGAAGTCCACAAAATGTTTGAAACGTTTAGTATTCATTAGGCTCATAAATAGAAAGGAAACCAGAAAATCTGCAATAAAAACCATAAATGAAGAATGCTGCACTTTGAACCAACCATAAATGAAGAATGTTGCACTTTGAATCATAAAGAAAAGGTACCAAATATTTGTAGACACTTGAAAGAGAAAAGGGCAGGGTTAACCTTGGGAAAAGATGACATCCTAGGCATTTAAATTACCAGTTACTTAATCTCATGAAAGAAAAATAAATGTGTGCGAAAAGTAAGACGATTTGTTTAAATATTGGAATAATGTAATTTTACAATCCATTTTTATTTTTACGCCGTAAGGCATTCCCTCGGAGAAAGACATCCTTAAAATGTGACGTGTGCGATCCCGATCCATTGATTCTGTGTGTTAGATGATTGGGGTGTTTTCTGCCGTTCGTTTAATCTGTTTTTTCATAGAGAAATGGTTTTTTTCCCATGGTAATGGGCCATGAAATGCCAGGCCTGGCCTGCTGGATGACACTCTTCGCAGAGACTGCCTGCTGGCGATGAGACTCTTCAAAGAGACTCTTCGTGTCTTTCTTCCCTCCATGCATAGCCTTGTGTTGTTATATCAATATTTGTACTTTATAGGAATACTCTTGCTCCAAGAACTGCGTGGATTTATCAATCCGTGGGTGGCAGATGAAGTTGATGGTGTGTGGCCTCATTCATTGCCCATTCTTTCGCAGTTCATTCTTTTCTCTGAAAGCTTCTCCCTCCCAAATTGTTGCACCTTCACCCATTTTTAGCACAACTTATCATCTCATTTCAGGACAAAAGTTTTCAGGTTTAATCTGAACTTGCAACAGACCAGGAGGACGAAGAGGAGCACCAGGAGGACGAAGAGAAGCATTGAGGTCTATGGGGTCTGATTCATCTGCAACCTCCAAGCCTTTTGGAGTTCTCTTTGTTTGCCTTGGTGAGTACCGTCCATCCAATGATTCAACGAGTTCGTTCGGTATCGTTCATTGTTCGCGATGATGCTTCCATAGTGTCTACCATTATTGTCAGCCATTCAATTGTAGAAGATTATAGTATATTTTACACTATAGATCCAAAGCCTGAAGCCAATCACAATTCTCTGTATCATGCCTGACTTGAGCGAACTAAATTTTTGTAGTTCTATTCAATTCAACTAAAGGAGCTAGGTTCTTCGTAGCTTCTATATTCTTAAAAACCCTGACCCAATTTCTCATCTATGTTTCTATTAGAACAAATCATAATAAACTGGCACTGGAGATTTTTACAGTCATACAATCCACCCAATGGTTGCAGAGAGAACATTTTAGTAATGCCCGAATACCAGCAAACGTCCGGTTAGGACATAGAAATTTTCTTCTACCCTTTTGATCGTTTCAAGAGGAAATATGATGTGAGGGGCTGCATCCTCCGACTGAGGTGATGGGTCTAAGGGATAACTATTCTGTTAAAATCCTCTGAGATCTGCACCTAGCCTCATTCCTTGGTGCCATATGGATGGGGTAGCCCACAGTGAGAAAGCTTGGGGGACAGCTTAACACTTCGCCAACCTCACTAGTGAATCAATATCCCCTTAGGCTATTAATGCTATGGGTGTGACCTCTCAAGCCAGGGTGGGTGCCTGATAATCAAAGAGTTAAGTTCGAGCTGAAAGCCGTGGAACTCAAACATGAAAAAAATGACTGCAATATATAGCTCTTAAGGATTATTAAAACTTAGGATGTACAGTTTCCTGAACATCCGATGAGATTTAGTACATGGTTACTACAGAAATATATGGAATCCACCAATTAGGCTAAACTGGTCTAATGTAGGGTAACAACCAACGTTATGGAACTGCAACAAAATTAAGATAGCTCATTGGGCTACTTTTGTACAAAATGATACTACTACGATAAACTACATATTTATCATCATTTGCCCATAATTGGACAACCATCTCTCTGACGAGTTTCAAACTAGCCTAAGGTGCCCACAAGGGGATTCTGTCATCCTTGCCTTGATATTGTGAAGCTTACAGAATTAGTGGATATCACTGAACAACTTTACAACCTGTTAAGCTAGTTACCGACAACCAACTGTCAAAAATACAAAAGGACATAGACACGAAAGGCTGTCCACTATCCTTATGTGCCTCGTTGTCTAAATTCTATTGAAGTTCTGCAACGCAGAGACCCGCATGGCTATCCCTTGTCCTATCATTGGTAGATCCCTGATACATCATCAGAGTGTTTAGCAGCTGCTTTTATATATATATATATATATATATATATATATATATATATATATATATAAGAATCAGCAACTAAGCCGGGTACAGGTTTGAATTTGCATGCTATGGAGTCAATTGTGACTACTACGACTAAACTTTTAGGCGAATCTATGCACGCTCCCACACACTGTACACAATGTTAATTAAGGATTTTGGACCACAAACTTTACATAAGACTTTATAGGACATCCGCCGCCGATTGAGCTGCCCAGGGACTATTAGTGGTGTTAGCTTTATCAAACAACAATGCTTAGATTTATTTTGGAACTCATAGGTAGAATAGCTTTGATTGCCACAATAGGCACGCTGCTTATCATGCCCATTGCCATTCCATCTATGATATGTTTTTGGTTTATCCAAGAGCTTTCAGTTTGCGGTTCTCTACACATTTTCATATTCTCAAAGTCCCATCAAGGTAAGTAATAGTCATACAGACAATAACTCTACGATAATATATTTTTAACAACCTTAAATATTTATACCGAGCACAAAGATACCATAAATATTTTCATTGTTGTTTAAGGATCAACTGTTGACAAAATCCTGGCAGTTTTTATGATAAAACCAGATTTGACTAAAATTGCTAGAGAAATTAGTATGGAGTCTAGCGGCTAAATGCCAACTCTTGATTGGGTTGAAGTTGCGGGGCAGCTGGGGTTGTTAGTTAGGGTACAACTTTGCCATGATGACATAAGATAAAGAAATGGTACATTAATGGGGAACTGGGTCCTCATTAATAAGGAGGGCCTAATTACTATATACAAGAGATTATTATAGCCATTCTCACACAGTTGTGTTTGATTTTTCAATATTTTGGTTATTAAGAGATATTTTCCTATTTCTAAGAGATGTAGATGTGTCTCATCATTATTATACTTTTGAGCCACCCTGCCTTTCTATATTTGGTGTATTTAGTATTTTAGTATTTCTCTAGTTATTTCTGGTAACTCAGAGCATTACATCAAGGTCCAGCCTTGGATGTGGAAGAGACAGGAAGGGAAATCTCACCTCAGAAAGGCCTTGGATTTGTCTCAGCTATTTTTCCCATCATACAACCCCTGAAAGCAGATGCTTTAATGATCAATCTTAATGGACTAGGGCTTATCCTTTAACAAATAAGCCCTTCTGCTTCTAAGGAAGAAATCAAATCAAAGGCTGTGGTGTGCGGAGGGCCATTGAAACAAGGGTCCGACTCTTGACATGATCACTTTGTTTGCTACTTCCAGTTGCCTGAACTTTCTAAGTTCAATGGTCAATTTACTGCTTCCATAAGGTATCTCCATAGCATGTATTTTCTAGATTATTTTTGTGTGTTTCTGGTTGTCAGTTTCATGTCAAAAGAGAGCCGGTCACCAAGGAGTGTGGCTTATTATGCTCTCTACACTCAATGTTTGTGTCTTTAGTCATTAAATCTAGTTGAAACATTTTAGTGGAATCCAGGGCCAAGGATTTGGTTTCCATCTTTCTGTTTTTAGTGCTGAGTGATGCATTTCAGTTTCATTTAAATACGTGAGCCCGCTTCATGTTTACATAAGTTGTTGAGTTTATAATGATACACATTTTTTAATATTTAATCATGAGTTTAACTTGCCAGTGGAAAATGGAACAAAAAGAACAATCACATGAGAGAATATCCACTATAAACTTCTTCATAAAAACATTGTAGAATAATTACCAATTCATGGTAACTAAATATTTCATGTAGAGTTATGCATTACTTCAGTCCTTTACAAAGCAGAAATCCTAGTAACTAGTTACCGTTAATATCTCAATGGTCATGATTTCTTTTTCAGGGCCGTGATGCATATTCGTGTCAAGAAGGATAATGATTATTAGCTATGGAAAAATTATTATCTGATTTGTCAAGGATAATGATTTGTTATTGGTTCCTATTGTTGCAATTGGGAATGATAAAAGCATTGCAAGTTTAGATATCTTAAGTAGTTGAAAAAATATTTGCTAATCTCTCCAGGAAAATAATCTCTTTTTATTCTTGTTCTTGGAAGGCAACATTTATCGGAGTCCCACTGCAGAAGCTGTATTTCGTGATGCTGTGTAGAAAAGGGGATTGACATCAGCATTCAAAATTGACTCTGCTAGAACTATTGACTACCATGAGGTAGGTTCTAGCTTATCATGGGTCAAGGCTAATTGAATCAGTATTTTTGTCTATTATAATGCAATAAATAGGTATCACGTATTAATATGTTGAAACTATTTGGAGGGTGGTCCTGCAGATCTCAAGATGAAGAATGCAGCCAAGAAACGTGGAATAGAGATAACTTCTATATCAAGGTCTATATCACCTACAGACTTTAAACAATTTGATCTAATACTTGCAACAGACAAACAGAACAAAGGTAAATAAAAAGCATAAATGGCATATAAAACTCTTTCAGTTTCATTTACTAAGTTGTTCCAAACAGAATCTAATAAGCCAATACTATTGTTAAATTCAGCAAAATGTACATTAAAGTTTGTCTATGTTATTGTTAACATATGCTTCTAATTAGTTTCTAAGTTGTGTGCAAAAATAAATTAATAACATGGGATGGATATATTTTGTAGTTGACATATTGACAATTCTCCTTCAGTGCCCCAACGCACAAGGCCTTTATTGCTTTTTCCAGGTAATTGGTTACATTTTGTATTCTTTATCGTTTCCCTATGATATGCATACCATGGAGGAAGCCATTTTTATAGTCAGATGGAGAAAGTTGGGGGAGCAAAATAGCTGTGAGATATCAAATGGACAATTACTGTGCCAATGGCTTGCAACCTTGGAGCTCTGAAAAGATTCCTACAAAAGTGGTATGAGAACTCAACTTTGCTCAATTATAGTGAAGTTTTAGTGTGATAGCATCTGAGATTTGTTTTGAGGTTGGTTCTCATTTTAGCTGATTTTTTATTTTTTGTGTTGTTGGCATTACAGATGTGCCTGATACTGCACTGATATTGAGAAAGCACACCCTTCCAATGAAGCTATTTTCTTGCATGTTATTCAATGAATTACAAATCTTCAATCATCAGGATTAGTTGCCATTTGCATATGTAAGAGACATGATGACACCCAAAGTGAGGATTCACATGTTCAAATCAGCCATTTTTAATGCAATAACAAATGAATATTGACACTCTTACAAAGTCAATCGAAAAATTTTCGAAGAGCCTCCTTTGGACCTTTGAATCCAGCGCCTGCAAATCGTATCTGGACAGAATGTGGGCTGCATATTCCGTTTGATTGTATTAATTAATTTCAAATTTGATTGGATGCTAAGATTATAGCTTGCAAAAGCTATCAATTTTTTAAAATGTGAAGGGTCATGAAAGAGCAAAATATGGGAGGATCCATAACTGCAAATTTAACCAATACATGATGTTGATGGATGCCATGGGTGTTAATTTTGTGCTATATTGGATTAGATGACTGATTTACTTCTCAATAATTGAAGTCATTTTTACTGCCTCTGCCAACATGAGATGATAGAGACTGTGCACCTATATCTAATATGTGTATTGCATTTAATGGAGTTGATAGGACTGAATTGTTTTCCATTGTAAATTCCAGTGGTGATTCTGGTTATACCGAGAATGAAGGAAAATAGAATGAAACGTGCTCTTCTGGACAACTGGTATCCAAACTCGGTGTATGTCATGAAAACATTTTTAACTCAAACGGAAACAAAGAATTTTTCCAGGTGGCTCTTCATTGTCAACAGAATCCTGAACTGAAATTTGGTACAAGTTGTATAGGCTTGCATGTGTGCCATCGTGACAGAGTTTTTATTGAAGGAGGTGCAATGTGGGGACAGATGTTGATTTGAGACGGTACAAATATATGAGTCACTTTTGTGTTGGACTACATGGATGGTGGAACCCTTGCGTAGGATCTTCAAACCCATAAGAAAATCCTAGAACACTATTTGGCTGAGGTTGCCAGGTAGGTGCTCAAGGGCTTGCATTACCTGCACCAGAACAAAATTGTTCACCATGATATAAAGCCCTCCAATTTACTGATCATTAAGAGAAGTCAAGATTCCCGATTTCGGTGTCAGAACTGTGTTGGCTCACACTTTGCCCTAGTGCAATTCCTTTGTGGGCACTTGTGCTTATATGAGTCCTGAAAGGTTCAATCATGATGGGTATTAATTTACAATTTCTATTGTCTTCTGCAATGCAGTTGCTCGAATACCCTTCAGATTTTGAAGCGGAGAAGTATTTTCTTAGGAAAGATACAGCCATGGAAAATCCATCTTGCCACTTATATTCTGAGTTTTCAGGTAATTACAGATCTTCATATTTAACAATTTGAGAGATCTATCAAGAAACATTACCTTATGGCATGCATGTCTATTAAATAAATTAGGCTAAAACTATGTTTCATTGTTGTTGGCAGTCTCGGCTATTGTTCATCAGATTCAGAAAGAAGAGTTATTTGGTAAATCTCGGCTACAGTACATGAAAGGACCTGAAAACCCCTATTCAGCAGCAGGTCCAGTGACCTTTGGTGGAACTCTGGATGTGAAGGAAAGAAAAAGGTATTTCAATTATTTTGAAGGGACTGATTTGCCTTGTGGTTTTTCCAATTACCGTACCCGAGGGTTCCTTGTGTCTGAGGAAGACAGAAGGTCATGGAACAGTGCAAGGGGGGTGTGGTAATTTCAACTATATTTGGAGCCTAAGAAAGATTAAAAAACCCAAGTATGTTAGGAAAATTACAACAAAACATTTGTTTCTTCGTGTTTATGGACAATGCAACTCTCACACTTCTTTCTAGATACCAGATCAAGCCCAATGAGTCTCATGGAATTGGAATTTTGCACATTGTTTTGGTCAGGGAGTTGCCATACAAGGAATCTGTAATGAATGGCCTCATTTCCAAGTATCTTTCCCACAGGCTTTTCCCAAACTATGTTTTAAAAATTTGGATGGATGCCAAGCTACAACTTGTTCTTGATCCTTTGTTAATTTTGGAAAATCTCCTTGTAGCTCACAATGTTGATATTGTTGTCTCAAAGCATCCTTACAATACTCATAAGATGGAGGAAGCCGTTTTTACAGTCATATGGAGAAAGTGGAGCAAAGAAGCTGTGAGGTATCAAATGGATAGTTACTGTGTCGACGGCTTGCAACCTTGGAGCTCTGAAAATCTTCCCTCATGCAGTGGTATGAGAACTCAACTTTGCTCAATTATGGTGAAGTTTTAGTGTGATAGCATCTGAGATTTGTTTTGAGTTTGGTTCTCTCTGTAACTAATTTTTTGATTTTGTGTGTTGTTGTTGGCATTACAGATGTGGCTGACACTGCACTGATATTGAGAAAGCACACCCTTCCAATGAAGCTATTGTTATTCAATGAATTAGAAATCTTTTATCGTCGGGATCAGTTGCCATTTGCATATGTAAGAGACATGATGACCCCAAAGTGAGGATTCACATGTTCGAATCAGCCATTTTTAATACAATAACAAATGAATATCAACACTCTTACAAAGTCAATCGAAGCATTTTCAAAGAGCCTCCTTTGGACCTACAAATTTCTTTGGTTTATGAATCCAGAGCCTGCAAATCATATTTGGACAGAATGTGGGCTACATATTCTATTTGATTGTATTAATTCATTTCAAATTTGATTGGCTGCTAATATTACAACTTCCAGAAGCTATCAATTTTTTAAACTATGAAGGGTCATGAAATAGCAAGAAATAGCAAAATATGGGAGGATCCATACCTACAAATTTAACCAATCCATGATGTTGATGGATGGCATGGGTGTTAATTTTGTGCTAGATTGGATTAGATGACTGATTTACATCTCAATAATTGAAATCATTTTTACTGCTTCTGCCAACATGAGATGATAGGGACTATGCACCTATATCTAATATGTGTATTGCATTTAATGTCATTGATAGAGACTGAATTGTTTTTCCATATGAATTCCAATGGTGATTCTGGTTATACCGGAAATGAAGGAAAATACAATGAAATGTGCTCTTCTGGACAGCTAGTATCCAAACTGGTGTACGCCATGAAAACAGTTTAACAAGATCAAAGAATTTTTCTAGGTTGCTCTTTGTTGTCAACGCAATCTTAAATTGAAATTTGGTACAAGTTGTATATGCTTGCATGTGCACCATTGTGATAGAGCTTTTATTAAAGGAGGTGCGACGTGGGGAAAAATGTCCCCAGATGTTGATTGTTACATTTGAGCATCTTTTTTAGATTTTCCTATCCCTATGTCACCATTGCTCTTCAATTTATGCACATTTCTGCATCTTATTTAGATTTGCATATTCCTATGTCACTATTGCTCCTCAATTTATGCACATTTCTGCATCTTATTTAGATTTTCCTATTCCTATGTCGCCATTGCTCCTCAATTTATGCCTTACGACGTTTCCTTTGCAACATTTGGTGCAAATGCTAGTTTAAAAACTATTTAAAATTACATTTACGAATATTTTTAAAAATAATGGTTGCCTGTGTTATTTTAAAAAATACAGTTATAACGTGGGCAATTGATTTGTCAAGTTTTGTCTTATTTTCACTGCACCAAAACTCCATATGGTTCTGTCATTAACCCCTCGCTCCATTCTAATAATCTGACAGTTTTTTTTGTCTGTCACTATAGTATACACCAGAGTTACTGGTTTCACTAATTTCTCTTTATTTTTTTATAAACTCTAGAATGTCCTATCTTCGTTTCCACGAAGACTCCCTCAAAAATCTTAACCTTTTCCCCTTATTAACTAGGATTCTGGCTTCGATATACATATCTACACTATAAATAGTACTCCCCCTTAAAGAGGTGACTATGGCAGTTTCTTCATTGATTCATTGTAACTATACTTATTCTACATATAGTTCCTTGAATGGTAAATCGTTATATGCTTCCTTCGATACTTTGGCTCAAACTGTAGGATATACCATACTCTTAATATATATAGGCATATTATTTCTTTAATCACTTAGGACCCCTATTGCTCTTTTCTTATACATATTAATGATATAATGATCCTTGAATACTTATATGTGCCTCGCTACGGCGTATCTCACCCTCTTAATCTTATGTATGGCTTTGGATCAGGTTTGGTGGTGTAACCAGGTGAATGAATCCAAACCTACTTCTTATCATTGTAATGAGGATTACAATAATACTAACCCATGTGGTATACCATTTCTATTCTCAGAACGTCAATGTCATATGTGGGCGATGGCTTATCTTTTTAATTCTATCCTTAAATTATCTTTAGTATGCAACCTATTAGGTTGCATATAGTTTTAAATACACTGAGTTGATTAGGCGCATTGTCAGCTCAAGGTTATTCATGGATACTTAATGCTATAAGCAGTGTTAATTGATGGAGACTTTATTTATGTGCATCGCCACCATTCCTTACTTTTAATGTCTCCATACTTTAATTAAGTGCTCACCTTCTCCACCGTAGAATGGTAAGTAAGATTTTACAATTGGAGAATGACGTGTTCAACATTGCAAGGCTGATTTAGGGGTAGCAAATCACACCCCATATGCCGGTCACATGGGAAATGTCCGAATTTTTGTTTCCGTGTATAGCTCAGGTGGCGTGAAGTGTTCCTATAGTTGGCAGTACCTCTCTTCCATGCCCAAACCTTTCCACTTCTCTTTACTGATGTGCTCTACCAGTTAAACTATATCCTATTCTCTACCACCATGATAACTGGGAGGTTTGAACAGGCGCCTTGGTTACTTGAGTATGCCTATGCACATAATATGTTCCCTTTTCCACAAGTGCAAGACTAGGAGACTAATGTTATCAATGGCCTACAGCTTCAGTGTTGTGTTCTTACCTCTGGTATTATTTTTTATAATGATTGCAGAGGTATATCTAGTGCAGCATGTTTACCTTCTCTTCAAGGCGAAATTCTCGGGGTTTAGCTCGAAATATGTCATAACCAGATTCTTCATGAGTGATGCACGCTGCATCATTTCTTGAAGGAAATCTCTCCCAACCTATTTTTCATGTCGGGGAATGGTAATACTTCAGGTAACCCTACCTGTGAATCATTTCTTATCTTTTATACCCATATTGGGATTGTACCATTCACATATTCCCTCTTACTGGTTATTATAGTTATAATAACTTTACTAAGGTGATTTCCAGGTGTGTGGGCATCAATTCCTCTTACCGATATTTCAACAAAGGTTCAGGTCATGCTCTCCTATTGGCACGATATCTTTACCACTGAGGAATATTTTAATAGGTAAGGTGCATACTTGACTCCGGGGTTAATTTGAATGGTATCTTAGGCGTGCTTATCTAATGCCTTTTATGTGTGTCTATGGTTGAATTTGTCTTTGGCAGGGTTTTGAACCAAAAGCATGGAATGGTGGTGCTATGGTTGGCAGATTACACAGACCGGTGCCCTTATTCCCATCTTCTATGTGTACAAGAACTACCATCTCCCCAAGAAAATTTGGTTTGCTAACAGGTGAAATGAGGGCTTCCATTTTCCACTTGTCGTTTTCATCGATTTGTGTTACCATCTCTTAGGTTTCATTTCTTGGTTTATTTTTTTATGTACATTTCCTAATTCCTTTTCTCTTGCGATAGAGACACAAATGCAACTGGCAGGTTAATCCTCTTTTTGACTGGTAATTTGCATCCTCTTCGGTGGATTATTCATATTTCCCGCATTAATTTAAAGCTATAAAGTTAGTAATGCTTACTTGGGTACCTCTCTTGTTCTTCCTGCAGGTACACTCTATTCCTATAGTGGTTCGTTGGATTTATGGACTTTATACCATGTGTGGGTGCCATTGATTAATAATTTAAGCATTTGGGGCATTCCAGGTTTGTTGCTACACCTCGGCAGGGATTTCGGCATAGTTACTTTTACCGTGCTTCCTGAGATACAAGAAAAGAATCATTGGCATGTTGTAGAAGTTTGTTATTGCAAAACTTTATGCGGGTTTTCATTTTCAGTGAATTTTCAATTGGTAGATTATATCAATAACGACTGGTCACTTTCACTCGATGCTAAACTCGTTGGTTGTAATTTATTAAATTCAAGTGCCCCTGATTCCAAGTTTCAATTTTGTAGGCTTTACCGAAGCCCAAGTCTCTGATACTATTTCCATGGCGTTAAATATTTTCAGACATATTTGAATAATGACGGCAATAAAACTTTGAGATGTTAATCTGAAATTTCAGACCTGCCTTAGCAATTTCTTTTTCTTGCAAAATATGCTTGGTATGTCACCACTTGAGTTAGATGGGTTATATTTTATTTTAATTGCGCCATAATAGCAGTTTATTTGAAGTTACTACCAACTGGGTTTTTAGCCTGAACGTTTTAATATGTCCTCATTTTTGTATACTGTATTCAATTCGATTGTTCAAGTTTTACAAGTTTAGGAATCGTGATAGTCACAACAACATGGTAATAAAGTGACTAATTCACTGTTATTATTATTTCGTGCATTACTTACATAGTCGTGAGAAATATACTACCCCTAACTATTGTACTCGAAGTATTTATCCCCTAATTTTGTGATTAGATTCTATCTCGTTTATATAGAATGTGCTTCTCTTGTTGTTCCATTTTCTAAGGTAATAACTAATACGTTTTTCTATACAACATCATTATAATATTGGAGTTTGTGTGGGAAGAAATAGGGATTCCCTCGGCGAGGAGAGGAAACACAGTGATGGCGAGAATTGGCATATGTAGAGAGGCGAGGGCTTATGGCTCTACCATTCTTTGCGAATTTGGTATGCGATGTATTAAACCTCTGACTAATGACAATTTTGGCTACGCATTGGATGTTAGGGTAGAGAAGATCTGTATCTATCACCCTTCAACTGAAGTATTTTTGGGCCCTAAAATTGTTCTATCGATGGATCCAAGATGCCGAGACAGCGATGTACAGGTTTATTTTCCCATATTTCGATACCCTTGCCCACAGATCCATATTGCGGTAAGATCTATCCACGGATCAGTCTCATACTTGGAAGGTGAGGGAATAGATAGAATAATACACTCTTGGTTCTACACACTCGAAAGGAACCTATCTATAACTAGATCTAGTATTCGAAGTTGTATAATGGCTCCCATGGAGCCAAGCTCTTCAGATTTGTATACAGGTAACAGAAGCCCCAAAAATTTGGCAACATCATTAGAGGCGAACTCCTGCATTACCATCTTAACTGAAGGGATGACGAGGGTTTATGTACTTAGGGGCTGCTTTGGAGCTTTTATTCTCCCCACAGATCTCGCACATGATAAAGGCGGAAGGGAAGAATTTCGTAGACAACAGTCTGGAAGAGGGAGCTGCCTCTGATCACGAACTGCAAACCTACTGAAAATATTGTTTTAGGGCAGAGAGGAATATAAAGCCACAGGATATGGCTTACCTCTGGCATGCATATGGCGAATATTGGTGGGTATCGGGAGCCTACAAACAAATCAGTCCAAATCAACAACAAGCATTGGCGATTGAACATGAACCACAAGAAGCGGCGATCAACTCTCCACTAGATCTCGAAGCTTCACTAGCAAAGTCCCTCGAAGGTAAACAGATTACCCTTTTCATCAGATCGATAGAAGGAAACACAATATGCTTAAAAGTAGGGAGCTTGGAGAAGATCAAAACCCTCAAACAAAGGATACAAGAATGGATGGGCATTCCACTTTGCAAACAACTCCTCAACCATGCAGGAAAATTATTGCAGGATAAATACAAGCTAAAACAATACAACATAGGCAGAGACTCAACTATCTACCTCAATACAAGACTCTATGGTGGCTGCTCTGGTACAATCTCCAAAGGACATGTCTCTTTCAAAGATGCAGTAAAAGGGAAAATGGGGCCTCAAATGCAATAAGAACAGCGAGCCACGACTCATTGTGTCTACATCATCAAGCAGGCAACTCAGAATCATGCTCTATCGATTGTTATACATGAGGTAAATGAAATACATGATGATTATTTATCAAAAGTAGTGATATGCAGATTTAACGGGTTTTGGCTCAAACCAGAAGCCCTAAGTCAACAGATTTACTGAATATGGACAGAAAACTGTGATATACACCTATGCTCAAAAGGTTTATTCATTTTCAAATTCTACACAGTCAATGACAAGGAATACACATTGAATGAGGAACCATGGTTCTGGGGCAATGTTGGCCATTTCTTGACATCATGCTTTCCAAAATTTGATCCAAACACCATGGTAGTCTCCAAAATGTCTGTGTGGGTAAAAATATATAACCTACCTCTGCATTTTTGGCACATCAGAGTATTAGTAGGCATTGGCATTGCTCTTGGGAAATTTTTAAAAGTAGGCAGTGAGCATCTTACCAAGGATATATACACTTTCGCCAGAATCTATGAGGAGGTTGATCTCAGTCAAGGAATTCAGTGGCAACAAGCGAATACACTCAACAGAAAGTTAATATTCCGACAAAGAAACCCAACTACTCCCAAAGAGGCATAAATGTCCATTGTAACATCCACTCTCAACACTGGAGACTGGAAAAAAGTTGAAAAACAGAAAGGTACGAAAGCATAGATAGTTCATAAATTGTTGGTTTTTTTACATCTTGTGCATTAGAACAAGTTTATATAGCATATGATAATGTATCATCTACAACATGTAATTATTCTCAATATGAATAAAATTACGATTTTTCTTTTGGGGAAAAAAGATCATTATAATACTAGACTTCCAGATCCTTTGTATTGTTCTAAGGAAAATACCAAAGTTTGCATGTATCTTGGTGATACCATATTCTGTTTATAAAAACTTTCCTAGTATTTCTAAAACGCTCAACTTCTATTTTACCAATTGTTCTATGTGCTGCTATTCATAATGTTGCTATTTTTTTGAAAAGCACAATATAGGTATTCTTGAATTGGCTTGATTATACTACATTATATTCTTTAGTCGTATCTGAATTCCACTATTTCTAAGTTCCATTCTTGTCTTCTATTATATGTATGTGCATGTATACAAGGTAATGTTTATTTCTCATTACCTTTTTATTTATTCCTAATGCACTGTTATCATCTAGAGCTCAAATATATATACTTCATTTAGAACAATACCCTTTTTTTGTTTTTATTTTCATTCTTTTGAATGAAGTTCTTCTCGACCATCCTAAGTTAAATACTCGGGTATAACTATCTTCCTCATGAACATCCTAGTTATGGAATCAAATAGGGAAATTCCCATTTAATAGAGAATACTATGCAAACAATCTACATTTCAATGGTATTTTCTTAGGGATTTCTATCAAAAGTGTACCAATTCTATCTACAATCAATAAGGCTTATAACCTCCCAATTTTTCTCTAATTGAACTCCTATTCAATAGTAATTCATGTAAAACTATTGATTCACCATTATAGCCACATCGTTTTTGGATGTATATAAAACAAAACAATATTCTACTAAATACAACCATGGAGGCCACATATTTTCTGCATGTAGATAAAGTAAAACAACATTCTACTAAATGTAGAAAATTTGTGATATGTTAACCTGATAATGAAATATAAATCAAATCAGAATACTATAACATACTTCTACTATCAATTTGTGGAAGCTTAAAGATCGAGCTGAAAAATATAACCAGAAGAATAAGAACCAATGGCACAATACACATGAAAATACTTTGGGGAAATCCTCAGCTAAAATCCCCACACTATTATATTATCATACATGGTGGAAATGCATAGGAATTATACAAAGCCTTAGCTCTCACAGCTAGCCAGCTCTTAGTACATTCCTCATAGATGCTCACAGGAAATCTTGGCTTCCCTCCAACCTTCCTCTCTACCCTCGAAGCTCCTATTTCCTTGCGTTGTTCCTTGTGGATGATTAGCCTGTCACTAACTGGAAAACCAACCTTCAAAACTGCATAATCCTCGAGGATGAATCCTTGAATGCATGCATGAGTTTTCTCCATAAGAAAACACATGCAACTAATAGTATAGCATCCTTGAACATTAATTTCAACTGGGTCTTTCTTAGAATAGACAATCATGAGTTTCTGATGAGGAAATCTTCAGTTAATTAGAGTAGCACTAGTTGAGTGCATTAATGCATCAACTAACTGTTAACTCACTATTACTTCCTCAAACAATTTGGAACTAATTTAACTGGACTTAACTCAATAAACTGAGTTAAATAATTACAACTCAATTATAACTCAATCTTATCTCCTTAATTTAAGGGATAACTCTTGCACGACTTCAAAAAAATTTCTAACTTGAATTTCTCCAACTAATTAATTTAAAAAAAAAAAAATTAATTATTTCCAAGTAGTTTTTAAGACTAAATTCGAGTTTAATTCACAATTTAATTTAGGGACAAATTACATTGGACTATTATTGTTGCCATATTTCAACACTAAATACTATTGTTGTCATTACTGCGAACAACTAACATACGTCTTACACCATAAAACATAATTTCCACACAAAATATTAAGTATTCTAGTTCAATTCAACAGGTACCTAACTAGTTGAAATAAAATCATCGAGCAAATAAAAATATGGAAAATTAATCAATAGAGGAGTAGTTGGATGAAGAAGAATCACAAAGCCATATAACCATATGCACAACAAATGAACACATAAAAATTAAACTGACGAAAAAGGCAGAGAGCCATCATGTGCTCTCTCATGCTCATGTAATTCACATTATTCAAAAAATTTAATAATACATTTAAATACATGAGTAAGTGGTCTTAAGATAGTGCATCTATCTTAGAATCACTTGTTTGAGACAATTTATCAACTTACACACTAATTTAGGAGAGCTAATTGGAGAGAATCTTTCATCCAAACTAGACTCCTTAGTTTGAGGAATTCTCATGAGTTTATTTATTTAGTTTAATAATTGGATTTATTACTGATTTTTAAGAGAGTGAGGCTAACATTCCCCCCCAATGATAAATCCAAAACGAACAAGGAACCATCTTCCAAGTTCTCAAGTTGATCCTCAAAAAACATTTCCCTGGAAAACCACCAAAGCTGGATGTTAAAGAAACTACAATTTGAAGAGACCATGAGTTAGTTGCATGACTGATTCATCTCTGAATGTCGCTTGACAATTCCATCATGTTCCAAGCCACTAAAGGATCCAACGGTCCTTTCCTTGAAAGCAACATCCAGTCTCCACTGACACAATCTGATGAATGCCCACTGGTGTATTTGTTGATGATGATCACCCATTGGCTGATGAAGATGCCCACTAGCTGCTTCATTGATGTTGTCGAGACTTTCAGTCTGACAACCACTTTTCAATTTCATTGACATTTCCCCCCCTTTATCAGCTGAAAGGAGAGGCAATCTACTCCAAAATATATCTAAACTCACCCCCTGTAGGTGGAGGAGTATTTCATTGGTGTACTCCCGCATTCAAATACATGAGAGTACCATCTTCATTTGACTATTGGCTGCAATATGTGTGAATGAATTTGATTGTAAAACTTATATAGATGCCTGACTGTGGATGGCCATTCCTAGGGATCAATCCATGAATAATTTATCTTCAATCTAGCTAACTGTGGTTGGTTGCAACATTTCTTTTATGTATTATTTGATTTGCTGCAATGGCTACAAGGATGGAGATCAAAACATCGATTTTCTAGATGATCGGTTCTTTGACAATGATAACATTTCGGTTTGTCTACAACTTGAGATTGTGTGCATTTATGTTTGTCTGAAACTTCAGTTTGTGTGCATTGACGTCGGTCTGCAAGTTGTTGAGAACTTGCTGAGGTGATTTATTCAAGTGATCTGCCACTGACGAACTGAATGGGATTTGAATAATCAAGGATATGTAAGTTTTCGTTATCTTTGACATATCGTAAGCTGCATTGATTTCGATTACTTTGAATTTATTCCCATGGCTTGATGATGGGTTTGGAAGAAAATTGAACTGGAACAACTTCAACACTTAAAGCTAGTTGAATGAATGAAGTTGAATGATCAGCTATCTATGGATTGGTCAAAGACTTGGAAGCAACATGCTTCTCTTGCAACTCATTTCTCTTCAGTTGTGGCTCTAGTTGAAGTAACTCAATCATTTCATGTGAATGTTGAATATGCACTTGAATGTCAGCAAGAGTTGTTTTGCTGATGTTCACCATGTCGCTAGCTGATGATAAAATCAAATTGATAGGAATTTTGGGACAGTTGAATGTGTGTCGCCATGTTAGTTTGCTCACTTTGAATTCAGGCTCACTTGTACTATTGCTTATTGTTGATCCTTTACTTGCTAGAGTTTTATAACATGTTTGCTTGAACTCTTGATTTCACGCTCCCTTGATGACGATTTATTTGCTTGAATGCTTTACAGACACTTTGTGAATGCTTTAATCAACTTCACACTGGCTCGTTTGTTGTAGATGTCGTGCTTTGAACTTTTGCACTTGATTTTGACATGCTTGCCTGATTGGTTGTTTGAATGAAATGCTCGCTTGCTTTGTTGTTTGAATGACACACTCGCTTTAAACATTGGATTGATTTGACGCTCACTTGAACTTTCTTGATTGATTACTGACACTTGTGATTTCTTGAATGTAGTCACTGAATGTGATGATTTGTAAAAAAAGGAAATGGTGTCAAACACTGTTGAAAATGCACCCAAGATACAAGTGACAAGTTCAATATTGATGACTTAGTTGAAGACTTACTTCGACTTAATGTATTCACCTTAAGAATTCAAAGCGTGGGTGTTGGTTTGAACCGAGAATGCACCCTTGCAATTCAACTGAATTTGACTTTGATTACAATCCAACTTACTAATTATGATTTGCAAGTTATAGTTTTTGTATTGAGCTTATTAAAAAATAATGATGCAAGTGAAATTTCCAAAAAATTGTTGTTGAATTGTGGTAAAGATTGTTGATGTAGATGACAACTTGATTGGATGTTGATGCATAAATGTCTTGACTTGAAATGCTTGATTTTGTAGTTTCCTTAACTTGATTGTTTTTATTACATGATGTGAAATGTCCTTGCTTGGAAGATCATCTTATCAAGTTGATGATGTGAAACTTTGTGCTTGTGTTCTTAAGCTTGATTACAAGAGCTTGATTAAGTGTTCTTTCACTTAAGCTTGTGTATGTGCATGTAATTGTTTAAGCATAATACAAAGAGATGATTTGAGCACAAGTCATGCACATGCACACATTACACACGGTATACCTAAGATCCAATTATTCAATTTCAGGGAGATCTAGGACACAAGCACCACAAAAAATTATGATTTTATTAATTAATGGAGTACATAATTCTTCAATGTCACAAGTTTGTTGTGGAAAATTCTCAATGAGAATGTCACACTTGCATCTATGGAAGTAAATTATCTTCAAAAAGCCCTTTGCACTGACTCAATCACTCTCAAAGTAAAAAATTACTTTGGCTTACAATAATGACTTTCAATTATCACTCCAAAGACAAAAAATCACTTATGACTTCAAAATATGACTCCCAAAAACCACATCAATGAGATTGACACATATATCTCAGCCAAAGTTTGTCCAAAACCATACTACAAAATCCGTTGTGATATCACCTTTTTTCTCCACAAATATTACAACTTATTACTCCAAAATACAAATGATACATTATCACTCAAGAAAACTCAAATTTTATTAACATTAAAAACACACCTTATCTCTCCAATAAAAAATCTTTAATGCACCTTATTTCTTCGAATCATTTAATGCACTTTATCTTTTGTGGAGAACAAGATCAACTTTCCCAAAATTATTAGTTTACACTTTTCACCCATGAAGTAATAAATTTAATAGAAATAAAAAAATGCCCATGTTAAAAGCTTCAAACGTAAACTTCATGTGTTGACTTACTAATGTGTTAGATGATGATCTACGCTAGTTCAATAGAAAGCGTAAACCAGTGACAGGAAATGTTCAACCAAATTCTCAGGAAAGGATTAATAGTGAAGTTCAACTGGATGTTTCAAGAAATCAAAGCCGGTATCACATTTATGCCGCAAATGAAGCAAAAGTGAGAGAGGAGATGCGGATGGCCAACAATAAAGATGCAAAATTACCCTTTCAATCTAAAATTTAAATAAACTAAAAACTGAAGATGTGCACGTTTATGAAAATATTTATGAGGTGATACCTGTAGCTCGTTGAAATCTCAAATACTATCAAAAACTTGAGACCCTGTCCCTCAAATTTAGGCATGGGTATTAGGGGAATTATCACGGTGTCATTGTCTCATTCACCCCTTGGGGACTCTGCTACTTTAACCATCATGCATAATTGTCCAGATTTGGAATGCCTCTGTTTCCATAGTAGTGGCTGATCACTCAGTGTTCTGGCCCAATTGAGGATCCAATTTAATGAGATTAATGTGATATTCGGTTGGGGGTTTAAGAAGCAACGGATCAGAAGCAAGGGAGATACAGATAAGAAGTTGGACACCATGCATCCACCACCACATTCTGACAAGAAGAAAAAAATTATTGTTGAAGATGACGTTGATGCAACATTGAAAAATTAATTCAAACAAACAGGCTGCGCATTTTAGCCAAAAACTACCAGATAGAGCTGATCCTTCTCGGTTTCAGAGTAAATCCAAAGCTTCGAAGATGGAGATGGGCATGTGAAAAACGAATGACTGGCATGTTGGTAGGCATGTTGGTCTATCCGCCCTTCAAAATGATGATTCAGAACATATCTATGATCTCACCTTGATAGGACCGTGTTTCAACTGGAGCGATTTACCTTTTCGTTTGTGATGTCCACCAGCTTAAACAATACCTCTTAAAAACTTGCCCAATCCATGACCACGCTCCTTTGATAGAATTTAACCAAGGAAAATAGAATATGAATCATGTTCTTATAATAAAACTTCTCAACGTCTTACAATGCTCTACCTAGATCAATTTCATGCCATTAAATAAATCTGCATACTCCATGTGCTCCACTCCTAACCATACTCACACAAATGACCTTCGATCCAACAAAAAATAAAACGCACAGGAGACTCAATTTGGCATCAATGCCTTTCTTCAACACAGGCCTTCTCAAGCCTTCTACAGTTCGACTACACAGTTGGATTGTCTGCAGATTTTTGTAGAGACTTAATCGAGCAATTAAAATACAAATACTTTACACCTCCAAGGATATCTTTAATCACAGAGCATTGGTTCCCATAAATGACGATTTGTTCAAACCTTGGTCATGATTTTTTTCTGGGCATAAACAATGGTGTTGTCTCTCTCAAATATCACACCCTTCATCTTTCATTAATCCATACTTCATACTTTATACACAGGATAACAATGTAATTACAAAACCTGAACATACTCTTCCCCTATTTCGACGTCTATTTTACTGACTGAGATCCATTTTTATTTGTCTTCATCCACGACAATTCGTCTTTAAAACAGTGAACTTATTATGGCATCTCTACAACACCGACGACTGGTGTGGTTCCAAGTACCGTGCAACGAGTGTGGAATTTGTTGCCAAATCAAATGTAGGGAAAACCATCACAGATATTGGATAGGTTAACTCTCTTATCACTGAAAATTACAATATAGTGACATAACAAATCCTAGGCTCCAATACCACATGAAGAAGAATCACAGAGCCATATAACCATATGCACAACAAATTAACACACAAAAATTAAATTGGCGGAAAATTCAGAGAGCCATCATGTGGTCTCTCATGCTCATGTAATTCACATTATTCAAAAAATTTAATAATACATTTAAATACATGAGTAAGTGGTCTTAAGATAGTGCATCTATCTTAGAATCACCTGGTTGAGACAATTTATCAAATTACACACTAATTTAGGAGAGCTAGTTGGAGAGAATCACTCATCCAAACTAGACTCCTTCGTTTGAAGAATTCTCATCATTTTATTTATTTAATTTAATACTTAGATTATTATTGATTTTTAAGAGAGTGAGGCTAACATTGGAAGTTCACACCTACTTACCACCCAACCTATAACTGCTCTCCTCAATTCACCCCCACGCCGAATTCTCCTTGTCAGCAATCAACAACCCCATGTTGATTGCTTCATCAAGTATTTAATACTTTTCTTTCATAATAAAATTTCCCCTTAGTGACGTCCCTCATTTTTGGATCTTTTTTATCCATTTTCCTAGGCTTTTCCATAAAAGCTTGCCTTTCTCTCACGCGGTTCTTTTACGTTTTTTCCAAGCTTAACATATTTCTCCAACTAAGAGACTTAATGGATCTTTCTCTCCCATCCATTCAGCTTATCTAGAAATTTATCTAGATTCCTTATCATGAAAGAATTACCCAATCTCATTTACGTATGAGATTATATTCTTTTGTTTTGGAAAGATTCTTGTTTATAGGTGTCTCATTCCAAATACCTATGCTCTATTTATTTATTTATTATCAATGATTCATTTACATCATTGTTCCCATATTTTTCATGGATTTTCCACAATTCTAGTTAAAACAAGATTATATTAATAGAGGGATATTACATTCTCCTCCCCTTTTAGGACGGTGTTTTCTATCCATTTCCACATTTCCCTGAACTCTTGTTGGATAACATTCTACAACTTCCCTTGACATGTCCATGTAGTTTCCTCAGAAATACAATGTTTCGTTTGTACTTCAACCTACATTTGTTCTCTTCTAGAACCAGGTACGATGGAGTTCGGTCCACCTATCTCCTTCAAGTGCTTCCTGCAACATTTGTCCAAGCACCACTGTGAGAGTTATCATGAACACCTTTCTAAATTACTGCTACCCAAAAATAAAATATGATGATATTTATTTTAACTAATAAAAAGCTTTTGCAATTTTCTTAATATTTCTTATTTTGAATTCCCTTGAGTTTCTAATAGTAGAAAGGAAAATTCCCATTTTCATAGTATGTGTGTATTCATGCTCTATGCTTGCTTCTTGCAGTTCTTATGTAGTCATCATCTCAATTCACGTGCATTCCAAGCACCATGATATTAGTAACTTTAATATATTATCATAACACTACCATAATTCCTTTTCATTCTTCTTATTCACACTATATCTAATGTCACGCATATGATCTATCGTAAAACTCGAAATAGAAGTTTTCATATTACTTCCTCGAAAGTCATAGTAATCAATCGACTATTTGTTTTATTTAATTTGTCAATATGCATCTAGTATGCATGTTTTCAGTGAATGATAGTTTACTTCTACTAGTGTTATGATTCACATGTACTTAGTCAATCCTGATCAATTTATTTTGTTACATATTGCCATGCCCTTATAGAAATAAGTGAAAGTATATGGCTATTTATAATCTATACTTAAGGAGTATATTGATCAATTTGATCTTCATGGTTAGCGTCTGATTTCCTTATTCATACCACAAAACCTTCCATACTTCATCATTCTTACGTGCTTCTGTTTCTAATTTAGTTGAAAGATTTTCTTCCTTTATCTGGATTGTACCCTTTTACTTATTGTTATTTAACTATTTTTCCATTTGATTTGGCTATTTAGTTGATCTAAATGTATGGGTATTTCTATTTCCAGTGTTTTATGGTCATCATTTTTTTTAATCACACAATGACAATGTGGTTATCTGCATTTCTCTACTGCATCTTTCAGTCTATCCATTTTGTTTTCCAAATTCACAATACATATCCATAGTTTTGCATGTTGCAACATTACTGGAACAAATGTACTTTAGACATTATTCATAAATTTAAATTCGGGGTGACTCAACCCTACTTGTTACCAAGTCATGTATCCACCACTGGCTACCTATTTTGATTCCTATTTTTAAAAATGAATATGATGGTATACTACATACTATGTGCATTTCATCCATACACAACAACTCTTAATGCAGGGTCGAACAATATTAGTAACAACATCATTGTACCATATATGATGTTCATATAATCACTCACCTAGTTGTATGACCATTGTTATATGTGACACAAAAAATAACGAATGGCATTTCCACCTTGCTCATATCAAGGTACTATCTTTAGTAGTCTATTTGGGTCATATGATGTCATTAGTTGTTCCTTTTTATATTTAAGTAGATTCGATGGTTGCTATCTTATCATCAAAGCAACGTTTAATGGTACTTGGCTATGCCCACTTTTGATTTTTTTATTTTTATTTTTTCTAATTTCAGAATACAAGTTGAAATCATTTCCTTCATATTACTGCAATTTTGAAGTTTCTTATATTCTGATTAGGAGCTAATGGGTTTTACCACTATGACTTGTGTACCTTTAGGTGTAGAGCACCTTACTCACCATTCTCATATCTGGTTGGTGGTATCGCAAGATAACTTAATCAACCAATTCCTATAGGCTGCCAATGTTTTCTTAGGTATACCCTTGTTTATAACTTGATGGTTTATGTATCTGCTCAAATTATTATGCACTGTAAGCAATTCCTAGTCTTCATTTTCCTTACAGAAGTGTTTTTAACCCCCCTTTTTGTAGAATGTGAATTATCCACGGAACATGTTACTGATTTTGGTGACTTTGTACCTCGTTCAGCCTTATATATCTCCCAGCACTTGTCCTAAGTTGATCTTCTTTGTACTACTCGAGATTATAGGTGATAATAACCCTGACATGTATACATGATTTTGGGTTAGTTTAGATGAAAGCTTTTGCAATCTACTCTGCGGACACACATTTTTCTTAGTCGTAGTGCCCAGAAATGATGTCTTATTCATTGTAGCATTTAGCCTTTGTTAACATAAAAAGTGCATCGCTTCCTCCACTTATACATACCCTCAGTTGGGTTGGAAAATAATGGTTATTAATTAGAGGTCTTGTATCACAATTACCTTAGAAGTTATTTTTGCATCATGGCCCAAACCACTTCTATAATTTGACACATGGTTATATTCCTTGTTAATCATGAATAGACATAATTAATGTCAATTTGCATTATCAACTTCGACTTCCAAAGTAAGCTTGAAGGTTGTACAATTAAGCTAGCCAACAAGCTGGAGGCGTAGATACCTCCATTTATGTTGGCTCGACCATGCTGAGAAACGTTGGTCATTCAATGGTAATTACTTGGAAATTTTATATTCTTCTTCCGTGTTGTCCATTTCCCATAATACAGGTTATGATTATAGTAAACTTAATAGCTTGATTCATTGTGAATTTTATCTAAACAATAATTATATAACAATCTAAAATATTTGTATGGCACACCTAATCATGAGCATTTCCATCACTATTGGTATTTTTTGTTTTACAGTTGTAGTCTGGCCATTGAGTTCATCATCGAGCATATAGCCTTGTTATCCCAGCCAATGCTAGTTTTTGAACATTAAGTTGTTATGGAAGCTTTTAGTTATATAGTGACATCTATGATGTGTTGTTAAATTGATGCACTCTACATATCTGGTTCAATGACTTGTAACCATGCTCTTTCCTTCCCAGTAGGTTCGAGAGTTCAATGTAGGCCCTAATACCACTTCTCATGAACCCCTTGTTCCACTCTAATAATTTGACATTTTTTTCCGCTCACTATAGTATACACCAAGGTTATTGGTTTCAACAATTTATTTTTTTCTGGTATAAACTCTAGAATTTCCTATCTTCCTTCCCATGAAGACTCCCTCAAGAATATTAAGGGTGAAATAGTGAAATTGGGTTACACTTTTGTGAGAAATGGCCTTGAAAATTTCACAATCTCGAATTTTTGGCCGAACAATTTTAATTCTTTTGACTAATTTTTCTAAATTTATTTAGTTGAACCATTATACTAATGTTCGACTGAACTTTTGGCTATTCAGACTAGCACTGGTCGTTAAATAGAATTTTTTCATCAGTTAAAAAAATCGATGAAAAAATGTTTGGCCAAACTACTATTTCGGCGGAAAAAACTTTTATACATATGACGGGCCAGACCCTGCTGCAAAATTTTCTTTTCTGTTTATTTTTTAATGTGGTTTGTCAAGAGTTGTGAGCTCTGTTGATTTTTTAATGTGGTCTGTCGAGCGATGTGAGCTATGTTGATTTTTGAATTTGGTCTGTCGAGCACTATAAGGTTCGTTTGTAATTTAACTTTACTACTCTGTGGAGCATTGTTGGTTTGAGCTGAAGCCCTGCCGAACGTTGTGAGGTTCATTCGTAATTTATATTTTTTGTTTATAGGAATTTTTTAATTGGAATTTTTTATAATGTCTTTTATTTTTTTGCAGCTTGGCACCAAAGGAATTTTGGTTGGTTGTACTCATCACTAGTAGCATTCTCAACCTTCTCATCCAGCCTCCTCATCTAGACCAGGTAAGTCGCCCAAAGCTCCTTTATTCCTATAATTTGGAAGCTCACCTATTGGAATCCCATTTAAATATAAGAGAAAAAATTCTACCATGCCTCATATTTATATATTTGGAATATGGAATTTTGTTTAATCTCGATCAGTCAAACTTAAAAATTTACCGTATAGTGTAGTATTTGCTAAAGCCATAGATTAACTTCATACTAGAAATTACCTGCAAACTTTTGGTTCAATCCTCCACATTATCAATTTGTTCCAGGTCACCTTTGCTTCCCTTTACAACATGACTTCATTTACGGTAACTCTTGGTGGCATTACAAATAGGATCTTTCATCCCTCTATCTATACCGATTTTTCCATGTATTTATTGGTGGATCCAATGATCTAATGTCATCCACATGTCAAAGAATGTAATTGTAAGAATGTACCTTATTTTCTAGTTCTATGTTATTTTCTATTGATTTTACCATATCAACAATGTAAACTTTGAAACGGGAACTGATACCATTACTCTTTTTTTGAGGTAGCAAAAAAATCAACCAATTTTGAAAATCGTTGATTTAGAATATATATATATATATATCATAGTTTTGACACTTTAAGTTTTTATGTACATTATTTTTTAGAATATCACCGATTTTCACGTTGATTATAAAAAGTGTTGACGCTGCATCAGGCTCTTTTTTTAAAAGAATTATATTTTGACTTTAAATTCTCTAATGTATTAAATGTGAATAATTATTTTCTAAATTTAACAATTTTTGAAGTAGTCTTATTCTTCATAATTTTTTGTTTTTGTTTTTGTTTTTTTTTTTTTATAGTGAGATCTTTATTTTTTTGCATGGTTAAAGAAAAAGATCGATATTTTAACTTTTCAATATTCTACATATTTATATATCGTTAATTAATTTTTCAATGTACATCCAATAATTGTCTCTAAAAAACAATAATTTTTAAAAACTGAAACAAAAATAAACATTTTGAACATAAATATAGAAAAACAATTACACATTTTGATAATTTTTTCTAGAAATGACAGGTCAAAATCATAATTTTTATAGGAAAAATTTAACAAAACATGGTTAAATAATAGTTTTTTTTATGAATTTCATGTCAAAAAATAATAATAGTCACAGTTTTTTTCAAAAAATAATGGTTTACATAGAAATTAAAGAGAAAATCACATAATACAAATATTGAACATAAACAACATTAACTGAATACTTATTCTTCTCATAAAATATCAATGTGAAAACATTACAAGTATAACGAATTAATAGTTACAAAATATGAGCTTGATTTCCAATCATAACTTAAATTTAATCAATAATATCACATAACCCAAACTCTTCATCTTCTAGAGTTTCATCATTGTCTTCTTCCACATATTTTCTACTTCAGTTTGCTCATTTTCCTCTTCTAATGGATCTTTGATGTTTGCAAATCTCCCAATGTATGCCTTTCCAACCATTCCATCTAACGTTGGATGAGGTTCCTTTTCCTTTTTTTCTACATGTGATTCATTAAAATATCCTTTCCTCAACCCAATTTATTGCATTGCATGTGAAGTAAATTGAAGAGCATTAATTCTTTGTTGAATAAATTTGCATTGTACTGAGTTTTTTTAAATGACAATGAGATTTCTTCTTTTGTGTAGGCAACATGCTTATGTTGTACCTAATTATCAAGAAAAAAAAATAACGCAGTAAATTAGTATAATCACATATAAATTAAGGAAGAAGTTATTGAAATTCAATTTTATATAATAAAACTTACCTAAACCTAAGAATAAATCCAAAACCTAATCTCCTTCATTTGAACATAAGTCTATAAGATAGTTAATCAATGAGTGTGGTTTTTCTATAAATGTTAACTATCTCTCATTTTGCTTCTTTATCTTCATATGCTAGTTTTTTTACAACGTTATCATAAACTAGTACTTGGCTATGACTCTTTCCATCTACCAGATTAAGAAGCATAGACTTATAACTATCATCTTTTGTCCAACTTTCAACATGCATGAACTCACAATCACTTATAACTGTTTGATCTTCATGGTTAATAAGATTTGACTTTTTTTTCGTAACATTAAAAGTTTAATTAACTTGTACATAAACGAATCTTTTAACATTAATCAAACATACAATTTGAACGTCTTACCATGTAAGCTCTATCCTTGAGTTTTCTTTCCCCTTAAAGATTGTCAATAACATTGCTAATTCTGTGTCTAAATGAAATGTCACAAATCTCCATAATCGTGATTATGTGACTTCTACAAATTCCTCAACCACTTTACTAAGACCTTGAAAAGCATAAGGGTCACTATGATGGTCAATGTTTGGGATATTGGAACCATTGGGAATATCTGCAATAAATAGGGAATAATCCCTTTTAGGTATGAGTTTCACAATGTCTTTGCAATCACCTTGTATTATTTGATATTGAAAATCATCTATCCCATTCCAAATGAAATAAGAGTTTGATCGTGTTCAACATTACTAAGACGTTGATTTCTCAGTCTTTCGATCTTAATTTTTTCAATAAAGCTTATGAAACTATCTAGTGCTCTATTTGCATCATTCTTCATCTTTAATAAAATAAACAAATATATGTGTAATTTATAAAATAAAAATAGTATACAAATCAATGAATGTATAAATCAATATACATTTTTAGATGCAAGATAGAAATATTTAGTGTTGATGTAGAACTTGAATCTAGGTAGTTGCATACAACATCGTCCCAACTATCTTCATTAAACAATTTAACCATTTGTTCTTGTATTTTCATGTAGACCTTGTGACTAAATAGATAAAGTAAAAAAATTTAATATAATGATATGTTTAACAAATAATACCAACAACAATATGTTATATTTAAAAGAAAATTATAATCTAGAAATAAGTAAAAATAATTCAACAAACTTACTTTTGAAATTCCTCACACATTTCGATTAATGATAATTCCCCTGACTTCACATGAGATAATATTGTTTTGATAAGTTTTCATCCTTCACTCTTTTCAATATTGTCCAAGGTGTCATAATCATATCTTCTGGAAACTATTTCATTTCAGGACTTGATTTACTGTTACTACATGTCAATGGTTTATACTTTTGACCTTCTTGTTTTTAATGCCAATGTTCTCCTATATAATAAAAATCTCATTAATCAATTCCCATATATCTTCTAATCCAAATATCCACAGGAAAATGCTATCAATACCTCTAAATATATCATAATGTAATTTTTGCCTTTTGAATTGATTTTTTTCCTCAGTTTAACAACCTATTTCCATACAACATTCCTTTTGAAATTCTATACTAAACTTTGTATTATCCCCACCACATTTTCCTTCATATTCATTATGAATAAATCTAACCCTTTGGATGGAATTCATAGTCATCCTATCTTCATTATCTGTATTATGATCCCATGCCAATAACTTTATTTCCATATATCATAAACCAACATAAATGATACATTTCGTTGTTCAAAACATGGTTTATTAGGATATTCCTCCATCAATTTCCTTTGAGATTCTATAGAATGGTTCCCCCTAAGAACATAATAATTTTATTCAAAACATTTTGACTTATCAAATGCTTCTTTGTTGGGAACTTGAACTAGATCAACAAGAAGCACATAATCAACCACATGAGCATATGGATTGTACGTCATCAATGTCTTCAAGTTGTGAAAATGCATATGGTGTGGTTTTCTATTTTGATATTGAAATTGTCCTTCACTTGACTTATAGATTTTTCTGACGTTACACTGAAATGTACGACCACCCTCAATTAATTTTGTCTTCATCAAGTGATTTCGAATGGAATTTTGTTTTGTTTTAATAATGTCATCCTCTAAATCAACTCCTTGTGTAATTATTTCCCTCATTTCTTTTAAATTTTCACTAGGATATTCATAGATGGCCTTGAATTTTTTAAAATGATCAACTTTTATTTTCTTCCTCCTGTTTTCTTCTAGATAAGTAACATCCTCATCATCAAATAGAACAGAGACATTCTTGGGAATTTTTACTTTTTGTCTTCTATGGCTCTTCTCCTTTCTAACATAAATTCTAGTCTTATCCTCAGTAATGGAAACATATTCTTCAGCCTTAGTTTCAATTTACTCCTCTTCAAAAGTAACATGACTATCTTTGCTAGACTTATCCACTATAGGAATTCATTGCTGATCCTTTGGATGTAGTTTTGTAGCATCATGAATTACTTTTTTGTTAGTTTGTTTTCCATATCTTCTTTTGACCCCGAGTAGAAACTGCTGACAACATTCATAATATCTTGTTAGATAAAATAAATATCTCCCAACATAATTGAAAGATTTTCAATAAAATTTTGTCAAAAAAGATATCATATGTTAATAAAAACTAAGTTATAAAAGATATAATCATATAGTTACAGTAACACAAAACACTTAAATATAAATAACAATACTTATGATATTTTGTGAAATCTCATTTATGATTTGTTTACAAATCTTTGTAGATTCATCTGTCGTGTCATACATTGATAATGCAAACTAATATCTAATATTGTCATGCGACTTGGGTATTTTTGTAAGTACATAAACAACTTCAGTATCATGTATCAAACACATGGCTAGTACTTTTCCCAGTACCTCATAACTTCCACTATCATAAGGGATATCAACATATAGATATATTTTTAGATCTTATTCGTCTTCTCTATCTTTCACAAACCATATATGTTACGTATGTTTCCCTTCCTGTTATTTCTTCCTATAAGAAATCAACTTCTTATCCTTTGAGGCACTTGGTAGATTTGTACTTACTACCTCAGGTTTGGTTTGCTTAGTAGTATTTTTTGAGGATAAACCTCTAGTTTTAACAGCCTTTGGTCCAGAAAGATTCACAAAAATATTCCTTGATGCCATTTTCCTGCAAAAATAATACACATATATATAAATAAATACATTACAAAAAAACCAATAACTTAAGTAAAAAAACAAAACGAAACAATATCTAGAAACAAAAAGACTACAAATATGCACATCAAACCCCATCATAAGTTGGACATTAGGTTCATACAAGGAACAAAAAAAATTCCATCCTTAGAAAAAGAATAATTTATTTTTTCATTTGTCCCTGGTCCCCTGGCAGGCACCTTCTAGGGGATCATTGTGCCTTAGTGTCGCGTCATGATTATGCCTATGAGTAGGCACTCTTGACTATGGGCATGGTTGCCCAAGGAAAAAAGTCCCTTTGGCCTACTAGGGGTCGAATCCTAGAATCACCCCCTGGCCTGCCGAGGGCCAATTCTGGGAATGGCCTCTCACAGGACAAGGGGTTGATTCCTAGAATCGACCCCCAGCAAGCAAGGGGTGATTCTGGGAATCATCCCCGTTGGCCTATCAAGGGTAATTCTGGGAATTGGACTCTTGGCAGGGGGTGACTAGGGAAGTCGACCACCTTGGCCACCAGGGGCCGATTCCAAGAATCTCCCCCTAGCCTGCTTGGGGCTAATTCTGGGAATCTGCCTTTGGTTAGGCGAGGGGATTGTTTTGCATTTTTCCTAGGGTGGGCAGGCCCACATCCAGGTGCGCAACACCTAACCAAAGGCCTTCCCACCTACGGCATGTTGGTTTGTTGTGCACTATTGTGTCACGGGTAGGCACGCCCAAGGTCTCGCAGCCCCCCTTCACTCCCCACCCCTATGACCTAGCCTACCTAGGGATGAGGATCAATTCTAAGAATCAACCCTTACCCCTAGGCGGGTTGGGTCGCTAGGGGCCATGCCCCGAGCAAGCACGTCCACATCCGGGTGCACCCACCCACATGCACTGCCTGTGGATGGGCGTGCTCGGTCATGGGCATGCTAGCCCAAGGTAGAGTCCCCCAGTAGGCTAGGGTGTCGATTCCGAGAATTGACCCCCTAGCCTGCCAAGGTGTCGCTCTGCCTCGGGAAGGCTTGACCACAACTGGGAAGCCCATGACCGAGCCCACCACACCCACTACTATCGTAGTGGCCTCCTTCCTACCAGAGGGTTATCGGGTAAGCCTGCCTCCTGTCAATTTTTAATTTGTAAAAGGAATCTAAATTTCATTAATAAAAAAGTTAATTTTTTTAAACTTGAATGTGTTTTTTGTCTGGTATTTTTTGCGAACATAACAACCCAACTGACACATAACTACTAATAAACCTATGGGAGTTTACGACCTGCACTCAGCGAAAGGGAAACTAACATTTCAAATGCAATAATCTCATGTTGAATGTGTTGTCGATAACAATGTAGTTAAACAAAATCACTCCAAGTCTTTAAATGAAACCTCGAAAAGTCTTGATATGACGTGAGGAATAGCGATAATGAAGTTTATGATATAGCGGATATTACGAAATTTTTTTACTGCATGATGAATGTGGTATTAATTTTTTTTAGAAAAACTTAGCATATAAATCGTGTTATGGGGATATAGTAATTTATTTTAAATGTGGGATAGAAGGTACAATAAAAATTAAAATAATTATTCAATTGTCTAGTAAATGATATATAGTTTAAGTAAAAGATTAATTTAGGTAAAAGATTCAATTTAAATATTAAATTCATGAGAAAATTTTAGTTAAAATTTTTCAATAAATTGTAGATGGAAACTTTGGAGGGAAATTTTCATTCTTTAAGCTATATGTTATCATTATGAGAGGGTTCATTTGTATCATTCAAGCTCTTTTTTTTTGAGCCATAGACTCTTCTGATACTGAAGTTTCACTTTGTGAAGCATCAACATCTTCATCATGTACCAACTCTATTCATATTGATGAATAAAACAAAAATTCCTTCACTATGATTAGAGAGTCAAATCTTCCACGTAGTCATAATCCTAAGAACTATGAGAGCAACATTGAAGAAGGGAAAGGTGAAGAATTTCATATAAATAAAGAGTCATGGTTTCTACTTAGTTCTAATCCTATGGACTATGAGAGAAATAGTGATGAAGAGCATGATGAATAATTTCAAATAAGTAGAGAGTCACGGTTTCCACTTAGTCCTAAACCTATGGAATATGAGAGAAATATTGATGAATAGCATGATGAAGAATTTCAATAAATCGAGAGTCACAATTTCCAGTTAGTCCTAATCCTATGGACTATGAGAGGTGCAGTGATGAAGCCTAGGATGAAGAATTTCCAATAAATCGAGAGTCACAGTTTCCACTTAGTCCTAATCCTATGGACTATGAGAGAAGTATTGATGAAGTCCGGGATGAATAATTCCAATAAATCAGGAGTGAGATTTCCCACTTAGTCCTAATCGTATGAACTATGAGAGCAGTGATGAAGGCCAGGATGAAGAATTTCCAATAAATAGAGAGTCACATTTTCCACTTAATCCTAATCCTAAGGCCTATGAGAGCAACACTGATGAAGGTCAGGAAGAAGAATTTCCAATAAATCGAGTCACATTTTCCACTTAGTCCCAATCCGAAGGACTATGAGAGAAGTAGTGACAAAGGGAAGGATGATGAATTTCCAGTAAATAGGGAGTCAAGTTTTCCATTTAGTCCTAATCGTAACGACTATGAGAGTAGTAGTGACGAAGGGCAGGATGATGAATTTTTATTAAATAGAGAGTCACATTTTCCACCTTGTGCTAATCCTAAGCTACATGAGAGAAGTAGTGGCAAAGGGAAGGATGAAGCACTTAGTCCTAATCCTTAGGACTATGAGAGTAGTAGTGACGAAGGGTAGGATAAATAATTTTTAGTAAGTAAAGAGTCACATTTTCCATGTAGTCATAATCATATGGACTATGAGAGTAGCACTAATAATGCACATGATGAATAGTATCCAATAAAAATCAAGTCAATTTTTCCATTTAGTCCTAATTGTAAGGACTATGAGGGTAGCAATGACAAAGGGAAAGATGAATAATATTCTCCAAGTTAGTATTTCAAAACCACATATGATAATAATGAGGATACTATTTCGCCTAATGATAAATTCTTATACAGATGATGATTCAATGATGGAGATGTTGCCAACAAATATTGTATCGAGGAGTAGGAGAAGTCCTTTTCGTATCAATCCAATATGTTGTAGCTATACGAGGGGTAGAGAAGAATATCTCATGAGAATAAGTTCTATCAGTGCTCTCATTTCAAGTGAATGTTGTCAAAAAGATTGCTTGAAACATATGGATTTCAAGTTTGCATTGGAGAAAAAGAAGAGATATTTGTCAATGGATAAAATCATGAAAAAATCATATTTAGTGGAGTGCATGCAATATACATTGCCAAGTTATAATTATCATATTGGTTCTTTATTTAACTTTAGAAAGGCTTTCAAAATGTTCCCTTCAATGGATAATTTTCATCTATCAAGAATCTAAAAAAAATTGGGAATGTATCCCAAATTTTATTTAGAAGTACGTCATAAATGACAGTTTGGGTCATTATCAAATACTGCAATGTCATGGATGAAATAATTATTTTCAAATGGAGAGTGTATGCCAAATTTCAAGACGAGAAATCTACAAATTATACAAAGAATATGCAGAAGGTGTTTGAAGGAAATGGTCGATTTATTACATATCAATATTTTGTGAAGATATGGAAGAAAGAATTCAACAATTTCTGTATTCCCAAGACGACAAGGATGGGGGTTTGCAGTACATCTGCTTTTGTTAAATCACAAAGGGATAAATGTGAAGGGGCAGAAAGAGGTAAGCATGCATAACATTAATTTTTAAAATTGTATAGTCATCAACTATGAAAATGTATTTATTAATGCTTTTCTTTTATATTGTGTATATTCCATTTTTAAAGTGTTTCAAGAGAATCACAAACAACAAATAAGTGCAAGGGAAAAGTTGTACAAGCATCGAAAGAAGTGTTATGATAATCCAAACAAATATTTGGGTTTTATAATTGACGCTATGGACCAGAAGAAAACAATTCTACCACAATTTGTTTCGGACACCAAAAATTTACAGGGGGAGAATTTTATTCAATATTAATTGGTTAGTTGTATGGTATTCAATGGGAAAATGTTTCCAAACGTATACTTCACAACTCCAAATATTCATAATGATGCAAATATCACAATAACCATAATTCATTATGTGCTTTCTCATTGGTGTGGTAATCTTCTTGAAGTTTTGTATCTACAATTGGACAACACTTGTCGTGAAAATAAAAATCAGATTGTTTTTGGATATCTAAACATGCTTGTTGAATTGAAAATTTTTCAGAAGGTAAAGGTTGGTTTCTTTCTTTCTAGGAACACTCATGACCATATTGATCAGATGTTCAGTCGTTTTTCAGTCACATTGAGGAGGAAGGATGTTGGGAGCTTGCCATCATTAATTGAATGTATTAAGAAATCATACATGCTAGAGCCTATTTTTGATGTGTTGGAAGAAACTGTTGACATGCGAAAGTTTATTCTGGATCGCATGCTGACAGAAATGCATTGAACAGCTTGATGATATCGGCTTCCAAGATCAATTTCGTATAATAAAAAGATGATGGGAAAACACTAATGTGGGGTAATAAGTATTCAACCACTGTAGAATGGGCACTGTCATCAAGTTTGACATTATTGAAATTCATTAAATTATCCAATATTTTGGTCAAATATATTGTTATTACAAACAGTTTCTGAAGTTCGTAATGCACGCAGGCAGAATAGCGATATTAATTATTCACAGGTATGGGAAAGGGAAATGTATATCACTTCCTGAAGATCTCGTGCATAATGTGAAGACATAGAAGACCTTTGCAGGGTTTCAATATAGGATACTAAGGAGCGTTGCATGATCACAATGCTAGTTGATGGAGATGCCAATCACTATCCATTCTGGGTTGGTAAGGTTATAAAGGTCATTACATAAATTGAAGATGTTGCAGGTGTTGAAGTACATTGGCATGCCACAAATACACACCCATTCAATGGTTTGTACAAGCGAGAGATTGTAGTTGATAAAAAAATTGGTGGAAAAATAAAAATTAAGGGTACAAATATAAATCGTCGATGCACAGACCTATTAAAATTGGAGGATGTTGACATACATGTTCATTACTTCAATTTAACAAAGAGATGAACTATTCACTTCAAAATGATAGAGATTCTGAAGAGGTTGTTACGAGAAGAAACAGTGTTGAGATGGGGGTCTGCTAAACCCAATCATAAATCTAGAAGAATTTTGAAACTTGAAATGGTAGGCATGCATGTGGACTCAAATGGGGAACAAGTTGATGAAAGAGAAGAATATGGAACATCTTCATTTGAATTTATTCATTCATACGAAGATGTGAATTTTGATGGTGTGCAAGAAGATATGAGTGATTTTGAATAATTTTCTGAGACCATTTATATAACTCATGTTTGCATCTTATCTTGAAATAAAAATTTTGATTTCCGTATCATGTTAAATGAAGTTATGAGTCATTTTCATGTTTGTTGGATTATATGTTTTAATTATGATGAGTTTTATTGTTTATAATATCCAGAATGCAACAATAACTTAGAGATATATTTAATGTTTAATTCAATCTACAAGTATTAACATTTTGATTAATTTAGTCGAGTAATTTGTTCATTATTTCGTGTTTAAATGTTTTGAGAACTAGTGTCTTTTTTTATTCTATGGTTGAAAAATTTCCATTTGTTTTTATCTTTAATGTTATGGTTGAAAGAAATTAGAAATTTAGTGATCTTTAGTGTCATGTTATCATATGTTTAACAACATGGATGAAAATTTATGGAATTTTAAAGTCTTTTGGATCCCATTATTTTATCTTTATCGTCATTAGTAAAAAATGTTGAAATTATACCTCAGAAAGAAAAATGTTATTCTACCAAAAACATTACTGTGTTTTTTCATTTATTTTACACAAAAATATTGTTTTAATGACATTTTTTAAATATGTTGAAAATTAAACCTCAAAATTTTTTTTTCCAGAACACACACTTTTCCTTTTTTGGATTGTTTTTCATGTTTTTTTCTCGGGTTTTTTGCTAGAATTTCCTATTTTGAGATTATAGTTCCCATTTCAAAGTTTACATTGTTTATCATGTAGTATTTTCTAAAGTGCTAGATTCACTTTGTACTAGAAAAAGACATGCAAACTTTTATTTCAATCCTCCACCTTATCAATTTGTTCCAGGTCACTTTTGCTTCCCTTTACAACATGACTGCCTTGACGGTGATGCGTGATGGCATTACATAGAAGATCTTTCCTCCCTCTATCTATACAAACTCTTCTTGGAACATGGATCTTATTCGCTTCCTAAGATGAGGTAGAATACACTTAGTTGAAGGTTCTTGCACTTTCTCTTTTCAAGTTGCAATTTCTTTTTGAGATACATCTTTTTCATTTCTATTTTGTTGGGTGCATGAGATTGAAGCTAATTAAAGTGTTGGCATTTCATTGTCATCTATATTTTCTGTTTTAATTTTAATGTTATTGGGTTGCTAATCAGAGTGTTGGCATTCCCTTGTCATCTATTTTTGGTGTTTTAATTTTAATGTTATTGGGTTGACTTGTTCTACCTTGATTTATCTCGCAGAACAACCTTGATGTTTCTTGGTAACATACTTTTCTTGCTTACCTTGTTACATGTTCATTTATGTTTCCTTTTTCATTATGTGAAATTCACTTCAAGCTTCGCTATTCTGCTTGTAACATGGGGCTTATTATCTTCCTAAGATGAGGAAAAATACACTTAATTGAAGGTTCTTGTACTTTTTACTTTCAAGTAGTAGTTTCTCTTTGAGATGCATGTTTTTCATTTTTATTTTGTTCGGTGCATGAGATTGAATCTAATTAGAGTGTTGGAATTCCTTTGTCAGTGTTTTAATTTTAATGTTATTGGGTTTCTAATTAGAGTGTTGGAATTGATTTGTCATCAATTTTTTTAATTTTAATTTTAATGTTATTGGGTTGACTTGTTCTACCTAGATTTATCTCGTATAACTATGGTCCAAATGTAGCAAAACACTCTCAAGAGAAGCCCTACAATTATCAGGAGCCACTACTTGATCAAACTGTGGTATCCTGAGAATATGGGCATATGATGTTGTGCCAAAGAACTACAAATGATGCAACTATCATTAATTCTATTTGCATATCCGCATCTTCTCAGCACATAACATTTTAGTCGAAAAAATGAAAAAAATGATCAATGAAGAGGACGTCAATGAAAAATATGATAGCATGGCCATTGAAAAACCTTGATTTCTTTGTCATCTATTTCTGGTGTTTTGATTTTAATATTATTGGGTTGCTAATTAGAGTGTTGGCATTGCTTTGTCATCTATTTTTGGTGTTTTAATTTTAATTTTATTGGGTTGACTTGTTCTACCTTGATTTATCTGGTAGAACAACCTTGATGTTTCTTGGTAACATACTTTCATTGCTTTTGTTGTTATATGTTCATTTATGTTTCCTTTTTAATTATTGTAATTCACTTTTCTTCCCTATTTTCTTGGAAAATGGGTCTTATTAGCTTCCTAAGATGAGGGAAAATACATTTAATTGCAGTTTCTTGTACTTTGTCTTTTCAAGTAGTAGTTTCTTTTTTAGATACATATTTTTGATTTCTATTTTGTTGGGTGCATGAGATTGAAGCTGATTAGAGTGTTGGCGTTGCTTTTTCATCTATTTTTAATGTTTTAATTGTAATTTTTGTGGGTTTCTAATTAGAGTGTTGGCATTTCTTTGTCATCTATTTTTGGTTTTTAATTTTAATGTTATTGGGTTGACTTGTTCTACCTCGATTATCTCATAGAACAACCTTGATACTTCTTGGTAACATACTTTCCTTTTTTTTGTTTTTATATGTTCATTTATGTTTCCATTTTCATTATATGTAATTAACTTCAAGCTTCTCTATTTTCTTGGAACATAGGTCATATTGGCTTCCTAAGATGATATTGAATACTCTTAATTGAAGATCTTGTACTTGCTCTTTTCAAGTAGTAGTTTCTTTTTGAGATACTTCATTTTCATTCTTATTTTGTTGGGTTCATGAGATTGAAACTCATAAGAGTGTTGGCATTGGTTTCTCATCTATTTTCGGTGTTTTGATTTTAATGTTAGTGTTTTAATTTTAAGAAGGCAACGTTGATATTAAATACATTAGAATAAACCTCGGCCTATCATTTTTCATTTTAATTTTTTTCCTCTTTCTTAACTATATTTTGAAATAAGCATATATAAATAGACCAATTTATACCATATAATTAAACATGTATTATAGTGTTAGTAAGTAAATTTTATAACAAAGTAATATAAGTGTTAAATATACTAGATTAAAATTGGCCTATCATTTTTCATTTTAATTTTTTTTTTTTCCTTTGTTAACTATAGTTTTTAAAGAAACATATAAATATATCCACGTATGGCATATAAATAAACATGTATTATAGCTTCAATAAACAAATTTTATAACAATGAAAAATAATTGTTAAATTTCCAAGACTGACAATAAAAATAAATTAATAAATACTTTCAAACTTCGGTGATTTGAAGCTAAGTCGAATTAGAAGTATTGGTATCTCTCGAATGAACATAAAAATAAATTAGTAATTACTTTCAACCTTTAATTGAATTGAAGCTAACTTGAATGAATTAGATAATTTTAGTTGAGTTGAATTAGAGATCTCTAATTGTCTTCTTCTTGCAATTCTCTAACCATCCAACCAAGTAGAAACAACCTTAATTGCTACCTATCCTTCTGACAATTTTTTCTATACAATTATCTTTTGTAAAACCTAACAATACATGTATGAATATAATAAATTCATTTTATTGAATTTATTTTTACAGAGATTGAAAAACCCATTAAACATGGTTGAGAAATGGACAGCATACATAGAAGTTTCTTGCTATCCCTATCAAGGGCAAGGTGTGATTACTTATTCTCTATGAAATATCGTGACGAACCAAGTCCTGCAAAGGAAAAGGAATATACCTAGAAGAACAACAAAAAATGGAGCATATTATATTGCATTTATAGAAGGGTTAGGAACAACTATGGGGTATGGATCCAATGGAATTGTAGCCTTCACCAACTCCAAACATGTGTGCAACCAGATGAAAGGTGTGTACCAATTTAAAACAGAGAGATTAAAACAATTGAATGGAGAAGAAAAAATTATTGTTAGTCAATTTCAATTATTTAGCATAAGATATTGTGAAAATTTTAATAAGATGTCTAGTGATGTATTCTATGGGGCAATGCCAATTCAAGATTTGTGTGTGAAAGATGAATTAGTGTTAAGAAGTTCTCTACAAATATTTATTGATGGACATTGTAAGATATCTTTGATATGTGTGTACTTTTCAGTTATAAATGTCTCATTTTAAATGACCATGTGTTTTTCTCAATTCTATACCAAGTGTTCCCCCATTATGTAAGCACAATGGATGAACTTGATATGTTTTAGAAAATTTTGTATTTAATTTTCAAAATGTGTGTGCTTTGTAACAACACAAAATAAACATGTAATTAATCAAGTAATTTATATTCAACATTCAATTCAACTAATTAACTTCAAATTCAAAACTATGATTAGAGCACTTATCTGTGATTTCGGTTGAAGTCTGCTATTTGCAACAAGGTTTTAGGGACGACTCTCCACCCAACCATAGGCTCAATTGTGCAACGTCTTGCTACAATTGGCCACCCACAAGCCCTCAATCAACGTTCTACGGCCAGTGACTCCTAGGTCTTAGTATACCATTCTCCCAAGAGAATGAAAGACAGAATCTCAGAAAGATGGAATGTCGGACCCTCTCATCTTTCTCACCACCTATTAAATAGAACAACATTGGAAGGGGAACCACATGCACACACTCCATGTGTCTACATGCAACTTCTTTTGATTTTTAGCTTTCTTGTTTTATTTCTTTACTTTTCTTTTGATTTTTAGCTTTTCTTGTTTTATTTCCTTCTTTTTGATAGTTTTCTTGTTTTATTTATATTTATTCTTATTTAGAGTTTTAGTATAGTTATTACTATTTTTATTTTTATTATTTTTATTTATTTTCTTGTATATTTTTAAATTCATTTATTATTTATGATTTATTATTTTTATTATTTATTATTAAGTGATTTATTATTTATTATTTATTATGTATTATTAAGGGAAGGGATATTACATACTCTCCCCCTTTGAGGAACTTCGTCCCGAAGTTATGTTGAAGAATTATGTATTATGTATTGTTTTTAATTATTTATTATTTATTATTTTATTTACTTCCTGTTTCCGACACCCTCTGCTGAACTAGTATAACTAGCAGGCATCGAAAGTCCCCAACACCCCAGGAAATCTCAAGGAATCTCTGTCCTTTTTCCCACTTTCGGCACCAGGCTAAGCCTGACCCGGTCTGTATCCTAGTCCAAGGCTAGCCCCAAGGCTCGCGCCTAACTCAGACCTCATCTGCCCCAAGCCAGGCATCCGGTCCGGTACTCAATGACCCCGGGCATCTCGGAAGGCTGACCCACTCCCTCCACAACTACTAAGGCTCACATCCCCAGGCATCGAAGTCCTTTACATCCCTTCCAGACTTCGGCATCCCAATCCAATACTAGGCACCTAGCCTAGAACATCAGGCACTTGGCCTCCTCAAGATGGTCCCATAGCTCTTCTAGAGCTATCCATCAAGAGCTATACACAAGACAGAGGAATCACTGGCATATGTAGTGTTGATTGAGTTTTGTCCCCAGCCCATATGGTGTTACTTATTCTCCCTCGTGCATATGGGCTCACACGAGATCATCAAATAAATCGGCCCTCTCGGCCCATTTGTGGAATCCTGTCAATCATCACAGCTCAACGTGCAACCAATGCATTAGCTTTACCATCATAGTATCCTAGAAAATAATCCACATGCCAAGTCTTGCATGTCATTATGTAACATTCATCATGGTTAACTGCAACATTATGAATAATAACAAATTGCATGCTCATGCATGTCATAAATTTGTATGCAATTATCACATGCTTCACCTCATGAAATACCCTCATAAGTTAGCACATCAACATATTTGCATCAAAGACATATCATGACTTCACATAATAAATGAACCACATGTCAATAAACCTCATATTATAGCATCACATTATGCATATCATATCCATCATGAGTATTCAACATCAAATACCTATCATCACGTAATAAATGAATATGTCAATATACCTTGACATAACATCATAATGCCTATGCATATCATCATGATCATAAGGATACATCATCACTATTGTAACAACTATATAAATATGAACCACATGTGCATGATCACTCTCATACCATCATATCATAAAACATCATTAATATTAGAAACATCTCAATACTTATCAAATATAGAATAATACTCTATAATCATTCTTATCATGATTCATCAGAAAAATCAATTTCATTTACTTTATAGACATTCAACTATGAACTAAGATTATTCAACATCCATCTAGGATCCATGTTATCTCATCAGTGTTATTAATGTTATGTTTTCATCAAGATACCAATTACTTTTTCAATAATCATTTCCATTTCTTTCAACTAGGAAGTTGACCATTTACACCATAGGTCTAATCATCTAAGTACATCGTTAAATTTCACATGAGCCTCATCATCTTAAGTCGTAATCTCTCATCATATATTCTTCCTTCCCCAAGGAAATTCTAGTGAAATTCATTGTTAAGATATTACTAGTTATACAATCATTATTTAAATCATCTACCTCAAAATTAAAATCCCTTGGTTTTACATCCATTTACCCTTTGGCTTACCAATTCCAATATCATGATTTAATTTTATATCATGCTTAATTTACTTGCATGAGGGTTTGTTGATCCATGTTGACTTATACATACATCACTTAACAATTATCATTTTCATCCACAAAAAAATATTTTCTTATCTCGTCAAGTTCCTATCTCAATACCGTTTGATTGCTTTATACCAAAAAAAATTTTCTTTATGGTAATTTCACCCTTCTTCAATTTGGACAAGAGATTCTTTCTCATTAAATAATATCTTTATTTTAGATTTTGAAACAGTTGGAAACACTACTACCATCATTGTCCATGAAAAATTTAAATGGTTGGTGTGGAAACAACCTCCTTAAACACTATGGGAACAAAACTTGATAAGTTTCTCTATGTAAGTTTATAATATATATAAGTTTCTCTATGTGAAATCCTACTCATGAAACAATGAGTGAAAATCAGTCAACCTCTATTAATTGACTTTCACTTCTTTTGTCAATATGTACACAATCCTTCTCAAGGTATCCTTATAAAATTTCTAGCAACATTCCTTCTATAGTTCAACTATTATCACTATGACAATTACCAATCATGTTTCTTGGTCCACTCAAGAACTTTTTTTTTTTTTATTATAGAACATCCCTTCATTTCCTCCTACCCGATATAGATATATTTTTATTTCTCTCCTAGTCTTCATTTCCTAATATTCCATGTCTACTAGCTTCAAAAATGGAAACTTCTTCACTTCATTCTATTTTATTAAATTGACTTTAATTTCTCACCTCGAGTGATTGTGGTTTCTTTTCCTCCTCTCTTAAAAGAATAGCATTGATACAGTTTGGAAATGTTGTTACTATTCCCCAACTTAGGTAATACCCTATAAATAAATTCATTAAGATGGCTACCAAATGTAATCCACTTATCATTTCCTCTTCTAAGGCATCAACATAGTAAAATTGCCTGATCATACATCTTGTTATCCATAATTCATGGATATAGTTAGTCACCTATGGAAAACTTTACAATGTGGCTCTCCCATTAGAGGGAAAAACTATTACAGATGTTGTCATGTACACAACTTATCCCCTCCAATTGATCAATTTTATTGCCGATTTACTTCTTTAATCTATGTCATCATACCTTCAAGGTTCCTTGAAACTGACCTTCATTATTACCATGCTTATTCAACTTCATTAGTTGATTGCCAATATTTTCTTCTTTATGTGCATCATCCTTAGATAGACCTTATAGTGATACATTTAGAGTACCAATGGAAAACCTTTGGGGTTAGACCTAGATATTGATACCTTTAGAGTACCAAGTTATGTGCATTATGTTCTAAAATAGGTTGCCTCTTCTTATTGATTTCTTATTGAGCTATCATTAGTTATCATCATTAGAAAATTTTCAAATTTCTCCTTTCCATTTCTCCTTAGACAACTTTATCCAATATATGCAATTAACCTTGAATCACAAAACACTTAAACTCTCGCAAATTTACAGAGATTCACAGACCAGAAAATTTGATCAAAATTTCATTTTAGAATGTGATGCATTCAAAGATATCAGAGAAATTGATGAGAACATGTTAGCATCAGCTTCTTGACATTGTCTTTTTAGTGATGGGATTGTTGGAAGGTTGGGTCAGCTCATCATCAATTTGAATCAGAAAAAGACTGAACTGCAAAAAGGGGAAAAACAGGGAACTAATGGTCTCATAAACTATTTTTAGTCTTGTGGACTTTAAAATATCAATTTCATTTCATTTCATTTCAGTGTGAATTCATGCCCAATATTTGTAGAGATATAATTTATATCATCAAAACAATAAAGTGCAACCGAATTCCAGAAGATTTCACAAAATCATTAAGTAAATTGCAGCACACTTTCACCGAAATGTAGATGTGTCAAAAGAAATTTGACCGTAATATTTGATCAACATTGGAAGTGTGCATGGAATAAAGTACTTGCGGCTTTCAATGACTAACAACCTTACTCAGAATTGAACGACTCAGATTTAAAAGTGCGACCCCCTGGCCATTCGATGTGTAACGGAGGGGTGGGGTCCGCTATTCGTTGTTTGTCAAATCAATTTTCTAGTAACGTGGCGCAATCAGGTAAATAGTTGAGGCCCCCCTTAGTGGTTTCCAAAACCACTAGGACCACCCCCCTGCAATTCCACTTATGTTTTTTCGCTAGCCAACGATGAACTGTTTGATATTTCAGGCAAGACAGTGAAAGGAAGCAAATCAATCCAAGTAGTGGAGGTAGGTGTTGCCTTCACTCCATTGAGCTTTCCTACTCTTGTGATGCCTTCTCCTATTGATGATTTTATTGTGCAGGCTCATTTAGCCCAGGGAACACATATCTAATTGAGAATGACTGTAGCTCTAGTGATCTGGGTGTTAAATTATGATTTCTTCACTTCCAAGGTTTGCATTTACCACTTTTCATCCTTTCGCATTATCGAAAGTTTGATATAATGCGAAATATAGGTTTGAATTGCATATAATGAAGTTTTCAATCAATACAAAAGGTGAACCATATCGCATCTATATAAGTTTTCAATCAACATTCGATGCAGTATTATCAAATATTATTTTTGCATGTAAGCTCGGTTGGCCAATGTAGTAGTGGTTAATTGACCAGTATGACCGTGTTTGAATTTTTAAATGTGAAAATTGCCAACAGAGATTTCATTGGGACCTGAGAAGTGTAATGGGGCGCTAATACGTGCATTTGGCATGAATACAGGCGGAATGTTAAAAAATGTTGTTCAGAGATGCAAAATAAATTTTGTTTGATCCTACCTCCAAGGTCAACTAAAATTTACTGTAAGTCACATCCTAACCTACCAAAAGCTGTAAGTTCCAGGTGTCAAATTTAAATGCCTATTTGTTTGGAAGACCATAAGTTTTAAAGGGTGGCATTGGTCATAAATATAAGCATTTAGTCCGATATATTCCAAAACCACATGTCCGAATGTTCAACGTCAAGTGCCCAGGTCTCAATTTTAGAGTTGTATTTTAGAAATCCCAGATTTTGCGTAAAGACAGATTCCAGTGCTGCATATGAATAAGTTGTATCATTGGGAATTTTTGTTGACAGTGTTCATCAAAGGGACCAAAACGTTAATATCGTTTCCGTTCTTTATTTCTCAGAGAGAGACCATTAAAATTTAAAGTGGGCTATATTCACGGCGATTCCATCATATCCTGGGTGGTAGGTGGTAGGTGGACGATAAACATGATGTGTATTGGTCCCCCGAGTTAAAGTTCAACCCATTTCTTTCTTCGGAAAGTCTAATTTAAGCGCTTAAAACAAGCCAAAATTATGCAAATAATTTTTCTAATTAAGATATAAATAGTAGGTGCATCATGAGCATCAGGGAAACGACAAAAAGAAGCATGACGTGAACAGGTCCCCACAGAGTTAAAGATCTACCCATTCCTTTGGACAAATGAGTCTTAAAAACCTAATTTAAGTGCTGAAAACGAACGATGATAGGATTTGAATCTGACTGAGTTCTTCCAGCGGTCTTGAACATTAACATTGGCGTTATGGTGAAGAAGGCACTGGGCCGCTTCGAAGCACCCGTAGAGAGCCGCTGCATGAAGAGGAGTCCTGTTGTCATAATCCTGGGCGTTTACGAGGCTCGGATCTTGCTCTAACAGCTTCTCCAACGCCTTGTGATCGTTGTTACGGGCGTGCCATAGGACTAAGGAAGTCTGCGAGGCTCTTTCCCTGTCTCTCTCCTTGCTGTCAATGTGGGAAGAGTGCTCACTACTCGTACTGGTAAAATAATTGCTCTTGTCAGAGCCTTCTCCCAGGTTTAGAGACTCGTCTTCCTGTAAATACCAGGGAATGTTTTAAGGAGCGTCATGTATTCCCAGTTGGTGGGGCACTCTTTTAAGATTTGCATGTGGCACGGCAGAATACGAAAATCTTGATCGATTGGGAAAATATAATTTACGAACTCTGTTCATTGCTCACCCTCACTTTCAGGAAAATGTTTCTAACATATGAACAACCACTGGGCAAACATGAAGTAATAATATGGTATAGCAAATTCAGGCCAGCAGAAAATGGGATAGCGCCTTATCCAACGGTGGGTTTTTATTTTTTTTATTTGGAGGCGACAGGACGAGTGGGTCGATTTGGCGAAGGCGCGCAGGGACGCAGAGTGGATGGAGTGATTTCAGGAATTTTGTTCGGGCATAATCAACCTATATGCTAGAGATATACATGGAAAGATTGATACCGAGTTCTTCATGGAGATACCTCAGGGGCAGACATCTAGGCGTGGGCAAGTTATTAAAGGGGCTTCACAAGCAGAGACAAAAGCATTTAAGGAGAATGATATGAAAATAATTTTTTCTTTAATTTCCTTTACATGCAGAAACAGAGCATTTAAGGAAAAAGATAAGAAATTAATCTTTGCATGAATGATAAATGTGTATTTATTTCTCTCAAATTTAGTTTCACTAATTTTTTTCTTAATCATCACAAACAAAATAATTGGAAAAATTAATCTAATATTTTTCTCAAAAGTTTTACTTAAAGGTCACACAGAGTTGAAACTTGCTCTGATACCATATGTAACAACCCAAAATAAACATGTAATTAATCAAGTAATTTATATTCAACATGCAATTCAACTAATTAACTTCAAATTCAAAACTATGATTAGAGCACTTATCTGTGATTTCGGTTGAAGTCTGCTATCTGCAACAAGGTTTTGGGGACGACTCTCCACCCAACCATAGGCTCAATTGTGCAACGTCTTGCTACAATTGGCCACCCCCGAGCCCTCAATCAACATTCTACTGCTAGTGACTCCTAGGTCTTAGTATACCATTCTCCCAAGAGAATGAAAGACAGAATCTCGGAAAGATGGAATGTCGGACCCTCTCATCTTCCTCACCATCTCTTAAATAGAACAACATTGGAAGGGGAACCACATGCACACACTCCATGTGTCTACATGCAACTTCTTTTGATTTTTAGCTTTCTTGTTTTATTTCTTTACTTTTCTTTTGATTTTTAGCTTTTCTTGTTTTATTTCCTTCTTCTTGATAGTTTTCTTGTTTTATTTATATTTATATTTATTTAGAGTTTTAGTATAGTTATTTCTATTTTTTTTTTTTTATTTATTTATTTTATTTTCTTGTATATTTTTAAATTCATTTATTATTTATGATTTATTATTTTTATTATTTATTATTAAGTGATTTATTATATATTATTTATATTATTATTATTTATTTGTATTATTTATTATTTTTATTATTTATTATTTATTATTTATTATTATATTATTATTTATTATGTATTATTAAGGGAAGGGATATTACATGCTTTAACACTTGTGTTTTTATCTTCAGTATATTTTAAATGAAGAGCTTTGGATTGTTACATTAATTTTCTTTCAATGTTTTTAAATAGCAATTTTAAGATCTTAAAATGCATGATGTAATTTCAATGGTTACATCAATTAAATGCATGAGGTACTTCAAAAGTTATATTAATTTTCTAAATTCTCTTAATCTTTTTAAATAAAAAATTCAAGATTTTTAAATGCTTGAGGTAACTTCAAGAGTTACAATAATTTTTTGAATTTTTTTAAATAACAATTTTAAAAAGAATTGTAAATGTATGAGGTATATTTTTAAATATCATGCATCTATATATCTATAGATATCCATATCATATCATGGATGAGCATTTGTCACATGATCCTTTGAGGCGAGCATTAATAGAGCTTTGTGCATCTACTAGAAGGGGAGGTCCATCGTTCATGGTGTATATATATATGCATGTACTTAAATGAAAAATAAGTAGAATCATATTTATGTACACACACACACAGATATATATATATATATATATATATATATATATATATATGAATTGATTTTGTATTTTTTAAATGCTTTGCTCACCATTTTGTCGCGGTCAACATTCTCCAAGTGGTCATCAATATTCCGTGTGGTCATCAATCTCAATCGGATCATCATGATCAACATAATTTTGATAAATTACATAAAAAAATTATGTTAAAACAAATTTGTACATGTAAATGCATGTACATGTCTATCTTGCATACGTGTATGAATACATGTGTTCACATGTTTTTATATTTATGTAATTTTATATATTGATCCAGAGGGTGGAAATGTTGATCCAAGTAGATGTAAGCGAATCCAGTTAGTTCAAGAAGAAAGCCAGACACCAACTACCATTTATCCATCTGATATTCTAGATGAGCTTCCTTGGGAGACAAACCTTCACCAATGCACATTACAAAGGTGCAAAACATACATATAGAACTGAGATTAACATAAACATACAAATAAAACTGAGATTAACATAAACCTATGCTAGTAAGTAATTCAATTAAAATTTTGAAAGCTCTAAACATATTTATCCACATAATTAATATTTCTTTTAACCATTTTAACTACTCTTAATATATTTAAATTAAATTGTGTCACATACATTCTATACATTAATATAAATATTTTCTTAAAATTAAAATTGTAAAATACTTTTAAAAAAATAATATAAAGGTTAATTTTATTAGACAAAGTATTTTAAAAATGATTTAGATATAACATTTTATATTATTTATCAATGTTTGTATTTCTTTTTATTGGGTTAAACACCAAATTTTTAATTCAAAGATGAACTCTATCTTTTAAAAATGAGAAGTTTATTTGAAAGATTTAAAGAGACAACACATATAGACATTTGAAATGGATATTCTAAGTATGTGCATGGGAAAACATCATTCTTTTATATCGATACTTACATACTTACGTGGAATGCTTTTGTGCACAACTATCGAAAAGATAAATTTATTAATATTTGATTTAGAATGATATATTATAAAAATCAGCAATTAATTATAATTGAAGTTGATTAATTATAATTGCTCCGATCGTTTGGGGAGCGTTTTCTGAATATGTTGTCAGTTTTCATTATAGGAATTCGAAGCGCAGCTTTTTGTGAATATGTTCTCAATTTTCATGAGAGGAAATTGAGGCGAAGCGTTTCTGAATATATTGTCAGTTTTCAGCAGAGGACTTGTAAGCGAACCGCTTTATCGTTTGTGCAGCGTTTTGTGAATATGTTGTCAGTTTTCATTATAGGAATTCGAAGCGCAGCTTTTTGTGAATATGTTGTCAATTTTCATGAGAGGAAATTGAGGCGAAGCGTTTCTGAATATATTGTCAGTTTTCAGCAGAGGACTCGTAAGCGAACCGCTTTATCATTTGATTCATCTCTATATAATCCCCAGGAATACAGGCAAATCTCTGTGAACTGGGAAGGGAAAAGGTTGCAGATATTGATTCATCCAATTGCTCCAATCATGTCGACTCCACCAGGTTACATCCCCGAGATTTGCGTTTCACGCACGAGAGTATCAAGAATTCCTTCAGCGAATACCACGACGGCAGGATGTTGAGCGAAGCGGTGAGGGCCATTAAGGATGGAAAGTTCGAATTGGGCCCTTTTAACGTCCATAAAGGAGACGATGGCCACCTCTATGATGGCCGCCTTCGACAACAATAGAAGTCTCTATGCGGCCGGTCCGAAGAATCACCTCATTTTATGGAATTTGTAATTTCTACTCTAGGGATCTAGTTATCGGTTTGAAATGTTTACCAAAATATATGGGTTTTGGTGTAACGGAAATCTTTCCCTAGTATCAGACCTTGTACCCAGGTTTGATTCCTCGGAGTTTTGTTTAGGGGGTGTTGGAAGAATCACCCTACCTCTATGGAATCCGTAATACTAATTTCCACCCTCGGATCCTAGTTACTAGTTTGGAATGTTTACCAACTCTTGGGGGTTTTGGTGTAACAGCAAACCTCCACGTGATTACACCAAAACCCATATGTGTGCTGTTACACCAAAACCCAAACCCGTAGGTGTTGGTAAACGTTCCAAACAAGTAACTAGGATCCCCAGGGTGGAAATTACAGATTCCATAGAGGTGTGGTGATTCTTCCAACACTCCCCGCCCCCGCCCTTGCGCCCGTCAAATGCAACTCGGGGGAATGGAACCTGGGGAATGGAACCTGGGACAAGCTCTCATACCATGAAGAGGTTTTCCATTACAGCAAAACCCGCAATTTTTTGGTAAACGTTTCAAACCAATAACCAAGATCCCCATGGTGGAAATTAAGGATTCCATAGAGGTGCTGTGATTCTTCCAACATGACGTTGAGTTAGTTGAGGTGAAGATAATGTCGTACGATTCCAAATCTAGCCTTTTTGGAAGAGAAATGAGGGAGAAGCTGAGTGACCCCAATTTTGTTTCCTAAGTACGGGGTGCTAGACCATGACACCCCGGGCCTTACAAAGGTTTGGCGGTATGGATGCATCTAGCTGCTTTGTAGACGACCTTTTGTTTTAAATTCAAGTGATTAACTCTCTTTGTAGACGACCTTTTGTTTTAAATTCAAGTGATTAACTCTCCCTCTTTTTGCAATGTGTTTTTAGTTTTGTGACTATTAATAGATATTAGAAAGTTTGTTTGTGTGTCATTCTATGGTAAACTATCTATCTGGACTCCGTGATATTTTAGTTTTATTGGTAAAAGATTTATTTTAGTTTTTTTTTGAATTTTTTGAGCGGAGGATCTTATTCTGCAGTTGAGTGAAGGCACTGTGTAAGTATGTTAGTGCTCAATTTGGAGTTAACCATTGTCCCTCTTGAATACAAATAAAATATTCTCTAAATTAAAAAGCAAATGTTGGATATAATAAAAAAGAATATGCTATGCATGTTTAATTAGTGGTTCATATAACTTAATATAATTTCATCTAAAATAATTAGAAGTAAAGGAAAGAAAAAATGTTTAAACGTCGTACTTTTCAAAAATATTTTAACACTTTATTTAAATAAATTATTTGAATATCTATGTTAACCAACTTAAGTGAATATCAAGTTCATATATATTTATATATAATAAAAAAGAAATGTTAAAAGAAAATATTTTAATATTGTGTATAATAAAATGTGCTATATAAATTATGAATAAAATATTTAAATATGAATTAATATTATAATATACTTAAAATTATAAAAATATATATCATTCAAGAATATAATTTATACAATTAAAAAACACACATGTTTTTTTTACTTGTATCCTAAAAATTTTAAGCTTAATTTACAGTTCAAAAAATTCAAATTCTCTCCACTCATATTATATTTATACTTAAAATAAATCTATACTACTAAAATTAATAAAATTACATTAATAACTTGAAACTTAAATCATATAAAATTACATAATGCTTAATCATACAAGGATATATGCAAATACATCCTCCAAATCATTATGGTTGCAAAAGGTTTCGGAATACATTTACACCATACTGCTTCCGAATTTAAGACTTAAAAAATGCATTTTTGATATTCTCTCTCATGATTTTCCCCTTGTCGCATGACTACTTACACTGACATCTTCTTTCACCCTTACAATCTATACAAAAATCCATATAAAATCTAGCTACTTATTCACGTTGCTATTAACTTTTATTCTCCTACCATATTATACAAGTAATGAATTTAATGATTTTTTTATAATGAATTTAAAACAAAAGGAGGTTTGTTTAATAGCATTTTAACGAATCAGTACGGCATGCATTTTAACATTATAATCAATGAAAATCAATATGATTTTGATGCGAAAATTCGTACTTCAATCTTAATTTAATTTATTAAGTGATAATATATCCATTCTCTAACTTGGCGAAGAATATATTTTAAAGTATACAATATGTATTGACTGACTTGTCAGCATTATTGTTTATTTTTGCTGATTCATCGTGACTATTGCAAGTTTTGTGTGCATGCTTATTATTCTTGTTCATGGCAATGCATGTTGCTGCGTTTACCTCGGCATTCAATCTTGTCTATGGGACTGCTCCAAAGCTGTATAGTGAAAATTGAGATTTATATGGTTTTGAAAGTCTATTCGTATCCTATTACTGGCGGCTGGTTTTCAGTTTTTTTATGAGGTTAATTAAATTAATTAATTAAAAAAAAAACTATATTAATAAGTGTCAATTTTATATTTGGGAAATGTAATATTAATAGGAAATAGTAAAATAGAGTAAATCTTTCCTGTTAAGAATTTTGTTGCGTATTTTTTTAGATGTATAGATGTATTTTTTTTTCCTTTTATAATTTTCAAGCAAGAAATTTATTTTAATGCTTATTATAGATTGATGTCTATACATATTCACTAGTCATTTAATTCAAACAGCTCAGCTTATAAGTAATTAAATGGTATGATTTACCACCTTATACTATGATCGCTTCTAGAGGTGGGCTATGTGCCATTTTGTCCATGTTCAATGTGGAGTTGACATGTGTACCCTTTTAAATAAAAGTAAAATATATTCTAAATACAAAAACAATGTGATTGGTTTTGAATGAATACACATATTTTGTTAGTTTTAATTGAAAGCATAGTAAAACATCAATATTCCACTTTCATTGTAGCTTAGTGAGCTTGGTGGTGTGTTAATATTAGAATGCAGTATGAAAGAGATGCTATGAAAAATTCACTATAACTTTCAGAGCCATAAATGCTAGCAATTGCACCACATGTTGCAATGGAGTGTATGAAAGAGTAGCATAGAATATGGAAATCAAAACTTTATGCAATTTTATTTATTTAGCAGCTTTTATGTGAGAAAAATTTGAAATTTAAATTTTACAGAATTGAGTTATATCATGGATTATAATTGCAAGATGGGTTCATTACTAATTAATAGACTATTTTATTGAATGTTTCATCATTTCAATATACATGACTTATTTCAAATTTGTATGGATAATCTCAATAGATTCTGTGGAAAGTTTTAATGATTGAATAATGAAATTGATATAGTGTTTGCAAGGAGCAAATCACAAGCTTCCCTCATCTTTACAAGTAGAGCTCAGTATAATATTAGCAACACCATCTAAATAATCCAAAATATAATTCTATGGATAAGGTGTTCTATGTTGTACAAGTGGACTTCAACATAGTATTAGATACAATGTAAGATGATTTCCATGTTAGCTAACATGAGTTCCTCTTCCACATTTTGCTTCTTTATCCTAACAATAGGAAGACATAAATATTTAAAAGCATATGAGAAAATTCTTTATTGGACATGACCAATCCTACCCATTCTAAGAAGCACGTTGTTGATTTTGTAATGAAACTTGACATTCATTCACTTCACATATGATTCATAATGAGATTCATAAACATAAAAATATTCCTCTTCCACATTTTGCTTTCTTTATCCTAACAATAGGAAGACATAAATATTTAAAAGCATATGAGAAGCTTCTTTATTGGACATGATCAATCCTACCCATTCTAAGAAGCACGTTGTTGATTTTGTAATGAAACATGACATTCATTCACTTCACATATGATTCATAATGAGATTCATAAACATAAAACAGGCTATCAGGCACTATAAATGGCAATTTATCAATGCAATTAAAAATCTTTTTTAAGTTCTCTCTACCAAATGTTTTCATGTCAACAACTTCTTCACTACTTGTAAAAATCCACAAGTCTGTGTTTTTGTATCAAAAGTGGCTTAGGTTGCAGCTTCTAGGAACCAAATCTTTCAAGTCTGTGTTTTTGTATCAAAGGTGGCTTAGGTTGCGGCTTCTAGGAACCAAATCTTTCTAGAGCATACATTAGGAGTTTTGTTAAACAACTAGCCTCATCTAGTAATCATGTAATTCGTGGGTGTTTGCACCCCACTCCCAAAACTCTGGTAAAAGAAGATTCTATGATTGACACGTGCTCAAGCTCCAACACATATTGATCAAGGAAATGGCAATATGATGAAGTTGTCATCCAACTTAGATGAACAGGCTATGATCAAGGAAATGGAAAGATGATGAAGTTGTCATCAAACTTAGGCTAAGGCAGCAATCAAAATTATTCATTCCAAGCAGAAGAGCGAAGAGCTTAATTGGTCTATGTTGTTTTATTTCTATTTCTTACCAATTGGATGTGGTTGTTTAAATGCTTTCTTTACTTTTACTGCTTAACATTGGCAATTTTATTTAGTGGACTAATTGTGATAGGCACATAAATCCAGATGGGTTTTCCCCTGTTGAGGATAACCTAACTTAATGTATGATTTTCAAATTAACAAGTTCGGAGATCATCATATGATGATTTAAGGAACTGAAATAACACGATATCTCTAGTGACTTAGACATCATTTTATTCTTGCTTCTATAGTACCTTCCATCATGACTCAGGATCTCAGGGATATAGAGGAATTGTTAAGGAAGTTGTACAATGTGTGCAACCCATCCATTTATTCTAGCAATCTAGGGGTTTGGATCTCATCATATTGCTTTCTCGTTCTCTCTTTGCAACTTGCTTTTAATCATACCAATGCCAAAACACTGAGCCAAGGAGAAATTATCTAATAACATCAAATAAAATAAAATAAATGATGTCTAGTAGCTATGATAGTAATGAACAAAGTGAATGTTCAAGCCTAATATCTTCCATGTTGTATTTTTTTTTGTTTCCAAAAATAGGTCATATATTGATTGTGTTTTCTACTTTTATTGACTGAGATTCATATAGAGAAAGTATTTTTGCTTTAAGATATATTAATATATCTAAAGTCCTACACATATTTTGAATCATAGATTGAATTCAATCCTTATTTTTGACCTTGAATTCCATTTTTATTGTTTACCTTGGCACCTCCAGGCTAGCAAACCCCTAAGCGATTCATATAGAGAAAGTATTTTTGCTTTAAGATATATTAATATATTTAAAGTCCTACACATATTTTGAATCATAGATTGAATTCAATCCTTATTTTTGACCTTGAATTCCATTTTTATTGTTTACCTTGGCACCTCCAGGCTAGCAAACCCCTAAGCTTTCTACTGATCTTCTGATCAACGGCTCATCAAAATCACTCACCTTCATCCGAATTGCACACACATTACAGTATCAATTACTTATAGATAGAGAGCAAGTTGTCTTAGGTAGCCATGGAGGTTACAGTTAGGTGAATTGAAATTCTCTCTTTCCATGCATTTCCCTTTGTATTTAGAAATAATAGGCCACTTTCAATTAATAAAGTAATTACATGCCAATATTAATATTTTTTTTCAATTTTTTTACTGTTGCAAATTTACATAATGGATTTTCATTGAAGGAAATATAAAATGTAATCATATAACAAGAAAAAGAATTATGTTATTTTCTTCAAGACCTTTTTTCTTTGGGGAGAGATTTCTATACACTTGGATTAATAAGAATTGAAATTCTCTCTTTCCATGCATTTCCCTTTCTATTTAGAAAGAGTAGGTCACATTTAATTAATAAAGTAATTACATACCAATATTATTATTATTTACAATTTTTTAGTGTTATAAATTTACATAATGGATTGCCATTTAAAGACATGTAAAATGTAATCATATAACAAGCAAAAGAATTATGTTATTTTTTAGAAGACCATTTTTCTCTAGGGAGAAATTGCTATACACTTGAATTAATAGTGATATGTTAATTTATACATAGTAGTGAATTAATTTATACATAGTAGTGATATAATGATCCTTGAATACTTATATGTGCCTTGCTATAAAGTATCTCACCCTCTTAATCTTATGTATGGCTTTGCATGGGGTTTGGTGGTGTAACTAGGTGAATGAATCCAAACCTATTTCTTATCATTGTAACGAGGATAATACAAGCCCATGTGGTATACCATTTCTATGCTCAATGTGATATGTGGGTGATGCCTTATCGTTTTTGTTCTATCCTTAAATTATCTTTAGTTTTCAACCTATTAGCTTGCATATAGTTTTAAATACACCGAGTTGATTAGACGCATTATTGGCTCAAGGTTATTCATGGATACTTAATGCTATAAGCAGTGTTAACTGATGGAGACTTTATTTATGAGCATAGCCACCATTCCTTACTTTTAATGTCTCCATGCTTTAATTAAATGTTCACCTTCTCCACTGTAGAATGGTAAGGAAGATTGTACAATTGGAGGATGATGTGTTCAACATTACAAGGCTGATGCAGGGGCAACAAATCACACCCCATATGCCATCACATGGGCAACGCCAGAATTTTTGTTTCCGTGTATAGCTCAGGTGGAGTGAAGTGTTCCTACAGTTGGCATTACCTCTCGTCCATGCCCAAACCTTTCTAATTCTCTTTACTTATGTCCTCTACCAGTTAAACTATACCCTATTCTCTACCACAATGATAACTGGGAGGTTTGAACAGGCGCCTTGGTTACCCCAGTATGCCTATGCACGTAATCTGTTCCTTTTTCCACGAGTGCAAGACTAGGAGACTACGGTTACCAATGGCCTACAACTTCAGTGTTGTGTTCTTATGGCTCTACCATTCTTTGCGAGTATAGTATGCGATGTATTAAACCTCTGATTGATGATAATTTTGGCTACGTATTTGATGTTAAGACTGAGAAGGTCTGGAGCTATCACCCTCCAGCTAAAGTATTTTTGGGCCCTAAAATTGTTCTATCAACGGATCCAAGATGCCGAGACAACGATCTACAGGTTTGTTTTCCCATGTTTCGATACCCTTCCCCACAGATGCATATTGCAGTAAGATCTATCCACGGATCAGACTCATACATGGAAGGCAAGGGAACAGATAGAATAAGACACTCTTGGTTCTACACACTCAAAAGGCAACTATCTGTAATGGGATCTGATATCTGAAGTTGTATAATGGCTACCATGGAGCCAAGCTCTTCAGATTCGTATACGGGTAACAGAAGCCCCAAAAATTTGGTGACATCATTAGAGGTGAACTCAAGAATTACCATCTTCATCGAAGGGATGACAAGGGTTTCTGTACTGAGTGCCTACTTTGGGGATTTTATTCTTCCTAGATATCTCGCACACAATAAGGTAGAAGGGAGGAATTTCGTAGCAGCCACAACAGTCTGGAAGAGGGAGTTGCCTCTAATCACGAACTAGAAACCTGTCGAAAATATTGTTTTAGGGCAGAGAGGCATACAAAGCCATGGGATATGGCTTACTTCTGGCATGCATATCGTGAATATTGGTTGGTACCATGAGCCTACAAACAAATCAGTCCAGATCCACATCAAGCATTGGCGATTGAACATGAACCACAGGAAGTGGCGATCATCTCTCCACTGGATCTGGAAGCTTATGTAGCAAAGCCACTCAAAGGTAAACAAATTACCCTTTTCATCAGATCCATAGAAGGAAACACAATATGCTTAAAAATAGGGAGCTTGGAGAAGATCAAAACCCTTAAAAAAAGGATACAAGAAAGGATGGGCATTCCACTTTGCAAACAACTCTTGACCCATGCAGGAAAAGTATTGCAGGAGGAATACAAGCTAAAAGAATATGACATAGGCAGAGACTCAGCTATCTACCTCAATACAAGAGTCTGTGGTGGCTGCTCTGGTAAAAGCTCCAAAGGACCTGTTTCTTTCAAAGATGCAGTAAAAGGGAAAATGGGGCCTCAAATGCAATAAGAACAGTAAGTCACGACTCCTCGTTCCTACATCATCGAGAAGACAACCTAGAATATTACTCTATCGATTGCTATACCTGAGGTAAATGAAATACATGATGATTATTTTCAAAAGTAGTGATATGCAGATTTAACGGGTTTTGGCCCAAACCAGAAGTCCTAAGTCAATGGATTTACTCCATATGGATAGAAAACTGTAATATACACCTATGCTCAAAAGGTTTCTTCATTGTCAAATTCTACGCAGTCAATGACAAGGAATACGTGTTGAATGAGGGACCATGGTTCTGGGGCAATACTGGCCTTTTCTTGAAATCATGGTTTCCAGAATTTGATCCAAACACCATGGTAGTCTCCAAAATGCTTGTGTGGGTAAAACTATATAACCTACCTCTGCATTTTTGGCACATCAAAGTATTAGTAGGCATTGGCAATGCTCTTGGGAAATTTTTAAAACTAGATAGTGAGCATCTTACCAAGGATATATACACTTTCGCCAGAATCTGCGAGGAGGTTGATCTCAGTTAACGAATTTGGTGGCAACAAGCAAATACACTCAACAGATAGTTCAGATTCCTACAGAGAAACCCAAACTATACCAAAGAGGCAGAAATCCCCATTGTAACATCCACTCCCAACACTGAAGGTTGGCGAAAAGTGGAAAAAAACAAAGGTAGGAAAGCATAGATAGTTCATAAATTATTTTCTTTTTTAGATCCTGTGCATTAGGACAATTTTATACAACATATGCTAATGTAGCATCTACATAATGTAATTTTTCTCAATATGAATAAAATTATGATTTTTCTTTTGGGGAAAAAGAAAACACCAGAGTTTGCATGTATCTTGGTGATACCATATTCTGTTTATAAAAGCTTTCCTAGCATTTCTAAAATGCTCAACTTCTATTTTACCAATTGTTCTATGTGCTGCTATTTATAATTTTACTACTTTTTTGAAAAACACAATATAGGTATTGTTGAATTGGCTTGATTATACTAGACTCCATTATATTCTTTAGTCGTATCTGAATTCCACTATTTCTAAGTGTCATTCTTGTCTTCTATTATATGTATGTGCATGTATACAAGGTAATGTTTATTTCTCATACCTTTTTATTTATTCTTAATGAATTGTTATCATCTAGTCCTCAAACATGTATACTTCATCTAGACCAATACCCATTTTTTGTTTTTATTTTCATTCTTTTGAAATAAGTTCTTCTCAACCATCCTAAATTAAATACTCGGGTCTAACTATCTTCCTCATGAACATCCTAGTTATGAAATCAAATCAGGCAATTCCCATTTAATGGAGAATCATATGCACACAATTTAAATTTCAGTGGTATTTTCTTAGGGATTTCTATCAAAAGTGTACCAATTCTATCTACAATCAATAAGGCTTATAACCTCCCAAGTTTTCTCTAATTGAACTCCTATTCAATAGTAATTCATGTAAAACGATTGTCTCGCCATGGTAGCCACATCGTTTCTGCATGCATATAAAAAAAACAACATTCTACTGAATACAACCACGGAGGCCACATATTTTCTGCATGTAGATAAAGTAAAACAACATTCTACTAAATGTAGAAAATCTGTGATATGTTAACCCGATAATGTAATATAAATCAAAGCAGAATACTATAACCTACTTCTACTATCAATTTGTGGAAGCTTAAAGATCGAGCTGAGCAATATAACCAGAAGAAGAAGAATCAATGGAACAATACACATGAAAATACTTTGGGGAAAGCCTCAGCTAAAATCCCCACACTATTGTATTATCATACATGGTGGAAATGCATAGGAATGATACAAAGCCTTAGCTCTCACAGCTAGCCAAATCTCAGTACAATCCTCACAGATGCTCACAGGCAATCTTGGCTTCTCTTCAACCTTCCTCTCTACCCTTGAAGCTCCTGCTTCCTTGTGTTGTTCCTTGTGGATGATTAGCCTATCACCAAGTGGAAAACCAACCTTCAAAACTGCACAATCCTTGAGGATGAATCCATGAATGCACGCATGAGTTTTCTCCATAAACAAACACATGCAACTAATAGTACATTGTCCTTGAACATTAATCTCAAATAGGTTTTCTCATAATAGAAATGCATGAATTTCTGATGAGGGAATCTTCAGTCAACTAGAGTAGGGCTAGTTGAGTGCATTAATGCATCAAGTAACTGTTAACTCACTATTAGTTCCTAAAACAGTTTGGAACTAATTTAACTTGACCTAACTTAGTAAACTGAGTTAACTAATTAAAACTAGACTATAAATCAATCTTATCTCCTTAATTTAAGGGATAACTCTTGCACGACTTCAGAAACACTTCTAACTTGAATTTCTCCAACTAATTAATTTAAAATAGATTAATTAATTATTTCCAAGTAGCTGTTAAGACAAAATTCGAGTTTAATTCGCAATTTAATTCAGGGCCAAATTACAATGGAATATTCTTGTTGCCATATTTCAACACTAAATACTATTGTTGTCATTACTCCGAACAACTAACATACCTCTTACACCATACAACATAATTTCCACACAAAATATTAAGTATTCTAGTTCAATGCAACATGTACCTAACTAGTTGAAATAAAATCATAGAGAAAATAATAAAATGGAAAATTAATCATCAGAGGAGTACATGGATGAAGAGGAATCTCAAAGCCATATAACCATATGCACAACAAATTAACACACAAAAATTAAACTGGCGGAAAAGGAAGAGAGCCATCATGTGGTCTCTCATGCTCATGTAATTCACATTATTCAGAAAATTTAATAATACATTTAAATACACGAGTAAGTGGTCTTAAGATGGTGTGTCTATCCTAGACTCACTTGGTTGACACAATTTCTCAACCTACACACTAATTTAGGAGGGCCAGTTGAAAAGAAAATCTGTCATCCAAACTAGACTCCTTAGTTTGAGGAATTCTCATGATTTTATTTATTTAGTTTAATAATTGGATTTATTATTGATTTTTAAGAGAGTGACACTAACATCTCCCCTTCAATGATAAATCCAAAATGAACAAGGAACCATCTTCCAAGTTCTCAAGTTGATCCTCAAAAAACATTTCCGTGAAATCCATCAAAGCTGGATGTTGAAGAAACTACAATGTGAAGAGTCCATGAGTCAGTTGCATGACTGATTCATCTCTGAATGTAACTTGACAATTCCATCATGTGCTAAGCCAGAAAAGGATCCAACAGTCCTTTCCTTGAAAACAAAATATGGTGTCCATGACACAAATTGATGAACGCCCATTGGTGTATTTGGTAATGATGATAACCCACTGGCTGCTTCATTGATGTTGTTGAGAATTTCAGACTGACAACCACTTTTCAATTTCATTGACATTTCCCCCCCTTTGTCAGCTGAAAGGAGAGGCAATCTACTCCAAAATATATCTGAACTCACCCCCTGTAGGTGGAGGAGTATTTCACTAGTGTACTGCCCCATTCAACTGCACGAGAGTACCATCTTCATTTTACTATTGGCTGCAATATGTGTGAATGAATTTGATTTTAAAACTTATACAATCATCTAACCGTGGATGGCCATTCTCAGGGATCAATCCATGAATAATTTATCTTCAATCTGGCTGACTGTCGTTGGTTGCAGCATTTCTCTTATGTATGATTTGACTTCCCACAATGGCTACAAGGAAGGAGATCAAAACATTGATTTTCCATATGATCAGTGCTTTGAAAATGATTAACATTTTGGTTTTTCTGCAACTTGAGTTTGTGTGCATTTATGTTTGTTTGAAACTTCAGTTTGTGTGCATTGACGTCAGTCTGCAAGTTTTTCAGAACTTGCTGAGGTGATTTTGTCAAGTAATCTGGCACTGACGAACTGAATGGGCTTTGAATAATCAGGGATATGTATGTTGTTGTTATCTTTGACATATCCTAAGCCGTGTCGATTTCGATTACTTTGAATTTCTTCCCATGGTTCGATTATGGGTTTGGAAGAAAGTTGAACTGGAACAAATTCAACACTTGAGGCTGGTTGGATGAATGAAGTCGAGTAATTTGCTGTCTATGGATTGGTCAAAGACTTGGAAGCAACATGCTTCTCTTGCAACTCATTTCTTTGCAGTTGTGACTCTGGTTGAAGGAACTCAATCGTTTCATGTGCATGTTGAATATGCACTTGAATGTTAGCAAGAGTTGTTTTTCTGATGTTCACCATGTCTCCAGTTGATGATAAAATCATATTGGTAAGAATTTGGGACAGTTGAATGTGTGTCACCATGTTAGCTTGCTCACTTTGAATTCAGACTTGCTTGCATTGTTGCTTATTGTTGATGCTTTACTTGCTAGAGTCTTATAACTTGTTTGCTTGAACTCTTGATTTCACGCTTGCTTGGTGACGATTGATTTGCTTGAAAGCTTCACTGACACTTTGTGAATGCCTCAATCAACTTCACACTGGCTCGTTTGTTGTAGATGTCGTGCTTTGTACTTTTGCACTTGATTTTGACACACTTGCTTGCGTGGTTGTTTGAATGACACACTCGCTTTAAACACTGGCTTGATTTGATGTTTACTTGAACTTTCTTGATTGGTTACTGACACTTGTGATTTCTTGAATGTACTCACTGAATGTGATGATTTGTAAAAAAAGGAAAGGGTGTCGAACACTGTTGAAAATGCACCCAAGATACAAATGACAAGTTCAATCTTGATGACTCGGTTGAAGACTTACTTTGACTTAATGTATTCACCTTAACAATTCAAAGCTCGGGTGTCTGTTTCAAGAGAGAATGCACCGTTACAATTCAGCTGAATTTGACATTGATTACAATGCAACTTACTAATTATGATTTGCAAGTTGCAGTTTTTGTATTGAGGTTATTAAAAAATAATGGTGCAAGTGCAATTTCCAAAAAATTGTTGTTGGATTGCTGCAAAGATTGTTGATGTAGATGATAGCTTGATTGCGTGTTGATGCATAAATGTCTTGACTTGAAATGCTTGATTTCGTAGCATCCTTAACTTGATTGATTTTATTATGTGATGTGAAATGTGCTTGCTTGGAATATCATCTTATCAAGTTGATGATGTGAGACTTTGTGCTTAAGCTTGATTACAAGAGCTTGATTAAGTGTTCTTTTACTTAAGCTTGCATATGTGCATGTAGTTGTTTAAGCATAATCCAAAGTGATAATTTGAACACAAGTCATGCACATGCATACATTACACACAGTGTACCTAAGATCCCCTTATTCAATTTCGAACGGATCTAGGACACAAGCGCCACAAAAAATTATGATTTTATTAATTAATGGAGTACGCCATTCTTCAATGTAACAACATTGTCGTGGAAACTTCTCAATGAGAATGTCACACTTGCAAACTTTGGAATTAAATTATCTTCAAAAAACTTTCTGCACTGACTCAATCGCTCTAAAAGTAAAAAATTACTTTGGATTAAAACAATGACTTTCACTTATCACTCCAAATAAAAAACTTCACTCATGTCTCCCAAAAACCACTTCAATGAGATTGACATGTATATCTCGGCCAATGTTTGTGCAAAAACATACTACAAAATCCACTGTGATATCACCTTTTTTCTCCACAAATATTACAACTTATTACTCCAAAATACAAATGATAAATTATAACTCAAGAAAACAATTCACTTTGTAAAGTGATTTTATTTTGTAAAACTCAAATTTTGTTTACATTAAAAACACACCTTATCTTTCCAATAAAAAAATCCTTAATGCACCTTATTTCTCCAAATCATTTAATGCACTTTATCTTTTGTGGAGAACAAAATCAACTTTCCGAGAAATATTAGTTTACACTTTTTGCCCATTAAGTAATAGATTTAATAAAAATAAAAAAAATGCCCATGTTAAAAGCTTCAAACATAAACTTCATGCGTTGAATTGCTAATGTGTTAGATGATGATCTGCGCTAGTTCAATAGAAACAGTAAAGCACTGGCAGGAAATGTTTAGCAAAATTCTCAGGAAAGGATTAAGAGTGAAGTTCAACTAGGTGTTTCAGGAAATCAAAGCCTGTATCACATTTATGCCACAAATGAAGAAAAAACGAGACAAGAGATGCGGATGGCCAGCAATAAAGATGCAAAATTACCCATTCAATCTAAAATTTAAATAAAGTAAAAATTGAAGACGTGCCGGATTATGAAAATATTTATGAGGTGATACCTGTAGCTTGTTGAAATATCAAATACTGTCAGAAACTTGAGACACTGTCCCTCAAATTTAGGCACGGGTATTTGGGGGAATTATCATGGTGTTGTTCTCTCATTCACCCCTTGGGGACTCTGCTACTTTAACCATCATGCATAATTGTTTAGATCTAGAATGCCTCTATTTCCATAGTAGTGGTTGATCACTCAGTGTTCTGGCCCAATCAAGGATCCAATTTAAGGAGATTAATGTGATATTCAGTTAGGGGTTTAAGAACAAACAGATTAGAAGCGAGGGAGATACAGATAAGAAGTTGGACACCATGAATCCACCACCACATTCTGACAAGAAGAAAAAAATTATTACTGAAGATGATGATGATGCAAAACTGAAAAACTAATTCAAATAGATGGGCTACGCATTTTAGCCCAAAACTACCAGATAGAGCTGAACCTTCTCAGTTTCAGAGTAAATCCAAAGCTTCGAAGATGGAGATGGGCATGTGAAAAAAGGAATGACAGGCATGTTGGTAGGCATGTTGGTCTATTTTCCCTTCAAAATAGTGATTGAGAACATATCTACGATCTCACCTTACTAGGATCGCGTTTTAACTCGAGTGATTACCTTTATTCTTTGTGATGTCCACCAGCTTAAATATTACCTCTTCAAAACTCACCCAAAACATGATCATGCTCCTTTGGCAGAAATTATGCAAGGAAAACAGAATATGAATCATGTTCTTATAATAAAACTACTTCAACGTCTTACAATGCTCTTCCCAGATCAATTTCACACCATTAAATTCGCCTGCGTAATCCATGTGCTCCACTGCTAACCATACTCACACAGATGACCTTTGATCCAATAAAAAATAGAACACAAAGAAGACTCAATTTGTCATCAATTCCTTTCTTCAGCACAAGCCTTCTCAAGCCTTCTAAAGTTCGACTACATAGTAGGATTGTTCTAATGAAAATACCAGAGTTTGCATGTATCTTGGTGATATCATATTCTATTTATAAAAACTTTCCTAGTATTTCTAAAATGCTCAACTTCTATTTTACCAACTGTTCTATGTGTTGCTATTCATAATTTTACTAATTTTTTGAAAAACACAATATAGGTATTGTTGAATTGGCTTGATTATACTAGACTCCATTATATTCTTTAGTCGTATCTGAATTCCACTATTTCTAAGTGCCATTCTTGTCTTCTATTATATGTATGTGCATGTATACAAGGTAATGTTTATTTCTCATACCTTTTTATTTATTCTTAATGGACTATTATCATCTAGAGCTCAAATATGTATACTTCATTTAGAACAATACCCATTTTTTGTTTTTATTTTCATTCTTTTGAATGAAGTTCTTCTCGACCATCCTAAGTTAAATACTCGGGTCTAACTATCTTCCTCCTGAAAATCCTGGTTATGAAATCAAATCGGGAAATTCCCATTTAATGGAGAATCCTATGCACACAATTTACATTTCAATGGTATTTTCTTAGGGATTTCTATCAAAAGTGTACCAATTCTATCTACAATCAATAAGGCTTATAACCTCCCAATTTTTCTCTAATTGAACTCCTATTCAATAATAATTCATGTAAAGCTATTGATTCACCATTATAGCCACATCGTTTCTGGATGCATATAAAACAAAACAACATTCTACTAAATAAAACCATGGAGGCCACATATTTTTTGCATGTAGATAAAGTAAAACAACATTCTACTAAATGTAGAAAATCTATGATATGTTAACCTAATAATGCAATATAAATCAAAGCATAATACTATAACCTACTTCTACTATCAATGTGGAAGCTTAAGTATCGAGCTGAACAATATAACCAGTAGAATAAGAATCAATGACACAATACACATGAAAGTACTTTGGGGAAATCCTTAGCTAAAATCCCCACACTATTGTATTATCATACATGGTGGAAATGCATAGTAATTATACAAAGCCTTAGCTCTCATAGCTAGCCAGCTCTTAGTACAATCCTCAAGGATGCTCACAAGTAATCTTGGCTTCCCTCCAACCTTCCTCTCTACCCTCAAAGCTCCTATTTCCCTGAGCTGTTCCTTGTGGATGTTTAACCTGTCACTAGGTGGAAAACCAACCTTCAAAATTGCGTAATCCTCGAGGATGAATCCTTGAATACATGCATGAGTTTTCTCAATAAGAAAACACATGCAACTAATAGTACAACGTCCTTGAACATTAATCTCAACTAGGTCTTTCTCAGAATAGACATGCATGAGTTTCTGATGAGGGAATCTTCAGTTAACTTGAGTAGGACTAGTTGAGTGCATTAATGCATCAACTAACTGTTAACTAACTGTTACTTCCTCAAATAGTTTGGAACTAATTTAATTGGACTTAACTCAATAAATTGAGTTAACGAATTACAACTCAATTATAACTCAATCTTATCTCCTTAATTTAAGGGATAAATCTTGCACCACTTTAGAAAGACTTCTAACTTGAATTTCTCCAACTAATTAATTAAAAAAAAATAATTAATTATCTCCAAGTAGCTGTTAAGACTAAATTCGAGTTTAATTCACAATTTAATTTAGGGACAAATTACATTGGAATATTATTGTTGCCATATTTCGACACTAAATACTATTGTTGTCGTTACTGCAAACAACTAACATACCTCTTACACGATACAACATAATTTCCACACAAAATATTAAGTATTCTAGTTCAATTCAACGGGTACCTAACTGGTTGAAATAAAATCATCGAGCAAATAATAAAATGGAAAATTAATCATTAGAGGAGTACTTAGATGAAGAAGAATCACAAAGACATATAGCAATATGCACAACAAATGAACACATAAAAATTAAACTGACGGAAAAGGCAGAGAGCCATCATGTGCTCTCTCATGCTCATGTAATTCACATTATTCAAAAAATTTAATTATACATTTAAATACATGAGTAAGTGGTCTTAAGATAGTGTGTCTATCTTAGACTCACTTGGTTGAGACAATTTCTCAACTTACACACTAATTTAGGAGAGCTAGTTGCGGAGAATCTCTCATCCAAACTAGACTCCTTAGTTTGAGGAATTCTCATGAGTTTATTTATTTAGTTTAATAATTAGATTTATTATTGATATTTAAGAGAGTGAGGCTAACATTCCCCCCAATGATAAATCCAAAATGAACAAGGAACCATCTTCCAAGTTCTTAAGTTGATCCTCAAAAAACATTTCCCTGAAAAACCGCCAAAGCTGGATGTTGAAGAAACTACAATATTAAGAGACCATGAGTTAGCTGCATGACTGATTCATCTTTAAATGTCGCTTAACAATTTCATCATCTTCCAAGCCACTAAAGGATCCAACGGTCCTTTCCTTGAAAACAACATCCAGTCACTGTCACAATTTAATGAATGCCCACTGGCGTATTTGTTGATGATGATCACCCACTGGCTCATGAAGATGCCCACTAGTTGCTTCATTGATTTTTTTGAGACTTTCAGTCTGACAACCACTTTTAAATTTCATTGACATTTCCCCCCCTTTATCAGCTGAAAGGAGGGGTAATCTACTCCAAAATATATCTAAACTCACCCCCTGTAGGTGGAGGAGTATTTCACTGGTGTACTCCCCCGTTCAACTACATGAGAGTACCATCTTCATTTGACTATTGGCTGCAATATGTGTGAATGAATTTGATTGTAAAACTTATACAGTCATCTGACCGTGGATGGCCATTCCTAGGGATCAATCAATGAATAATATATCTTCAATCTGGCTCACTATAGTTGGTTGCAACATTTCTCTTATGTATGATTTGTTCTTTGACAATGATAAAATTTCGGTTTGTCTACAACTTGAGATTGTGTGCATTTATGTTTGTCTGAAACTTCAGTTTGTGTGCATTAACATCGGTCTGCAAGTTGTTGAGAACTTGCTGAGGTGATTTTTTGAAGTGATCTGGCATTGACGAACTGAATGTGATTTGAATAATTAGGGATATGTAAGTTGTCGTTATCTTTGACATATCCTAAGCTGCATTGATTTCGATTAATTTGAATTTCTTCCCATGGCTTGATGATGGGTTTGGAAGAAAATTGAACTGGAACAAGTTCAACACTTGAAGCTAGTTGGATGAATGAAGTCGAATGATCAGCTGTCTATGGATTGGTCAAAGACTTGGAAGCAACATGCTTCTCTTGCAACTCATTTCTCTTTAGTTGTGACTCTAGTTGAAGGAACTCAATCATTTCATGTGAATGTTGAATATGCACTTGAATGTCAGCAAGAGATGTTTTTCTGATGTTCACCATGTCGCCAGCTGATGATAAAATCAAATTGGTAAGAATTTCGGACAATTGAATGTGTGTCGCCATGTTAGTTTTCTCACTTTGAATTCAAGCTCGCTTGTACTGTTGCTTATTGATGATCCTTTACTTGCTAGAGTTTTATAACATGTTTGCTTCAACTCTTGATTTCACGCTCGCTTGATGACAATTGATTTGCTTGAATGCTTCACAGACGCTTTGTGAATGCTTTAATCAACTTCACACTGGCTCGTTTGTTGTAGATGTCATGCTTTGAACTTTTGCACATGATTTTGACATGCTTTCCTGATTGTTTGTTGGAATGACATGCTCGATTGCTTTGTTGTTTGAATGACACACTTGCTTTAAACACTGGCTTGATTTGATGCTCACTTGAACTTTCTTGATTGATTACTGACACTTGTGATTTCTTGAATGTACTCACTGAATGTGACGATTTGTAAAAAAATGAAATGGTGTCAAACACTCTTGAAAATGCACCCAAGATACAAATGACAAGTTCAATATTGATGACTCAGTTGAAGACTTACTTTGACTTAACGTATTCACCTTAACAATTCAAAGCATGGGTGTCAGTTTCAACCGAGAATGCACCCTTACAATTCAACTGAATTTGACTTTGATTACAATCCAACTTACTAATTATGATTTTCAAGTTATAGTTTCTGTATTGAGCTTATTAAAAAATAATGGTGCAAGTGCAATTTTCAAAAAATTGTTGTTGAATTGCTGCATAGATTGTTGATGTAGATGGCAGCTTGATTGGATGTTAATGCATAAATGTCTTGACTTGAAATTCTTGATTTTGTAGTGTCCTTAAGTTGATTAATTTTATTACATGATGTGAAATGTGCTTGCTTGGAAGATCATCTTATCAAGTTGATGATGTGACACTTTGTGCTTTTGTGCTTAAGCTTGATTACAAGAGCTTGATTAAGTGTTCTTTCACTTAAGCTTGCATATGTGTATGTAGTTGTTTAAGCATAATACAAAGAGATAATTTGAACACAAGTCATGCACATGTACACATTACACATGGTATACCTAAGATCCCATTATTGAATTTCAGGGAGATCTAGGACACAAGAACCACAAAAAATTATGATTTTATTAATTAATGGAGTACATCATTCTTCAATGTCACAACATTGTCGTGGAAACTTATCAATGAGAATGTCACACTTGCAAACTATGGAAGTAAATTATCTTTTAAAAACTTTATGCACTGACTCAATCGCTCTCAAAGTAAAAAATTACTTTGGATTACAACAATGACTTTCACTTATCACTCCAAATACAAAACTTCACTTATGACTTCAAAATATGACTCCCAAAAACAACTTCAATGAGATTGACACGTATATCTCAGCCAAAGTTTGTCCAAAAACATACTACAAAATCCACTGTGATATCACCTTTTTTCTCCACAAATATTACAACTTATAACTCCAAAACACAAATGATACATTATCACTCAAGAAAACTCAAATTTTATTTACATTAAAAACACACCTTATCTCTCTAATAAAAAAATATTTAATGCACCTTATTCTCCAAATCATTTAATGCGCTTTATCTTTTGTGGAGAACAAGATCAACTTTCCCAGAAATATTAGTTTACACTTTTCACCCATAAAGTAATAGATTTAATAGAAATAAAAAAATGCCCATGTTAAAAGCTTCAAACGTAAACTTCATGTGTTGACTTACTAATGTGTTAGATGATGATCTACGCTAGTTCAATAGAATGTGTAAACCATTGACAGGAAATGTTCAACAAAACTCCCAGGAATGGATTAATAGTGAAGTTCAATTGGATGTTTCAGGAAATCCAAGCCCGTATCACATTTATGCCACAAATGAAGCAAAAGTGAGACAGGAGATGCGGATGGCCAGCAATAAATATGCAAAATTACCCTTTCAATCTAAAATTTAAATAAACTAAAAACTGAAGATGTGCAGCTTTATGAAAATATTTATGAGGTGATACCTATAGCTCGTTGAAATCTCAAATACCGTCAGAAACTTGAGACCCTGTCCCTCAAATTCAGGCATGGATTTTAGGGGAATTATCACAGTGTCATTGTCTCATTCACCCCTTGGGGACTCTACTACTTTAACCATAATGCATAATTTTCTAGATTTGGAATTCCTTTGTTTCCATAGTAGTGGCTGATCACTCAGTGTTCTGGCCCAATCGAGGATCCAATTTAAGGAGATTAATGTGATATTCGGTTGGGAGTCTAAGAAACAACGAATCAGAAGCAAGGGAGATACAGATAAGAAGTTCGACACCATGAATCCACCACCACATTCTGACAAGAAGAAAAAAATTATTGCTGAAGATGACGCTGATGCAACATTGAAAAATTAATTCAAACAAACAGGCTAGGGATTTTAGCCCAAAACTACCAGATAGAGCCGAGCCTTCTCGATTTCAGAGTAAATCCAAAGCTTCGAAGATGGAGATGGGCATGATAAAAAGGAATGGCTGGCATGTTGGTAGGCATGTTGGTCTGTCTACCCTTCAAAACAATGATTCAGAACATATCTGTGATCTCACCTTGATAGGACCACGTTTCAAATGAAGCGATTTCCCTTTTTCTTTTTGATGTCCACCAGCTTAAACAATACCTCTTCAAAACTCACCCAAACCATAACCACGCTCCTTTGGTAGAATTTAACCAAGGAAAATAGAATATGAATCAGGTTCTTATAATAAAACTGCTCAACATCTTACAATGCTCTACCAAGATCAATTTCATGCCATTAAATTCATCTACATACTCCATGTGCTCCACTCCTAACCATACTCACACAAATGACCTTCGATCCAACAAAAAATAGAACGCAGAGAAGACCCAATTTGGCATCAATGCCTTTCTTCAACACAGGCCTTCTCAAGCCTTCTACAGTTCGACTACACATTTGGATTGTCTTTAGATATTTCTATAGACTTAATCTAGGAATTACAATACAAATACTTTAGATCTCCAATAAGATCTTTAATCACAGAGCATTGGTTCCCATAAATGACGATTTGTTCAAACCTTGGTCATGATTTTTTTCTGGGCGTAAACAATGGTGTTGTCTCTCTCACATATCGCACCCTTAATCTTTCATTAATCCATACTTCATACTTTATACACAGGATAACAATCTAATTACACAACATGAACATACTCTTCCCCTCTTTCGACCTCTATTTGACTAACTAAGATCCCTTGCTATTTGTCTTCGTCCACGACAATTCGTCTTTACACTAGTGAACTTATTATGGCATCGCTACAACACCGATGAATGGTGTGGTTCCAAGTACCGTGCAGCGAGTGTGGAATTTGTTGCCAAATCAAATGTAGGGAAAACCAGCACAGATATTGGATAGGTTAACTCTCTTATCAATGAAAGTTCCAATGTAGTGACTTAACAAATCCTAGGCTCCAATACGACATGAAGAAGAATCACAAAGCCATATAGCCATATTCACAACAAATTAACACACAAAAATTAAATTGGCGAAAAAGTCAGAGAGCCATCATGTGGTCTCTCATGCTCATGTAATTCACATTATTCAAAAAATTTAATAATACATTTAAATACATGAGTAAGTGGTCTTAAGATAGTGCATCTATCTTAGACTCACCTGGTTGAGACAATTTATCAACTTACACACTAATTTAGGAGAGCTAGTTGGAGAGAATCTCTCATCCAAACTAGACTCCTTAGTTTGAAGAATTCTCATGATTTTATTTATTTAATTTAATAATTAGATTTGTTATTGATTTTTAAGAGAGTGAGGCTAACATTGGAAGTTCACACCTACTTACCACCCAACCTAGAACTGCTCTCCTCAATTCACACCCAAGCCGAATTCTCCTTGTCAGAAATCAACAACCCCATGTTGATTGCTTCATCAAGTATTTAATACTTGTCTTTCATAATAAAATTTACTTTTAGCGGCGTCTCGCATTTGTGTATCTTTTTTATCCATTTTCCTAGGATTTTCCATAAAAGCTTGCCTTTCTCTCACGCGGTGCTTTTACGTTTTTTCCAAGCTTAACATCTTTCTCCAACTAAGAGACTTAATGGATCTTTCTCTCCCATCCATTCAGCTTATCTAGAATTTTATATAGATTCCTTATCATGAAAGAATTACCCAATCTCATTTACGTATGAGATTATATTCTTTTGTTTTGGAAAGATTCTTGTTTATAGGTGTCTCATTCCAGGTACCTATGCTCTATTTATTTATTTATTATCAATGATTCATTTACGTCATTGTTCCCGTATTTTCCATGGATTTTCCACAATTCTAGTTAAAACAAGATTATAGTACTAGAGGGATATTACATTCTCCTCCCCTTTTAGGACGGTGTTTGCTATCCAATTCCACATTTCCCTGAACTCTTGTTGGATAACATTCTACAACTTCCCTTGACATGTCCATGTAGTTTCCTCAGAAATACAATGTTTCGTTTGTACTTCAGCCTACATTTGTTCTCTTCTAGAACCAAGTACGAAGGAGTTCGGTCCACCTATCTCCTTCAAGTGCTACCTGCAACATTTGTCCAAGCACCACTGTGAGATTTATCATTAACGCCTTTCTAAATTACTGCTACCCAAAAATAAAATATGATGAGCTTTATTTTAACTAATAAAAAGATTTTGCAATTTTCTCAATATTTCTTATTTTGACTTCCCTTGAGTTTCTAATAGTAGAAAGGAAAATTCCCATTTTTATAGTATGTGTGTAGTCATGCTCTATGCTTGATTCTTGCAGTTCTTTTGTAGTCATCATCTCAATTGACATGCATTCCAAGCACCATGATATTAGTCACACTAATATCACACTTATTCACACTATATCCAATGTCATGCATATGATCTATCGTAAAACTCGAAATAGAACTTTTCGTATTACTTCCTCGAAAGTCATAGTAATCAATCGACTATTTGTTTTAGTTAATTTGTCAATATGCATCTAGTATGCATGTTTTCAGTGAATGATAGTTTAGTTCTACTAGTGTTATGCTTCACATCTACTTAATCAATCCCGATCAAGTTATTTTGTTACATATTGCCATGCCCTTCCAGAAATAAGTGAAAGTATATGGCTATTTATAATCTAGATACTTAAGGAGTATATTGATACATTTGATCTTCATGGTTAGCATCTGATTTCCTTATTCATACCACAAAACCTTCCATACTACATCATTGTTACGTGCTTTTGTTTCTAATTTAGTTCAAAGATTTTCTTCCTTTATCTGGATTGTACCCTTTTACTTATTGTTATTTAACTATTTTTCCATTTGATTTGGCTATTTAGTTGATCTAAATGTATCGGTATTTCTATTTCCAGTGGTTTATGGTCATCATTTTTTTTAATCACACAGTGAAAATGTGGTTATCTGCATTTCTCTACTGCATCATTCAGTCTATCCATTTTGTTTTCCAAATTGAAAATACATATCCATAGTTGTGCATGTTGCAACATTTCTGGAACAAATATACTTTAGACATTGTTCATAAATTTAAATTCAGCGTGACTCAACCCTACTTGTTACCGAGTTATGTATCCACCACTAGCTACCTATTTTGATTCCTATTTTTAAAAATCAATATGATGGTATACTACATACTATGTGCATTTCATCCATAAACAACAACTCTTAATGCAGGTTTGAACAAGATCAGTAACGAAATCACTCTACCATATATGATGTTCATATAATCACTCACCTAGTTGTATGGCCATTGTTATATGTGACACAAAAAATAACGAATGGAATTTCCACCTTGCTCATATCAAGGTACTATCTTTAGCAGTCTATTTGGGTCATATGATGTCATTAGTTGTTCCTTTTTATATGTAAGCAGATTCGATGGTTGTTATTTTATCATCAAAGCAACTCAATGGGACTTAGCTATGTCCACTTTTGATTTTTTTATTTTTATTTTTTCTGATTTCAGAATACAATTTGAAATCATTTCCTTCATATTACTACAATTTTGAAGTTTCTTATATTCTTATTAGGAGCTAATGGGTTTTACCACTATGACTTGTGTACCTTTATGTGTAGAGCACCTTACTCACCATTCTCATATATGGTTGATGGTATCCCAAGATAACTTAATCAACCGATTCCTATAGGCTGACAATGTTTTCTTAGGTATACCCTTGTTTTTAACTAGATGGTTTATGTATCTGCTCAAATTATTACGCATTGTAAGTAATTTCCAGTCTTCATTTTCCTTAAAGAAGTGTTTTTAACCCCCCTTTTTCATAGAATGCAAATTTTCCACAAAACATGTTACTGATTTTGGTGACTTTCTACCTCGTTCAGCCTTATATATCTCCCACCACTTTTCCTAAGCTGATCTTCTTTGTACTACTCGAGATTACAAGTGATAATAACCCTGACATGTATACATGATTTTGGGTTAGTTTAGATGAAAACTTTTGCAATCTACTCTGGGGACACACACTTTTCTTAGTTGTAGTGCCCATAAATGATGTCTTATTCATTGCAGCATTTAGCCTTTATTAACATAAAAAGTGGATCACATCCTCCGCTTATACATACCCTAGGTTGGGTTGGAAAATAATGGTTATTAATTAGAGGTCTCATATCACAATTACAAGAAGTTATTTTTTCGTCATGGCTCAAACCACTTCTATAATTTGACACATGGTTATATTACTCGTTAATCATGAATAGACATAATTACTGTCAATTTGCATTGTCAACTTCAACTTCCAAAGTAAGCTTGAAGGTTGTACAATTAAGCTAACCAACAAGATGGTAGCGTAGATACCTCCATTTATGCTGGCTCGACCATGCTGCGAAACATTGGTGATTCAATGGTAATTACTTGGAAATTTTATATTCTTCTTCTGTGTCGTCCATTTCCCAGAATACAGGTTATGATTATAGTAAATTTAATAGCCTGATTCATTTTGAATTTTATATAAACAATCATTATATAACAATCTAAAATATTTTTATGACACACCTAATCATGAGCATTTCCATTGCTATTGGTACTTTTTGTTTTGCAGTTGTTGTTTGGCCATTGAGTTCATCATCGAGCATATAGCCTTGTTATCCCAATCAATGCTAGTTTTTGAACATTAAGTTGTTATGGAAACTTTTAGTTATATAGTGACATCTATGATGTGTTGTTAAATTGATGCACTCTACATATCTAGTTCAATGACTTGTAACCATGCTCTTTCCTTCCCATTAGGTTCGAGAGTTCAATGTAGGCTATAATACCACCTGTCATGAACCCCTTGTTCCACTCTAATACTCTGACATTGTTTTCCGCTCACTGTAGTATACACCAAGGTTATTGGTTTCAACAATTTCTCGTTATTCTGGTATAAACTCTAGAATTTCCTATCTTCCTTCCCATGAAGACTCCCTCACAAATATTAAGGGTGAAATCATGAAATTGGGTTACACTTTTGTGAGAAATGGCCCTGAAAATTTCACAATCTCGATTTTTTGGACGAACAATTTAAATTTTTTTTACCGAATTTTCTAAATTTATTTAGTTGAACTATTATACTAATGTTTGGCTGAACTTTTAGCTATTTAGACTAGCACCGGTCATTAAATACAAATTTTCCTCAGTTGAAAAAATTGATGAAAAAATGTTTGGCCAAACTATTGTTTTGGCCGAATTATTTATTCGGCCGAAATTTTTTTTATACATATGACGGGCCAGACCCTGCTGCGAATTTTTCTGCTTGGTTGATTTTTGAATGTGGTTTGTCGAGCGTTATGAGCTATTTTGATTTTTTAATGTGGTCTGTCGATCGATGTGAGCTATGTTGATTTTTGAATTTGGTCTGTCGAGATCTATAAGATTCGTTCGTAATTTAAATTTACTACTCTGTTGAGCATTGTTGGTTTGAGCTGAAGCCCTGCCAAACGTTGTGAGGTTCATTTGTAATTTAAATTTTTCGTTTATAGGAATTTTATAATTGGAATTTTTTATAATGTCTTTTAATTTTTTGCAGCTTGGCACCAAAGGAATTTTGGTTGGTTGTACTCGTCACTAGTAGCATTCTCAACCTCCTCATCCAGACCAGGTAAGTCACCCAAAGCTCCTTTATCCCTATAAATTGGAAGCTCACTTATTGGAATCTCATTTAAATATAAGAGAAAAAATTCTACCATGCCTCATATTTATATATTTGGAATATGGAATTTTCTTTAATCTCGATTAGTCAAACATAAAAATTTACCGTATAGTGTAGTATTTGCTAAAGCCACAGATTAACTTCATACTAGAAATTACCTGAAACTTTTGGTTTAATCCTCTACATCATCAATTTGTTCCAGGTCACCTTTGCTTCCCTTTACAACATGACTTCATTTATGGTAACTCTTGGTGGCATTACAAATAGGATCTTTCATCCCTCTATCTATACCGATTTTTCCATGTATTTATTGGTGGATCCAATGATCTAATGTCATCCACATGTCAAAGACTGTAATTGTAAGGATGTACCTTATTTTCTAGTTCTATGTTATTTTCTATTGATTTTACCATATCAACAATGCAAACTTTGAAACAGGAACTGATACCATTACTCATTTTTTGAGGTAGCAAAAAAATCAACCAATTTTGAAAATCGTTGATATATATATATATATATATATATATATATATATATATATATATATATATATATATATATATAGATATATATCATAGTTTTGACACTTTAAGTTTTTTTATGTACATTATTTTTTAGAATATCACAGATTTGCACGTTGATTTTAAAAAGTGTTGACGCTACATCAGGCTCTTTTTTTTTAAGAGATATATTTTGACTTTAAATTTTCTAATGTATTAAATGTAAATAATTATTTTCTAAATTTAACAATTTTTGAAGTAGTCTTCTTCTTCATAATTTTTTGTTTTTGTTTTATTTATTTCTTCATAGTGAGATCTTTATTTTTTTGCATAGTTAAAGAAAAATATCGATATTTTAAAGTTTTGATATTCTACATATTTATATATCGTTAATTAATTTTTCAATGTACATCCAATAATTGTCTCTAAAAAACAATAATTTTTAAAAATTGAAATAAAAATAAACATTTTGAACATAAATATAGAAAAACAATTACACATTTTGATAATCTTTTTCTAGAAATGACAGGTCAAAATCATAATTTTTATAGGAAAAATTTAACAAAACATGGTTAAATAATAGTTTTTTTTATCAATTTCATGTCAAAAAATAATAATAATCACAATTTTTCTCAAAAAATAATGATTTACATAAAAATTAAAGAGAAAATCACATAATACAAATATTTAACGTAAACAACATTAACTAAATACTTATTCTTCTCATAAAATGTCAATGTCAAAACATTACAAGTATAATAAATTAATAGTTACAAAAGATGAGCTTGATTTCCAATCATAACTTAAATTTAATCAATAATATCACGTAATCCAAACTCTTCATCTTCTAGAGTTTCATTATTGTCTTCTTCCACAATATTTTCTACTTCAGTTTGCTCATTTTCCTCTTCTAATGGATCTTCGATGTCTGCAAATCTCCCAATGTATGCCTTTCCAGCAATTCCATCTAATGGTGGATGAGGTTCCTTTTCCTTTTTTTCTACATGTGATTCATTAAAATATCCTTTCCTCAACCCAATTTATTGCATTGCATGTGAAATAAATTGAAGAGCATTAATTCTTTGCTGAATAAATTTGCATTGTACTGAGTCTTTTTAAATGACAATGATTTTCTTTTTTTTGTAGGAAACATGCTTGTGTTATACCTAATTATCAAGAAAAAAATAAATAACACAGTAAATTAGTATAATCACATATAAATTAAGAAAGAAGTTATTGAGATTCAATTTTATATAATAAAACTTACCTAAACCTAAGAATAAATCCAAAACCCAATCTCCTTCATTTGAACATAAGTCTATAAGATAGTTAGTCAATGAGTGTGGTTATTTTAAAATGTTAACTATCTCTCATTTTTCTTCTTTATATTCATATGTTATTTTTTTTACAACGTCATCATAAACTAGTACTTGGCTATGACTTTTTCCATCTACCAGATTAAGAAGCATAGACTTATAACTATTATCTTTTGTCCAACTTTCAACATCGATGAACTCACAATCACTTATAATTGGTTGATCTTCATGGTTAATTATATTTGAATTTTTTCTATAACATGAAATAGTAAAAGTTTAATTAACTTGTACATAAATGAATCTTTTAACATTAATCAAACATACAATTTCAATGTCTTACCATGTAAGTTGCATCCTTGAGTTTTCTTTCCCCTTAAAGATTGTCAATAACATTGCTAATTCTGCATCTAAATGAAATGTCATAAATCTCCATAATCGTGATTATGTGACTTCCACAAATTCCTCAACCACTTTACTAAGACCTTGATAAGTATAAGGGTCACTATGATGGTCAATGTTTGATATTGGAATCATTGGGAATATCTGCAATAAATAGGGAATAATCCCTTTTAGGTATGAGTTTCACAATGTCTTTGCAATCACCTTGTATTATTTGATATTGAAAAGCATCAATCCCATTCCAAATGAAATAAGAGTTTGATGATGTTCAACATTACTAAGACGTTGATTTCTCAGTCTTTCGATCTTAATTTTGTCAATAAAGCTTATGAAACTATCTAGTGCTCCATTTGCATCATTCTTCATCTTTAATAAAATAAACAAATATATGTATAACTTATAAAATAAAAATAGTATACAGATGAATGGATGTATAGATCAATATACATTTTTAAATGCAAGATAGAAATATTTTAGTGTTGATGTAGAACTTGAATCTAGGTAGTTGCATACAACATCATCCCAACTATCTTCGTTCAAAAATTTAACCATTTGTTCTTGTATTTTCATGTAAAACTTGTCACTGAATAGATAAAGTAAGAAAAGTTAATATAATGATATGTATAACAAATACTACCAACAACAATATGTTATATTTAAATGAAAATTATAATCTAGAAATAAGTAAAAATAATTCAAAAAACTTACTTTGGAAATTCCTCACACATTTCGATTAATGATAATTCCCATGACTTCACATGAGATAATATTGTTTTGACAAGTTTTTCATCCTTCACTCTTTGCAATATTGTCCAAGGTGTCATAATCATATCGTCTAGAAGCTGCTTTATTTCAGGACCTGATTTACTGCTACTACATGTCAATGGTTTAGACTTTTGACCTTCTTGTTTTTAATGCCAATGTTCTCCTATATAATAAAAATCTCATTAATCATTTCCCATATATCTTCAGATCCAAATATCCACTGGAAAATGTTATCAATACCTTTAAATATATCATAATGTAATTTTCGCCTTTTGAATTGATTTTTTCCTCAGTTTGACAACCTATTTCCATACAACATTTCTTTTGAAATTCTATACTAACCTTTGTATTATCCCCACCACATTTTCCTTCATATTCATTATGAATAAATCTAACCCTTTGGATGAAATTCATAGTCATCCTATATTCATTATCTATATTACGATCCCATGCCAATAACTTTACTTCCATACACCATAAACCAACATAAATGATACATTTTGTTGTTCAAAACATGGGTTATTGGGATATTCCTACATCAATTTCCTTTGAGATTCTACACAATGGTTCCCCCTAAGCACATAAAAGTTTTATTCAAAACATTTTGACTTATCAAATGCTTCTTTGTTGGGAACTTGAACTGGATCAAAAATAAGCACATAATCAACCACATGAGCATATGGATTGTACCCCTTCAATGTCTTCAGGTTGTGAACATGCAGATGGTGTTGTTTTCTATTTTGATATTGAAATTGTCCTTCACTTGACTTATAGATTTTTCTGACATTATGCTGAAATGTATGGCCACCCTCAATTAATTTTGTCTTTGTCAAGTGATTTCGAATGGAATTTTGTTTGTTTTAATAATTCCATCCTTTAAATCAACTCCTTTTGTAATGATTTCCCTCCTTTCTTTTAAATTTTCACCAGGATATTCACAGATGGCCTCGAATTTTTTAAAATTATCAATTTTTATTTTCTTCCTCCTATTTTCTTCTAGATAAGTAACATCCTCACCATCAAATAGAACAGAGACATTCTTGGGTATTTTTACTTTCTGTAGCATCATGAATTACTTTTTTGTTTGTTTGTTTTCCATATCTTCTTCTGACCCGGAGTAGAAAACGCTGACAACATTCATAATATCTTGTTTGATAAAATAAATATCTCCCAACATAGTTGAAAGATTTTCAATAAAATTTTATCAACAAAGATATCATATTAAGAGAGATTTTTCGGCGAAAATCACAAGGAATACCATTTGTCAACCCGTTTCGAACCAACTAGTGTGGTTCATCGTCACGACAAGTTTTTATTGACAACTTGTCCTGACGATGAACCACACTAGTTGGTTTGAAACGCGTCGACAAATGGTATTCCTTGTGATTTTCACCGAAAAATCTCTCCTAACTTGATATGGATCACAGAAGCCTGAACTCTATTAAAGATATCATATGTCAATAAAATCTAAGCTATAAAAGATATAATGATATAGTTACAGTAACACAAAACACTTAAATATAAATAACAATACTTATGATATCTTGTGAAATCTCATTTATGATTTGTTTACACATCTTTGTAGATTCATCTATCATGTCATACATTGATAATGCAAACTAATATCTAATATTGTCATGTGACTTGGGTAGTTTTGTAAGTACATAAACAACTTTAGTATCCGGTATCAAACACATGGCTAGTACTTTTCCCAATACCTCACAACTTCCACTATCATTAGGGATATCAACATATAGATATATTTGTAGACGTTATTCGTCTTCTCTATCTTTCACAAACCATATATGTTACGTATGTTTCACTTCTTGTTATTTCTTCCTATAAAAAATCAACTTCTTATCGTTTGAGGCACTTGATAGATTTGCAGTTATTACCTCGATTCTCTTAGCAGTATTTTTTGAGGATAAACCTCTAGTTTTAACAGCCTTTGGTCCAGAAATATTCATAAAAATATTCCTTGATGCCATTTTCCTGCAAAAATAATACACATATATATAAATAAATACATTACAAAAAAACCAATAACTTAAGTAAAAAAACAAAACAAAACAATATCTAACAACAAAAAAGACTAGAAATATGCATATCGAACCCCATGATAAGTTGGACATTAGCTTCATACAAAAAATTCCATCCTTAGAAAAAGAATAATTTATTTCTTCATTTGTCCCTGGTCCCCTGCTAGGCACCTGCTAGGGGACGATTGTGCCTTAGTGTCACATCATGATTATGCCTATGAGTAGGCACTCTCGACTATGGGCATGGCCGTCCAAGGAAAAAACTCCCTTTGGCCTACTAGGGGTCGAATCCTAGAATCACCCCCTAGCCTGCCGAGGGCCAATTCTGGGAATAGCCTCTGACAGGACAAGGGGCTCATTCCTAGAATCGACCCCCAGCAAGCAAGGGGTGATTCTGTGAATCATCCCCGCTAGCCTATTAAAGATGATTTTGGGAATTGGACCCTTGGCAGGGGGCGACTAGGGGAATCGACCACCTTGGCCGCCAGGGGCCGATTCCAAGAATCTCCCTCTAGCCTACTTGGGGCTGATTCTGGGAATCGGCCTTCGGTTAGGCCAGGGGACCGTTTTGCATTTTCCTAGGGTGGGCAGGCCCACGTCCAGGCGCACAACACCTGACCAAAGGCCTTCCCACCTACGGCACGTCGGTGTTTTGTGCACTATTGTGTCATGGGTAGGCACACCCAAGGTCTTGTAACCCCCCTTCACCCCCCACCCCTATGACCTAGCCTACATAGGGGTGAGGATCAATTCTGAGAATCAACCCTTGCCACTAGGCGTGAAGGGTCACTGGGGGGCATGCCCCAGGCAAGCACGTCCACATCTGGGTGCACACACCCACAGGAACTCCCTGTGGATGGGCGTGCTCGGTCATGGGCATGCCAGACCTAAGTAGAGTTTCCCCCTAATAGGCCAGGGTGTCGATTCCAAGAATTGACCCCCTAGCCTACCAAGGGGCCACTCTACCTTGGGAAGGCATTACCACAACTGGGAAACCCACGACTAAGCCCACCACACCCACTATTGTCGTAGTGGCCTCCTTCCTACCAGAGGGCTATCAGGTAAGCCTGCCTCCTGTCAATTTTTAATTTTTAAAAGGAATCTAAATTTCATTAATAAAAAAGTTAATTTTTTTTAACTGGAATGTGTTTTTTGTCTGGTATTTTGTGTGAACATAACAACCCAACTAACACATAACTACTAATAAACCTATGGGAGTTTAAGACCTGCACTCAGCAAAAGGGAAACTAACCTTTCAAATGCAATAATCTCCTGTTGAATGTGTTGTCGATAACAATGTAGTTGTGCCACAAAATCACTCCAAGTCTTTAAACCAAACCTCAAAAAGTCTTGATATGACGTGAAGAATACGGATAATGAAATTTATGATATAGCAGAAATTACGAAATTTTTTTAGTGTGTGGTGAATGTGGTATTAATTTTTTTTAGAAAAACTTAGCATATAAATCATGTTATGGGGATATAGTAATTTATTTTAAATGTCGGATAGAAGATATAATATAAATTAAAATAATTATTCAATTGTCTAGTAATGATATATAGTTTAAGTAAAAGATTAATTTAGGTAAAAGATTAATTTAATGAGAAAATTTTAGTTAAAACTTTTCAATAAATTGTAGAAGAAAACTTTGGAGGGAAATTTTCATTCTTTAAGCTATATATTATCATCAGGAGAGAGTTCATTTGTATCATTCAAGCACTTTTTTTTAAGCCATAGACTCTTTTGATACTAAAGTTTCACTTTATGAAGCATCAACATCTTCATCGCCTACCAACTCTATTCATATTGATGAATAAAACAAAAATTCCTTCACTATGATTAGAGAGTCAAATCTTCCACATAGTCATAATCCTAACTATGAGAGCAACATTGATGAAGGGAAAGATGAAGAATTTCATATAAATAAAGAGTCACGGTTTCTAGCTAGTCCTAATCCTATGGACTATGAGAGAAACAGTGATGAAGAGCATGATGAAGAATTTCAAATAAATACAGAGTCACGGTTTCCACTTAATCCTAAACCTATGGAATATGAGAAAAATAGTGATGAATAGCATGATGAAGAATTTCCAATAAATCGAGAGTCACAGTTTCCACTTAGTCCTAATCCTATGGACTATGAGAGGAGCAGTGATGAAGCCCGGGATGAAGAATTTTCTATAAATCGAGAGTCACAGTTTCCACTTAGTCCTAATCCTATGGACTATGAGAGAAGTATTGATGAAGTCCAGGATGAATAATTCCAATAAATCAAGAGACAGAGTTCCCACTTAGTCCTAATCGTATGAACTATGAGAGCAGTGATGAAGGCTAGGATGAAGAATTTCCAATAAATAGAGAGACACATTTTCCACTTAATCTTAATCCTAAGGCCTATGAGAGCAACAATGATGAAGGTCGGGATGAAGAATTTCCAATAAATCGAGTCACATTTTCCACTTAGTCCCAATCCGAAGGACTATGAGAGAAGTAGTGACAAGGGGAAGGATGATGAATTTCCAGTAAATAGAGAGTCACGTTTTCCACTTAGTCCCAATCGTAACGACTATGAGAGTAGTAGTGACAAAGGGGAGGATGATGAATTTTTATTAAATAGAAAGTCACATTTTCGACCTAGTCTTAATCCTAAGTTCTATGAGAGAAGTAGTGGCAAAGGGAAGGATGAAGCACTTATTCCTAATCCTAAGGACTATGAGAGTAGTAGTGACAAAGGGTAGGATGAAGAATTTGCAGTAAGCAAAGGGTCACATTTTCCACGTAGTCATAATCATATGGACTATGAGAGCAACACTAATAATGCACATGATGAATAATATCCAATAAAAATCAAGTCAAATTTTCCATTTAGTCCTAATTCTAAGGACTATCAGGGTAGAAATGACGAAGGGAAAGATGAATAATATTCTCCAAGTTAGTATTTCAAAACCACGTATGATCATAGTGAGGATAATATTTCGCCTAATGATAAATTCTTATACAGATGATGATTCAATGATGGAGATGTTGCCAACAAATATTGTATCGAGGAGTAAGTGCAGTCCTTTTCGTATCAATCCAATATGTTGTAGCTATACAAGGGGTAGAGAAGAATATCTCACGAGAAGAAGTTCTATTAGTGCTCTCATTTCAAGTGAATGTTGTTAAAAAGATTGCTTGAAACAAATGGATTTCAAGTCTGCATTGGAGAAAAAGAAGAGATACTTGTCAATGGATAAAATCATGAAAAAATCATATTTAGTCGAGTGCATACAATATACATTTTCAAGTTATAATTATCATATTGGTTCTTTATTTATCTTTAGAAATGCTTTCTAAATGTTCCCTTTAATGGATAATTTTCATCTATCAAGAATCTAAAAAAATTGGGAATGTATCCGACATTTTATTCAGAAGTACGTCATAAACGACATTTTGGGCCATTATCAAATACTGCAATGTCATGGATGAAATAATTATTTTCAAATGGAGAGTGTATGCCAAATAGAGAGACAATACATATTCCAGATAATTTCTCAAGACGAGAAATCTACAACTTATACAAAGAATATGCAGAAGGTGTTGAAGGAAATGGTCGATTTATTACATATCAATATTTTGTGAAGATATGTAAGAAAGAATTCAACAATGTCTGTATTCCTAAGGCGACAAGGATGGGGGTTTGCAGTAAATCTACTTTTCTTAAATCACAAAGGGATAAATGTGAAGGGGCAGAAATAGGTAAGAAAGCATAACATTAATTTTTAAAATTGTATAGTCATCAACTATGAAAATGTATTTATTAATGATTTTCTTTTATATTGTGTATATTCCATTTTTAAAGTGTTTCTAGAGAATCACAAACAACAAATAAGTGCAAGGGAAAAGTTGTACAAGCATCGAAAGAAGTGTTATGATAATCCAAATAAATATTTGGGTTTTATAATTGACGCTATGGACAAGAAGAAAACACTTCCACCACAATTTGTTTAGGACACATAAAATTTACAGGGGGAGAATTTTACTCAATATCACTTGGGAAGTTGTATGGTCTTCAATGGGAAAATGTTTGCAAAGGTATACTTCACAACTCCAAATATTCATAATGATGCAAATATCACGATAACTATAATTCATTATGTGCTTTCTCATTGGTGTGGTAATCTTCTTGAAGTTTTGTATCTACAATTGGACAACACTTGTCGTGAAAATAAAAATCAGATTGTTTTTGTTGGGTTGTGTTATATTCTTTCCACGTAGTTAATAGGGGGTTTGAAGGGAACCCGTAACCCCACTTTATGGGGTCTGGGGCAGCGCCCCAGAAAATTTTGGTTTTGGACCATATGTTAGGTTGGGCGGACCCACCTATGGTTTTGTGCATGATTTTCGCACATGTTTTTTGGACGCGATGGTTTTCGATCCATGGTATTGGATGCGATGGATTTCGGTCCATGGTATTGGATGCTTCGGCATGTATAAACATGTATTGTAACATTGAAAGGAGCATAATGAAAAATCAAGCTGGTAGTCCCGGTTTTGGGATCCAGGTAAAAATCTCTGTGCATATGTGTTTTATGGGTTATGCTCTCGCATTGTTTATTTTCTTTGTTTAAGAATTCGTATGCAGGTAATTTCTGTACAGGGTTAAAACCTACATTTGGTATCAGAGCTGTTTTGGCTTCAAGGGGACGCCTTTGTTGCTGAGGGGTTTCGCTCAGGCCTGTGGTAGACCCTGTTCAGTGGGAGATCTGCGAGATCAATTCTGGTGGTGAAAGAAGATGGAGAGCAGTGGAAAGATAGAGATTGAGAAGTTCAATGGTCAGAATTTTGAGTTGTGGAAACTCAAGATGGAGGATATGTTGGTGGATAAAGATCAGTGGATCGCAGTAGATCCGGGTACTAAACCATCGGGAGTGACCGATGAAGAATGGAAGAAGTTGGATCGGAAGGCAAAGAGAAAAATATGATTGTGTGTGTTAGATTTTGTATTGCTGAATGTATCAGGGGAAGCTACGCAAAGGCTTTGTGGGTCAAGTTAGGGACTTTGTACCAATCTAAGTCTCTGGTGAATAAAATATTCCTGCGGAAAAAGTTGTATAACCTCAGGATGAAAGATGGAGACTCGGAGACAGAGCATCTGAATGCATTTAATACTGTGGTAAGTCAGTTATTATCTGTTGATATTAAAATTTTAGATGAAGATAAGTGCATCAGTCTGTTGTGTTCTCTACCAGATTTGTGGGATATTCTGGTTATTGCAATAGGTAGCAATGCAACTGCTTTGCAGTTTGATGAAATAGTCTCAGCCTTGCTGACGGAGGAGATGAGACAGAAAAATATGGACAACTAGAATGGTGATGCATTGTCTGTACAAGGACGGTCCCATAACAGAAACAAAAATAAGTCATCGAGTGGGAGATCTAAATCTAGAGGGAGATCTAAATCTATAGGGAGATCTAAATCTCCAGGAAAACCTACAAAGGTGGTGTGCTGGAAATGCGGAAAGGAAGGGCACTTCAGAAGGGATTGTAAATCTAAAGCTCCTGATAAAGGAAAGGGATCTGATGATGCTCCTTCTGCAAAGGCAAAAACCACCTCAGATGAAGGTGGGGATGTGTACTTGGCTTCTTCAAGTACACATGTAGATCATGAGGCATGGTTGATTGACTCAAGTGCATCCTTTCACTTCACTCCCCATAGAGAGTGGTTTTGCGAGTATGAGAAATACGATGGTGGTGATTTGTCTTCTTAGGAGATGATAGGAAGGCTAGAATCATTGGTCGGGGAAAATTAAAGTTGAAGTTGCAAGGTGGAAGGGTTAGAACACTTCCGGGTGTTCTACATATTCCCGCATTGGCCAGAAATATGATTTCTGTAAGTAAGTTGGATGATGCAAGTGTAAAGACGGTGCTCGAGAAAGATACCTGCAAGATGGTTCGAGGAGAATTGATATTGATGCGGGGAGCTCGGATTGGAACTCTGTACAAGTTGCAAGGTAGCACTGTTGTTGATGGGTGCAATAGTTCTATGGTTCCTGAAAATGGAGTAGAAAATCTAGTGGTCTTTGGAGAGAAGACCATGTTGTGGCATCAAAGGCTTGGACATATTGGAGAGAAGGGCCTTCGAATACTTCATGGTAAAGGTATGGTAGAAGGTATGAATGATAGCTCTCTGGATTTTGATTTCTGTGAAAATTGTGTGTATGGGAAGCAAAATCGGGTGAGTTTCCCCTCTGGTGGTAAGAGGACGAAACAGATATTAGAGCTTGTGCACAGTGATGTGTTTGGACCTGTGAAGGTTCCATCACTGGGTAAGTCTATGTACTATGTATCATTTATAGATGACTTCTCAAGGAATACATGGATATATTTCCTTAAGAAGAAATCTAAAGTCTTTGACAGGTTTAAAGAATTTAAGGCTCTGGTGGAAAATCAGACAGAGAAGAAGATAAAGGTGTTGTGGACAGATAATGGTGGAGAATTTTGCAGCAAGGAATTTGAAGAATTCTATAAGAAGTGTGGTATAGCACGGCAGAAGACTACTCCATATATACCTCAGAAAAATGGAGTCGCAGAAAGAATGAACAAGACGTTGATGGAAAGGGCAAGAAGTATGCTCAGTGGTGCTGGGTTAGGACAGGAATTCTGGGTAGAGGCAGTGGATACTGCATGTTACCTGGTCAATAGGTCACCTTCATCAGTGTTGGAGGATAAGAGTCCACAAGAAGTATGGACTGGTAAGAAACCCTCTCTTTCACATCTGAGGGTATTTGGATGTGATGCATATGTACATGTTCCAAAGGAGAAACGAACCATGTTGGATAGTAAATCTGAAAAGTGCATCTTTATTGGGTATAAGGATGGTTTAAAGGGTTATAAGCTTTGGAAACCAGTCACAGGGAAGGTTGTGTACAGCCGAGATGTGGTGTTTAGAGAGGTAAAAGATGGTATTCAACATGAAGTCCAACCAAAGGAACCTGAGAAGATAGAGTTTGAGCCAAAGGAGGAAGAATCAGACTCTACAACAGAGGAGGAATCAAAAGATGAAGAGCCACAAACTCCGGCTGTGAGAAGATCAGTTCAAGAAAGAAGGCAACCAGAAAGGTATAGTCCATCTGCTTTTGCCTTGTCTGTTACTGACGATGATCCAAGAACTGTGAAGGAAGCAGTGGATACAGAGGATGGAAAAGTCTGGAAGGAGGCCATGGTTGATGAAATGGCATCTTTGCACAAAAATGAGGCTTGGGATCTGGTGGAGTTGCCGGCTAGAAGGAAACCCATTGGCAGCAAATGGGTGTTCAAGAAGAAGACAAATGCGGAAGGAAAGGTGGAGAAATACAAAGCTCGATTGGTAGAAAAAGGTTATTGCCAGGTGCCGGGAATTGATTTTGGTGATATTTTTTCTCCTGTTGCCAAGGTAACTTCTATTAGATTACTTTTATCTGTTGTTGCTGCTTTTTATTTTGAGGTAGAACAGATGGATGTGAAGACAACATTTCTTCACGGGGATTTGGAAGAGGAAATCTACATAAAGCAACCTGAAGGCTTTGCGGTGAAGGGTAAGAAATAACTGGTATACAAGTTAAAGAAGTCTCTGTATGGGTTAAAACAGTCACCAAGGATGTGGTATCAGAAATTTGATACATTTATACGGGGACTTGGCTTCACCAGAAGCAAAGTAGATCATTGTGTGTATTTTAAATTAATTGGTGACCGTGTTATTTATATGGTCTTATATGTGCATGATATGTTGCTGGTTGGCAATGACAAAGAAATTATCCAGGATTTGAAGACCCAATTGTCCTCTGAATTTGACATGAAAGATCTTGGTGCTGCAAACTATATTTTGGGCATGGAAATTAAAAGAGATCGGTCAAAGAGGAAGCTCTGGTTAAACCAGAGGAAGTATGTCGAGACAATACTGCAGAGGTTTAATATGCAGGATAGTAAACCGGTGAAGGTTCCTATTCCTGTAGGTGTGAGGTTATCTGCTGAACAGTGTCCCAAGACACAAGAAGAGGAAGAGGACATGTCTCGTGTTCCATATGCAAGTGCAGTGGGTAGCTTGATGTATGCAATGGTCTGTACTAGACCAGACATTGCACATGCAGTGGGAGTATTGAGCAGGTTTATGACAAAACCTGGGAAGGAGCACTAGACAACAGTGAAGCGGGTTTTCAGGTATTTGCGTGGCACTAGTGATTATGGTTTGTGCTACCAAGGAAGACCAGGATTGGACAGAGTGTTGGATATTCATGGCTTTGTTGATGCAGACTGGGCTGGAGATCTGGATCAGAGAAGATCTACAAGTGGGTATGTGTTTAACCTATTTGGAGGTGCAGTTAGTTGGATGAGTAAGAAACAATCTATAGTGGTACTATCAACTACAGAGGCAGAATACATGGCAGCCACTCATGCAAGCAAGGAAGCAATTTGGTTGCAGAGATTGTGTTCAAGTATGGGGTTAGTACAGGGAGCTATAAGAATAGACTGTGACAGCCAAAGTGCAATTTTCTTGGCAAAGAACCCTGCTTATCATTCAAAGACAAAGCACATTGATTTTCAGTATCACTTTGTGAGGGATATGATAGAAGACAGAAAGGTTTTGCTAGTAAAGGTGGACACTTTGAAGAATACTGCAGATGCATTGACAAAATCTGTGAGCTCTGAGAAGTTCTCTTGGTGTAGAGAAGCAATGGGAATCTCAGGGCTGAAAAAAATGCCTAAGCTCTACTGTGGCCCCCTGTGGAAAGAAAAAAACAAGTGGGAGATTTTTGGGTTGTGTTATATTCTTTCCACATAGTTAATAGGGGGTTTGAAGGGCAACAGTAATCCCACTTTATGGGGTCCGGGGCAGCGCCCCGGAAAATTTTGGTTTTGGACCATATGTTAGGTTGGGCGGACCCACCTATGGTTTTGTGCATGATTTTCGCACATGTTTTTTGGACGCGATGGTTTTCGGTCCATGGTATTGAACGCGATGGATTTCGGTCCATGGTATTGGATGCTTCGGCATGTATAAATATGTATTGTAACATTGAAAGGAACATAATGAAAAATCAAGCTGGTAGTCCCGTTTTGGGATCCAGGGAAAAACCTCTGTGCATATGTGTTTTATGGGTTATGCTCTCGCATTGTTTATTTTCTTTGTTTAAGAATTCGTATGCAGGTAATTTTTGTACAGGGTTAAAACCTACATTTTTTGGATATTTAAACATGCTTGTTGAATTGAATATTTTTCAGAAGGTAAAGGTTGGTTTCTTTCTTGTTAGGAACACTCATGACCATATTGATCAGATCTTAAGTCGTTTTTCAGTCACATTGAGGAGAAAGGATGTTGGGAGCTTGCCATCATTAATTGAATGTATTAAGAAATCATACATGCTAGAGCCTATTTTTGATGTGTTGGAAGAAACTTTTGACATGCGAAAGTTTATTCTCGATCGCATGCTGAGAGAAATGCATTGAAAAACTTGATGACATTAGCTTCCAAGATAAATTTTGTATAATAAAAATATGATGGGAAAACACTAATGTGGGGTAAGAAGTATTCAAATATTGTAGAATGGGTGCCGTCATCAAGTTTGACATTATTGAAATTCATTATATCATCCAATATTTTGGTCAAATATATTGCTATTACAAACAGTTTACGAAGTTCATAATGCACGCAGGCATAATAGAGATATTAATTATTCATAGGTATAGGAAAGGGAAATGTATATCACTTCCAGAAGATCTCGTGCATAATGTGAAGACACGGAAGACCTTTGTAAGGGTTCAATATAAGATACAAAGGAGGGTTACATGATCACAATGCTAGTTGATGGAGATGCCAATGGCTATCCATTCTGGTGTGCTAAGGTTATAAAGGTCATTACATAAATTGAAGATGATGCAGGTTTTGAAGTACATTGGTATGCCACAAATACACACCCATTCAATGGTTTGTACAAGCCAAAGATTGTAGTTAATAAAAAATTGGTGGAAAAAAAAAATAAAGGGTACAAATATAAATCGTTGATGCACAGACCTATTAAAATTGGAGGATGTTGACATACATGTTTATTACTTCAATTTAACAAAGAGATGAACTATTCACTTCAAGATGATAGAGATTCGGAAGAGGTTGTTACGAGAAGAAATAGTGTGGAGATGGGGGTCTTCTAAACCTAATCATAAATCTTGAAGAATTTTGAAACTTGAAATGGTGGGCATGCATGTGGACTCAGATGGGGAACTAGTTGATGAAAGAGAAGAATATGGAACATCTTCATTTGAATCTAGTCATTCATACGAGGATGTGAATTTTGATGGTGTGCAAGCAAATATGAGTGATTTTGAATAATTTTCTAAGACAATTTATATAACTCATGTTTGCATCTTATGTGGAAATAAAAATTTTGATTTCCATATCATGTTAAATGAAGTTATGAGTCATTTTCATGTTTGTTGGATTATATGTTTTAATTATGATGAGTTTTATTGTTTAGAATATCCACAATGCAACAATAACTTAGAGATATAATTTATGTTTAATTCAATCTACAAGTATTAACATTTTGATTAATTTAGTCGAGTAATTTGTTCATAATGTCATGGTTTAAATGTTTTGAAAACTATAGATTTTTGATTCTATGGTTGAAAATTTTCCATTTGTTTTTATCTTTAATGTTATGGATGAAAACTTATGGAATTTTAAAGTGTTTTGGATCCCATTATTTTATCTTTATCGTCATTAGTAAAAAATGTTGAAATTATACCTCGGAAAGAAAAATGTTATTCTACCAAAAACATTACTATGTTTTTTTCATTTATTTTCACAAAAAAATTGTTTTAATGCCATTTTTTTAAATATTTTGAAAATTAAACCTCAAAAAAGATCGTTCCAGAACACACACTTTTCATTTTTTGGACTGTTTTTCATGTTTTTTTTTCGGGTTTTTTTGCTAGAATTTCCTATTTTGAGATTATAGTTCCCATATCAAAGTTTACATTGTTTATCGTGTAGTATTTTCTAAAGTCCTAGATTAACTTTGTACTAGAAAAAGACATGCAAACTTTTATTTTGTTGGGTGCATGAGATTGAAGCTAATTAGAGTGTTGGCATTTCATTTTCATCTATCTTTTCTGTTTTAATTTTAATGTTATTGGGTTGCTAATCAGAGTGTTGGCATTCCCTTGTCATCTGTTTTTGGTGTTTTAATTTTAATGTTATTGTGTTGACTTGTTTGACCTTTATTTATCTCATAGAACAACCTTGATGTTTCTTGGTAACATACTTTTCTTGCTTACGTTGTTACATGTTCATTTATGTTTCCTTTTTCATTATGTGTAATTCACTTCAAGCTTCCCTATTCTTCTTGTAACATGGAGATTATTATCTTCTTAAGATGAGGAAAAATACACTTAATTGAAGGTTCTTGTACTTTTTATTTTCAAGTAGTAGTTTCTTTTTGAGATGCATGTTTTTCATTTTTATTTTGTTAGGTGCATGAGATTGAATCTAATTAGAGTGTTGGAATTCCTTTGTCAGTGTTTTAATTTTAATGTTATTGGGTTTCTAATTAGAGTGTTGGCATTGCTTTGTGATCAATTTTTTTAATTTTAATTTTAATGTTATTGGGTTGACTTGTTCTACCTAGATTTATCTCGTAGAACTATGGTCCAAATGCAGCAAAACGCTCTGAAGAGAAGCCCTACAATTATGAGCCACTACTTGATCAAACTGTGGTATCTTGAGAATATGGGCATATGATGTAGTGCTAAAGAACTATAAATGATGCACCTATCATTAATTCTATTTGCATATCCGCATCTTCTCAGCACATAACATTTTAATCGGAAAAATGAAAAAAATGATCAATGAAGAGGACATCAATGAAAAAGATGATAGCATTGCCATTGAAAAACCTTGATTGCTTTGTCATCTATTTTTGGTGTTTTAATTTTAATATTATTGGGTTGCTAATTAGAGTGTTGGCATTGCTTTGTCATCTATTTTTGGTGTTATAATTTTAATTTTATTGGGTTGACTTGTTCTACCTTGATTTATCTCGTAGAACAACCTTGACGTTTCTTGCTAACATATTGTCCTTGGTTTTGTTGTTATATGTTAATTTATGTTTCCTTTTTAATTATGTGTAATTCACTTTTCTTCCCTATTTTCTTGGAAAATGGGTCTTATTAGCTTCCTAAGATGAGGCAAAATACATTTAATTGTAGTTTCTTATACTTTCTCTTTTCAAGTAGTAGTTTCTTTTTTAGATACATCTTTTTCATTTCTATTTTGTTGGGTGCATGAGATTGAAGCTGATTAGAGTGTTGGCATTTCTTTTTCATCTATTTTTGGTGTTTTAATTTTAATTTTGGTGGGTTTCTAATTAGAGTTTTGGCATTTCTTTATCATTTATTTTTGGTTTTTTAATTTTAAAATTATTGGGTTGACTTGTTCTACCTCGATTTATCTCATAGAACAACCTTGATACTTCTTGGTAACATAGTTTCCTTGCTTTTGTTTTTATATGTTCATTTATGTTTCCCTTTTCATTATATGTAATTAACTTCAAGCTTCTCTATTTTCTTGGAACATAGGTCTTATTAGCTTCCAAAGATGAGATTGAATACACTTAATTGAAGGTCTTGTACTTTCTCTTTTGAAGTAGTAGTTTCTTTTTGAGATACTTCTTTTTCATTCTTATTTTGTTAGGTTCATGAGATTGAAACTAATAAGAGTGTTGGCATTGATTTCTCCATCTATTTTTGGCGTTTTTATTGTAATGTTAGTGTTTTAATTTCATGAAGGTAACATAGATATTAAATATACTAGAATAAACCTCGGCCTATCATTTTTCATTTTAATTTTTTTCCTTTTTCTTAACTATATTTTGAAATAAGCATATATAAATAGACCAATCTAGACCATATAATTAAACATGTATTATAGTGTTAGTAAGTAAATTTTATAACAAAGTAATATAAGTGTTAAATTTACTAGAATAAAACCCGCCTATCATTTTTCATTTTAACTTTTTTTTCCTTTGTTAACTATAGTTTTTAAAGAAACATATAAATATATCCATGTATGGCATATAAATAAACATGTATTATAGCTTCAATAAACAAATTTTATAACAAGGAAAAATAAGTGTTAAATTTCCAAGACTGACAATAAAAATAAATTAATAAATACTTTCAAATGAACATAAAAATAAATTAGTAATTACTTTCAACCTTCAATTGAATTGAAGCTAAGTTGAATGAATTAGATAATTTTAGTTGAGTTGAATTAGAGATCTCTAATTGTCTTCTTGTTGCAATTCTCTAACCATCCAACCAAGTAGAAACAACCTTAATTGCTACCTATACTTCTGACAAATTTTTCTAAACAATTATCTTTTGTAAAACCTAACAATACATGTATGAATATATTAAATTCATTCTATTGAATTTATTTTTACAGAGATCAAAAAACTCATTAAACATGGTTAAAAAATGGACATCATACATAGAAGTTTCTTGTTATCCCTATCGTGGGAAAGGGGTGATTACTTATGTTCTATTAAATATTGTGACAAACTAATTCCTCCAAAAGAAAAGGAATATACCTAGAAGAACAACAGAAAATGGAGCATATTATATTGCATTTATAGAAGGCTTAGGAACAACTAGGGGGTATGGATCCAATGGAATTGTAGCCTTCACCAACTTCGAACATGTGTGCAACCAGATGAAAGGTGTGTACCAATTTAAAAAAGAGAGATTAAAACAATTGAATGGAGAAGAAAAAATATTGTTAGTCAATTTCAATCATTTAGCATAAGATATTGTGAAAATGTTAATAAGATGTCTAGTGATGTATTCTATGGGGCAATGCCAATTCAACATTTGTGTGTGAAAGATGAATTAGTGTTAAGAAGTTCTCTACAAATATTTACTGATGGACATTGTAAGATATCATTTATATGTGTGTACTTTTCAGTTATAAAGGTGTCATTTTTAATGACCATGTGTTTTTTCAATTCTATACCAAGTGTTCCCCCATTATGTAAGCACAACTCGATGAACTTGACATGTTTTAGAAAATTTTGTATTTAGTTTTCAAATTGTGTGTGCTTTAACATTTGTGTTTTTAGTCTTGAGTATATTTTAAATGAAGAGCTTTGGATTGTTACATTAATTTTCTCGATTCTTTAAATGTTTTTAAATAGCAATTTTAAGATCTTAAAATGCATGATGTAATTTCAAGGGTTACATCAATTAAATGCATGAGGTCACTTCAAGAGTTATATGAATTTTCTGAATTCTCTTAATATTTTTAAATAAAAATATCAAGATTTTTAGATGCTTAAGGTAACTTCAAGAGTTACAATAATTTTTTGAATTTTTTGAATTTATTTAAATAACAATTTTAAAAAGAATTGTAAATGCATGAGGTAGATTTTTAAATATCATGCATCTATACATCAATAGATATCCATATCATGGGTGAGCATTTGTCACATGATTCTTTGAGGCGAGCATTAATAGAGCCTCGTGCATCTACTAGAAGGGGAGGTCCATCGTTCACATCCGG